>OY720466.1:16535468-16572968 GCA_963082715.1 Harpalus rubripes | reverse complement strand
GTATTTGTGACATTTTGTGCCTTTGTTTGGAAGTTGTGAAGTCCTTCGGGTCTCGATTTCAAATTCTGTCAAAATTGGGTTTTCCGTGCTCCAGACCAGAATTTGAAATCTATCCGGAGAAAGAATTGGGGAAATCTTAATTCTGTTAGATTTCAAATTTGAAATCTATCTTGAGAAAGAATTGGAAGAATCGCAATTCTGTCAGATTACCAAATTCTACTGGTCTGGAACAAATACATATTAAAATGATAATTAAATGTGTTTTTCATTAAAATAAAACAAATAGCTACGAAAATACATAATAATTTGCACAAGAACAACACATATAACAGACGGGCCGGTAATGGCGGACGAAACGTGAGCCACGCCATGGCCATACCCTGGTTATAAAGGTACCCTAGCCGTCATGTGAGTAATTGAGTGCCGCCATATTGGAACAAGTGTAGTCTCTCTGCATAGGATAAGTTGTAGCTCGCGTTTCAAAGGTGTTGATTGTTTTAAAAATTGCAATGGTTGTAAACTGCATCTTTTGTGGAAAGAAAAAAGGGCCCGACGACCTCAGTTTTCATAAGTAAGTGAATTATAAATGTATTGTGATTAATCATTGTTTTAACAAACGAAGTATTTACGCGAAACAAAAAGTTAGGTTAGATTAAATGTCACAACATGTATGTAGATTGATATTGTACATCTCTTGTAATGAATAATTTTTGTTTTAGTAAATAAATGTATATAATAATATCAACCATTTAATGTTTAATAATTATTTTTATACATAGGTTTCCATTAAAATACCCCATTTTATTAGAACAGTGGTTGCGAAACATGGATCTTGGATCCCAATTTCAACCGACAGAATCAATGAAATTATGTTCGGATCATTTTTCACAAGATGTGCTGAAAAGAGTGAAATCAGAAGAATTTTTGCTTCCCGACAGCGTGCCCACAATTTTTTATCACTACAAATCTGCTTGTGTATATTGCCATGCAAAGAAAAGTGACGAAAAGAAACGGTCATTCCATGTGTAAGTTTGTGTTATATTGCATGTGCACAAATATACATAGTTTATACAGTTTCCCTTTAGAAAAACCAGTTTTACTTGAAAAATGGATCAAAGCAATGAATTTGCGGAATTTCATTCCCAACAAACAGAGTTTCTTATGCTCACACCATTTTGCAGAAAGTTGTTACAGAACAAATAAAAGGGACAATTACAGGCGCTTGAAGCCAAATGCTGTTCCATCTTTGTTCGAGCCACTTTCGAAAAAAGGCAAGTTTGAAGCTTTATTTGTACTTGTAGTAATGTCTCTAGTGAAAAATAGATAACTATACAGGAATTTTTTTTCTTTTTTTTTTGAGGGTCCCCGTTTTAACTTAGAACGATGGTTCTGGGATTCTGGTCTCAATAGGACGCGAGCAAACACGTGACTCAAGAGACCTTGACGTACTTAGAATCAGCTGATTTGTATGCGCATGTCATTTTGACAAGAACAATGTCATGTTGACAAGACCAATGTTTTGATTTATTTTGATTTTTAACTGCTAAAATATTATTATTTTTAATTTCATGTGTTTTATTGCTTAAAAATTATAAAATATTAATATATTAGCAATTCAAAATTAAAATGTCAAAACATTGGTCTTGTCAAATTGACATGCGCACACAAATCAGCTGATTCTAAGCACGTCAAGGCCCCTCGAGTCACGTGTATGCTCGCGCCCTATAGAAATATAAAATTTCTGCGTCAAATGACATAAAATACATGTAAATTATGTAATATTTTGGTGTTATAAACTAATTATTAAATTAATTCAATTTTGTATTAATAGCAATTCGCAATCGAAATTAACGATAGAGGCACTGATTTTCGGAACAAGATGGCCGCCATACGATGGGTTTGACATATGACAGTTCCGATTGTTCACTGTGTTTCGTTGACTGTCTGTACAAATCGAGTTTAAAAACTTATTTTTATATTATGCGTTCATAATGAAGTCATTACGATACGCAATTGCGTATCGTAATGACATTCATTTCGATACGCATTTTTTTTATTTTAGACGGTTGGTACTAGATGACGTTTCTTTAACCCATTTTTACCTAATTTATTTTTAGTTAATTGACAGTTCATTTTAATAATATAATGTCGAATTTTTTTATTTATTTATTTAGGGAAGATTATTTACATGAAAATGTACAAATGGTTACAAATATAATCACAAATTGAGTAAGTAAATGTTATTGTAGAAGGCGCAAAATATAAAAAATAGTATAAAGAACTCACTTTATAAGACTTTCTTTCGCACTTGTCAATTAGAAAACTCGCTACCGCTCGTTTTCTAAATTTTGACGCGTGCGAAAAAACATGTCTTATAAAACACGTTCTTTAATATACTACTATATGAAGGCGATAAGTTTAAATATTTAATTATTAATTACTACACTACTCACTCAGCTGTCACTTATTCAATATGGCGCTTGTACGATTGGCCACATCAGATTTTTGGGCGGGCGGCTGGGTGGGTGGTTGTGTGTGTGTGCGTGTGCGTGACGATTTTTTCCTCCACGATAACATATCAAACTTCCGAAAATTTCTATTTTCCGTATTTAAGCTTTCTGCATTCATGTAGAGTTGATTAGATTTTGGGTAAAATTGGATAACCGGAAATGATACTTTACTTGAAGCCCGTAACAGTTTTTAATGAAAAAGAATATAAAAGGAATTTGTAAAAAATGACGAATATAAAGAAAAAGAAAAGGAAAGTAGAAAAAGAAAATTTCAGGATATTGAATATAAAGAAAATGTATGTATAGTACATAATTTATATTAAAATATCCCATAGATTTTGCAAATATATGTGAGAATTATTTTGTAGTGAGACATGAATATATGTATTTGTATTTAAAAATATTTTTCGTTTTATGCGTACAACCAGGTAAAATATTTGGCGAGAGGTTATGTGCTGGCCACATGAGATTTTTTTACTAATTTCTCTTATTTCGAATCAGCGGGAGTATTTTGCTAGTATTTTTAATACGTATGGCTCTATTCTGAACAAATCTGCAAGTCTTACAGATCTATAAATCGGTAAATAAGGAACAAAATCGCAACGAAATCTGCTATTCTCGTATACTTTTGTATTAACCTATAAACATGGGCGCGTTTTTGCCAGTTTTTTTTTTTACAGATTTACAGTTTGTTCAGAATTGGTCTATCAATAGCAATAATAAATATACAGGGTGTAAATGAAATAAGTGCATTAAATTTAACCAGTAATGTAACTCGACGAGAGCAACAATATTTCTTAATAACTTTTTTTTCAAAGTCTTTTAGATTTTGAGTTAAAATTCTTTAAAGATTTGCTGCATATTTCGTTACCCGCTCATGGAGAACAAATGGGCAGCTGCCATTCAAGTGGGATACAAACAGCTCAAAAATTGTCGGTTATCGGTTACACTTGCAGTCACAGTAATTAATAAACGAATCAACGGAAATAACATTTATTATTAATTAATTCGTAACAGTACAATTTTTAAAATAAAGAAATTTAAATTTTGGATAGCAAAATTATAAAGTTGTGTATTAAACCAGGCTTTTAATCACCTGTGAATAGAGGAAGACAAGGAGGCACGAGGTAACTAGGAAGAGCAAAAGCATAGTTATTAGGTTATGAGATGATTATTTATCGTTGACAAATCATAATAGTTTAAATACGTTATTCAAAAAATGTAAGTACAAACTTTTGTCCATTTAAACGAGGTACATGTGTACCAATAATTAGTCGTCCATTTATTGTTCCCGCTCAAACATTTTTTAATGAAAATTTTTACAGCATTTTCGTCTGTTGAAATGTGTATTGTGCATAATAAATACACCTTCCCAAGTAAATTCAATCTCATTAATGAACATTATGAGCCATTCCCAAAATCGAAGTCTGCTGAAAACATTGATCTTTTTGCACATGATATGGATGCTTTATTTAAAATTGTCATATGTGACACTTCGTATTGTGATAAATATGTACAAGATTAACAAATGTGCGAATATTAGGAATAAATAAACCATAGGTAAGTAATTACAATATCTGTGTACTCGCTATTTGTAAACGTAAGCATTTTGACAGAATTTTGCCTGATAAACAAGTTTATTACTAATGCCAAAATATAATTGCAACAACTGACAAAACTGTCAATTGCTAAAACAAAATTTTCATAGCTATTGCTACTGCATTCAATTATTAGAAAAATACGTGGAACGACTCGTCAATTTACGGGGTGGTAAAAATGCTAAAAAAATATGCGATTTCGAGAAAAAGTTATTAAGAAATATTGTTGCTCTCGTCGAGTTACATTACTGGTTAAATTTAATGTACTTATTTCATTTACAGCCTGTATAATTTGTGAAATTAATCCGAAAAAGGCAATTTTATCTATAAAATTCTACTGCATACTCATTTTAATCGTTTGTTTGCAGAAAGTTGTTCCCAAGATTTTCCCTTGTCGTACTCTCTAGATCATACACGGCCTAAAATTAGTGTTAGGAGAGAAGAAGAATTACTAGAAAAAAGTTACATTACATCAAAAAATGTGCGGTCTTCGTACATCAATTCGACTTATATTTCGACATCAACAAAGAGTGTGTCAGAAACCCAAAGCATTATTAATCACGATTTTGAATCAGTTGCTGCAGAGAGTGATTCAGAAACACCCATATCTCCAACTCCATCTGATTCACATTTGGATACTTTAAGTGACCACAATTACTGTCATTCACCGATAGCAGTTAGAAGAAAATTAATAGATAGCCAAGTGAAAATTAAAAAATTACGGAATGCTCTCCGAGTTGAAAGACAACGTGCAAATCGATTGAAGAAAAAAGTTACTTCGTTAAAAGACATTGTTAGAGAGCTACAAAAAGGCATAATTAGCTCTGATAATTAAACAGCAATTTTTTAGGCATATAAAATGAAAATAGGAAGTGCAAATAGGAAAAAATATTATAAATATTTTTGATAATAAATAGTGTATACTTAAGATTTGTTATTATTTCTTACAATAAAATTGTTTTTCTTTGTTTCCCATAGAATTTTTTTATTTCATCATTTGTAGAGTAAATTATTCTTTAGGCTTAGGCATTTTTAAATTATATTTATACATATACAGGGTGATTCATCGGTCTGTCCTCTCTTTATAACTCTTTTATTTTAACTCAGATAGAAAAACTCTTCAAATATAATTTATATGTTACATTATTATCTATCTACGTCTCATATCCATTTATATACAAGGTGCTCTATTTAAGCGCAACAATATGTAACTTTATATTTCTCAATGGAATACCCTACATTTATTTATTTATTTTGATAGTAAATTAGATTCCCTTTAAAAAGTATTAAGTAATAAGGGGAGTAAAATTATAAATTAAGAAGTTATTTACCTTTATTCGTTGAATGATATGTTTCTATCATGTTATTATTAACAAAGTAAGCTATGGATAATTTGATCAATTGTTTCGAATTTAAACAAACAAGTTCACCAAATACTCTTAGTTTATCATTGTTGATGTTGATGTGAAAATGAATAATTAAAATTTTAATATAAAGATGAGATGGTTAATATAATATTTATAATAGAAAAATATATTGAAATTGAAGGAAAAGTTTTCGAGCATTTATTATAATTTTGCATTATTTAGTCTGTCACTAAATTTTAATACCTTCTTTGGAATTAGTGGAATGTTTAAAATAAGTATTAATAAAAAAGGATAAAAATTTGTATTATGGGTTTTTCTACTCTGAACTACTATTTTTTATGAACGTAAATAACTTCTTAATTTATAATTTTAGACCCCTTATTACTTAATACTTTTTTAAAGGAAATCTAATTTACTATCAAAATAAACAATAAAATATTGGCTGTTCCATTAAGAAATATAAAGTTACATATTGTTGCGCTTAAACGGAGCACCCTGTATACAAATGCATATAGTACGTAGATAGACAATAATATATCATATAAATTATATTCGAAGAGTTTTTCTATCTGACTTAAAATAAAAGAGTTATAGAGAGAGGACAGACCGATGAATCACCCTGTACAGGATGAGTCTGGGAAGACGCCCACCCCACTTTAACTTTTTTATTATAAGTAATAGAAAAAAATGGCTCATATAAAAGTTTTATTATTTTACATATACTATTTGATGGCAGATGTAGATATTTTTTATAAAGTCAGGTTTACAAGATACGACTATCAACTTTTATTTTTCAAATAGCAACCTATAATTATTTTAATAAAATAGAAACCGCTATTTTTTTCTCTTTTCAACGATGTATTATTTTTTATTAATATATTTGAAAAATTACGAGAAAAATGAGATAATTTAGAAATATTAGAAATAATTTTTAAACAAATACATATTATAGGTGGCTATGTGAAAATAAACAAAACGTAACAATGTAAAACAATTAAATTAATGTCAAAAAAGTATACACTTAATTTAACTTATTTTGTAAACAAAAAAAATCTGATGTGGCCAACACATAACCTCTCGCCAGATATTTTACCTGGTTGTACGCATAAAACGAAAAATATTTTTAAATACAAATACATATATTCATGTCTCACTACAAAATAATTCTCACATATATTTGCAAAATCTATGGGATATTTTAAAATAAATTATGTACAATACATACATTTTCTTTATATTCAATATCCTGAAATTTTCTTTTTCTGCTTTCCTTTTCTTTTTCTTTATATGCGTCATTTTTTCGCAAATTCCTTTTATATTCTTTTTTACATATATTCTTTTGCGTTGTTGACTTTTTTTATTTTCATAATCATAATAATGTACACATATTTTTGACAGAGGCATACAAATATTTTTGACAGTGACATTTATGTGACAATTACAAACATTTGAATTTCTTGCCTTGTAGTAGTTTGATCTGAGATTTTTTACATCAAACTATTTTATATGCCTTTCTTTATCTCTAAATCTATAAAAGATATAATAATGAATTTATATTTATCGAATAAAGAATTTAACGTTCTTTAATATAAGTATTTACATAAATTTTCGATAAATATTTAGATGATTTTTTTCTTGTAACTACTACTTCCGGTTGTCCAATTGTTACCAAAACTGACTGGACTCTTCCCATTATTGCTAGATTGAGGAATCCGTAGTTAAAAATGTCTTAAGTCTTATAGTATTTGAGATATAGTGAATCCAACATCCACACACACATACGGACATCATCGTAAAATGTTATAATCGGATTCTAGGGACTTTAAAACGTGCTTATTCATTAAAATCTGGATATGCGATTTTTAGCATGAATACAATACCTCTCTTAGCGAGAGATAAAAAGAAATTGATATGTTTACGAAGAACGAATTAATTGATATGATTCTAATAATTGGTGGTGAATCGACTGGAATCATAAGAGCAAAAAGAATTTACCGGGAGCGGTTTCCTAGACGTCGACAACCGAGTTTAAGAACACTGAGAAGGATTTTTACCCGATTTCGAGAAACAGGTTCAGTTGAAAAACCGGAACGAAATACAGCTAATGTTATAATAAATGAAGAAACGGAAATTATGGTTTTGGCTTCTGTGTATGAAAATCCTGATATCAGTACTAGGAATTTATCAAATTTAATGCACGATTAAATTTTTTTTAGCGTGCATAGATGCTACCTGAAAGTAGCATCTATGCACTATTAAAATTTTTAACATCAGATTCTAGGGACCTTAAAACGTGCTTATTCACTAAAATCTGGATATGCGATATTTAGCATGAATTCAATACCTCTCTTAGCGAGAGGATAAAAGTAGGCATTACATGTATCTACGTGTGAATAGAACGCAAGCAAAAAAATCTGATGTGGCCAGCACATTACCTTCCGTCAGTTCTATGCATTTTGTACAAATTTCATACCGAAAGTTCCTTACTAAATTAAATATTCTATTTCTTGTACATTACCTTCCGGCAGTTGCATGTATTTTATGCAAATTTCATACAGAAAATTATTATTTTGTGACGTTTTCTATATACAGTGTAATGTATCTGCAGAAATAAAAGATTTAATATTATTATTATTTCTTGTACATTACCTTAAAGCAGTTGTATGTATTTTATACAAATTCCATACAGAAAGCAAAAGATCCTATACCTATTTCCAGTAAAATTATAAGACAAACCCACTATGTCAATTTCACTTGACACTGACGTCTTTCAATCAAAATTTTCTTAATATAGTAGCTGTTTTCACAGCTATGGCTACTTTATGAAATTTAATTTCTTCATAATTTTTAACTCTATATCTATTTAATATTAGGTATAAAATGCAGTCAAATCGTATAGAAAATAAAATATTCTTTAATATTTATAATAACATTAAATGTGAAAAAATGATATTTAACATAGTTTTTTCAAGAAAAACTGTTAAAATCTTCAAATGAGGGTACCTCCGGTTGTCCAATTCTAACCAAAATCTAATCAGCTCTTCGCATGGATGTAACGAAGAGAAATACGAAAGAATTATAATTTTTAGAATTGTAGTATGGAAGTTATCGTAGACGAAAATTTTGTTACACACACACACACGGACACACATACATACATACACACACACACACGCACACACACACACACACGCACACACACACACACACGCACGCGCACACACACACACACACACACACACACACGCACACGCACACGCACACGCGCACGCACACACACACACACACACACACACACACACACACACACACACACACATACGGACATCATCGTAAAAATAGTAAAATCGTATTCTAGGGACCCTAAAACGTGTTTATTCATCAAAAACTCACCACCGAATTTTTTGACCAAAGACAATACCTTCCTTACCTAAAGGTGACGGAAAGGTAAATATAGAAAACTGTAATTGAGGTTGTAAGGATAACTCAATATCTGGAGTCTTAATTGTTTGTATTAATTTTGTATTATTGTAATACCCGATTTTCAAATTTTATTAATTTATTTTATTATATGAATAAAATATCTAGCTTATGAGAACAATCAAGAGATGGCATTGGAAACGGTTCGAAGTACAAGAACCACATAACCACAGGTCAACTTGTGTATGTGTACATTTTCTGTTAACCTCTTTTGTGACCACTGCAAATTATTTGTTTGTAAATAAATATATTGTGAATATTATTTAGTGAAAGTTATTAAAGAATTTATTAAACATGCGTTCCATGATTGACTCGTGCTTTATGTGCTCAACGGAAAACAAATGCAACATTGTGGACAACAAAATTGTTACTCAAATAGAATATCTTATGCCGGAAATTGTAAGTAACTTTTTACATTTTACTTTTCTTTAAAGCTATTGAATAACGTAGTCATATAAAAAAGTAACCTCAAATACTGGGTGATTCATCGGTCTGTCCTTTATAACTCTTTTATTTTAAGTCAGATAGAAAAACTCTTCAAATATAATTTATATGATATAGTATTATCTATCTACGTACCATATCCATTTGTATACAGGCTGCTCCATTTAAGTGCAACAATATGTAACTTTATATTTCTTAATGAAACACCCTATATTTATTTATTTATTTTGATAGTAAATTAGATTTCCTTTAAAAAAGTATTAAGTAATAAGGGGTCTAAAATTATAAATTAAAAGTTATTTACCTTTATTCGTTGAATGATATGTTTCTATCATGTTATTATTAACAAAGTAAGCTATGGATAATCTGATCAATTGTTTCGAATTTAAACAAACAAGTTGTCCAAATACTCTTAGTTTATCATTGTTGATGTTTTTGTGAAAATGAATAATACAAATTTTAGTAAAGATAAGATGATTAGTATAATATTTATAATAGAAAAATCTATTGAAGTTCAAGTACAAGTTTTCGAGCATTTATTATAATTTGCATTATTTAGTCTGTTACTAAATTATAATAGCTTCTTTGGAATTAGTGTAAAGTTTAAAATAAGTATTAATAAAAAATCTGATGTGGCCAGCACATTACCTTCCGTCAGTTCTATGTATTTTATATAAATGTCATAAAGAAAGTTCCTTGCAAAAGATTCTATTTCTTGTACATTACCTTAAGGCAGTTGTATGTATTTTATACTAATTCCATGCAGAAAGTTTCTAACAAAAGATCCTATATTTCCAGTAAAATTATAACATAAACATACTGTCAACTGCACTTGACACTGACACCTTTCAATTAGAATTTTCTTAATGTAGCAGCTGTTTCCAGAGTTATAGGAAAGCTGACTAATATATATGATATTTAATTTCTTTATAATTTTTTAAATCTACGTCCATTTAATATGAAGTATAAAATGTATTCAAATCGTATAGAGAATAAATAATTCTTTAATATTTATAATAACATTAAATGTGAAAAAATGATATTTAACAACGTTTTTTCAAGAATAACTTAAAATCTTCAAATGAGGGTACTTCCGGTTGACCAATTATAACCAAAATCTAATCAGCTCTTCACATGGATGTAACGAAGAGGAATACGAAAGAATTATAATGTTTGGAATTGTAGTATTCGAGTTATCGCAATTTTGTCACACACAGACACACACACACACACACACACACACACACACACACACACACACACACACACACACACACACACACACACACACACACACACACACACACACACACATACAGACATCATCGTAAAAATAGTAAAATCGTATTCTAGGGACCCTAAAACGTGCTTATTCATCAAAAACTCACCACCGATTTTTTTGACCAAAGACAATACCTTCCTTACCTAAAGGTGACGGAAGGTAAAAAGGATCAAAATTTTGTATTATATTATGGTTTTTTCCACTCTAAACTACAATTTTTTATGAACGTAAATAACTTCTTAATTTATAATTTTAGACCCCTTATTACTTGATACTTTTTTAAAGGGAATCTAATTTACTATCAAAATAAATAAATAAATATAGGGTGTTCCATTAAGAAATATAAACTTACATATTGTTGCGCTTAAACGGAGCACCCTGTATACAAATGCATATGGTACGTAGATAGACAATAATATATCATATAAATTATATTTGAAGAGTTTTTCTATCCGAGTTATAAAGAGAGGACAGACCGATGAATTACCCGTATATTGTATATGTCTGCTCTGCAATTAAAATTTCATTATTCTCTATAATATAAAGTAGGTACTAATTAAAATCTTTTCATATTCGAATGTCGGGTGTCTTCTGAGGAATCTGACAAACTTTTACCATATATTCTAGGGGTCATTCTAAGTAAATAAATATGATGTGGCCAGGACATTACCTTCCGTCAGTTATATGACGTGTTTACGAAAATTCTACCGGTGAACTGTTACCGGTAAACAGCTTTTTATCAGGTTATAGTTACCGAAATCGATATATATATATATATATATATATATATATATATATATATATATATATATATATATATATATATATATATATATATATATATATATATAGTGAATTTATTTTAACGTGCAGCATATGGTCAATCACTTCCATGGTTACATACTACTCTCAAAAAATGACAGGAATGTAATATTTGTCCATTTTAAAATGCAACATACGAAAATTTGTAGTTATGTATTACCAACACTAATTTCCAATAAATTAGCCTACATACTATTAACAAAATATCAAAACTTTAATGTAGCACATCTTAACAAACTTTTGCTAATAAAATTCATAATTTTAATGTAATAAATGTTCAAAAATACCCACATTCACACTGAGGCAATATCCTAGTCGGTATTAAAAAGAATTGACACCATTTGTGATGTGTTCTGGAGGTATCTCCCTTGCTGCAATATTATTTATAATGTTGCATTTTAAAATGGGCAAATATTACATTGCTGTCATTTTTTGACAGGAGTGTGTAACCATGGAAGTGATAAACCATATGTTGCATGTTAAAATAAATTCTCTGTATATATATACATATATATATATATATATATATATATATATATATATATATATATATATATATATATATATATATATATATATATATATATATATATATATATATATATATATATATATATATATATATATATATATATATATATATATATATATATATATACAGGGTGATTCATCGGTCTGTCCTCTCTTTATAACTCTTTTATTTTAAGTCAGATAGAAAAACTCTTCAAATATAATTTGTATCATATATTATTGTCTATCTACGTATCATATGCATCTGTATACCGGGTGTTCCGTTTAAGCACAACAATATGTAACTTTATATTTCTTAATGGAACACCCTGTATTTATTTATATAGTTTGATAGTAAATTGTATTCCCTTTAAAAAAGTATTAAGTAATAAGAGGTCTAAAATTATAAATTAAGAAGTTATTTACGTTCATAAAAAATAGTAGTTCAGAGTGGAAAAAACCATAATATAATACAAAATTTTGGTCCTTTTTTATTAATACTTATTTTAAACATTACACTAATTCCAAAGAAGCTATTAAAATTTAGTGACAGACTAAATAATGCAAAATTATAATAAATGCTCGAAAACTTGTACTTCAACTTCAATAGATTTTTCTATTATAAATATTATATTAACCATCTCATCTTTACTAAAATTTGTATTATTCATTTTCACATCAACATCAACAATGATAAACTAAGAGTATTTGGACAACTTGTTTGTTTAAATTTGAAACAATTGATCAAATTATCCATAGCTTACTTTGTTAATAATAACACGATAGAAACATATCATTCAACGAATAAAGGTAAATAACTTCTTAATTTATAATTTTAGACCCCTTATTACTTTATACTTTTTTAAAAGGAATCGAATTTACTATCAAAATAAGTAAATAAATATAGGGTATTCCATTAAGAAATATAAAGTTACATATTGTTGCACTTAAACGGAGCACCCTGTATACAAATGGATATGGTACGTAGATAGATAATACTATATCATATAAATTATATTTGAAGAGTTTTTCTATTTGACTTAAAATAAAAGAGTTATAAAGAGAGGACAAACCGATGAATCACCCTATATATATATACCGTGTGTCTACTTTTTTTGTGGACCATAGGAAATACAATGGTAAAATTTTCATAATGCTGTAAATTCTGCCCTATTAATTTTAGAACAACAGTGTAAATACAAAAAATGTTCAGAACTAAAAACTGCATCTAAAAAGTGCGTTTCGTTTGCGAAAGAGAGGCAAAATAAAAGTAATAATTTTTAGCCACTTACAGAGTGCCATGAGCACTATCACAAAATGTTAAACAGTTGTATTGCTTGAATTTGACAGATGCCATCTGTCATAAAGTTTTTAAAATTATTGATTTCATTAAATTATTTATCAGTAACTTTTATCTGTCAAAGTCAAATAATACTATTTAAATTGCATATTTTGTCTTGCATGGCACTCTGTAAAAAGCTTAAAGACGGATATTTTATTTTACGTTTATCTCATGGCAAGAACCTATTATATCAACAAATTTAGGCTAATTTGATGTAGTATTTAATTCTGAACATTTTGTATGTTTGTACTTTAGTTCTAAAATTAATAGGGCAGAATTTACAGCCATATGAAAATTTTACCATTGTATGCCTATGGTCCATAAAAAAAGTAGACACACGGTATATATAATATATATATACAGGGTGTAAATGAAATAAATGCATTAAATTTAACCAGTAATGTAACTCGATGAGAGGAACAATATTTCTTAATAACTTTTTTTTCTAAGTCTTTTAGATTTTGAGTTAAAATTCTTTAAAGATTTGCTGCATATTTCGTTACCCGCTCATGGAGAACAAATGCTGCCGTATTCAAGTCGGATACAAACAGCTCAAAAATTATCGGTTACACTTACAGTCACAGTAATTAATAAACGAATCAAGGGAAATAACATTATTATTAATTAATACGTAATAGTACAGTTTTTAAAATAAAGAAATTTAAATTTTGGATAACAAAATTATAAAATTGTGTATTAAACCAGGGTTTTTAATCACCTGTGAATAGTGTGAATAGAGGAAGACAAGGAGCAAAAGCATAGTTGTTAGGTTATGAGATGATTATTTATCGTCGACAAATCATAATAGTTTAAATACGTTATTCAAAAAATGTAAGTACAAACTTTTGTCCATTTAAAAGAGGTACATGAGTACCAATAATAGTCGTCCATTTATTGTTCCTGGCCAAACATTTTTTAATGAAATTTTTTACAGCATTTTCGTCTGTCGAGATGTGTATAGTGCATAATAAATACACCTTACCAAGTAAATTCAGTCTTATTAATGAACATTATGAGCCATTCCCAAAATTGAAGTCTGTTATGTGCTGAAAACATACAACTTTTTGCACATGTTATGGATATAACTGTTGCTTTTTTAAAATTGTCGTATGTGACACTCCGTATTGTGATGTGATAAAGAAGTACAAGATTAACAAATGTGCGAATATTAAGAACAGAATGATTTGGTGATGATTTGGAAACGCTCCGTATAAATGCGTTGGCAACTCCATGACACTGTCTTTATGTCAACCGTGATGTCAAGTAAAATGTAGTACAGATACGAGTAAAAAAATAAATAAACCATAGGTAAGTAATTACTGTGTACTCGCATTTTGACAGAATTTTACCTTATAAACAAGTTTAGTACTAATATCAAAATTTAATTGGAACAACTGACAGGACTGTCAATAGCTAAAACAAAATTTTTCATAGCTATTGCTACTGCATTCAATTATTACAAAAATATTTGGAACGACTCGTAAATTTACGGGGTGGAAAAAATGCTAAAAAAATATGCGATTTCGAGAAAAAGTTATTAAGAAATATTGTTGCTCTCGCCGAGTTATATTACTGGTAAAATTTAATGCACTTATTTCATTTACATCCTGTATATATATATATATATATATATATATATATATATATATATATATATATATATATATATTTTATTTAAAATTATTTTTTAATTTTCTTTATTAATAAATAAATATATCACGGCAACTCATTGCTGGGTGTACCAATCTGCTTTGTACGCAGATATATATATATATATATATATATATATATATATATATATATATATATATATATATCTGCGTACAAAGCAGATTGGTACACCCAGCAATGAGTTGCCGTGATATATTTATTTATTAATAAAGAAAATTAAAAAATAATTTTAAATAAAAAAATTATCTTGAGTGGTTCGTTTTTCATTGTCAACCTGTATATAATGAACCTATTGCATAACCTACACGCTAAAGTAATTGCAGTACCTAGAGTTTTAATTTGATACCAAACATGATAGCATTCGACATAAATTGCCTGTTTTTACTTTACAATGCATTAAAACGGGTATATGTTTAGCGGCCATTTTGAAAAAACATTGACGTCTACAGATCATGTGACCAAGATGTATCTCTAACACCTTCTAACACCCTTGTAAACATAATCCGAATAGAAAATCGGCCCCTAGACTACAATGAAAATTGCTGTTTTAGACAATCATCAAGTTGAGGCTTCCGCTGCGCTTCTGTTCCATTTGCGAAAAGAATCTTGAGTTGTTTAGTACATTTAAGAAGGACTGTGTGGAAAACAGTCTACGTCTGGAAACATGGATCAAGGAGGCACACGACAAAGACACAAATATTGATAAAATTGATGAAATTTATATTAAACAAGAAGTGTTAGATGATAGTGATAGCATAGAAGTAAATTATTCATTAGTGGACGAAATTTCCATTAAAGAAGATCCACTTCAAGAAAATTCCTCTGATCGTGAATTTGGTGATGAACTTCAAGATGCATTGAAAGAGGATAGCCCACCAAAAACAGACACTCATTTTCATGAAGGAAGCAAGTTTGACATAAACGACGAAAGTGATCAAAATTCTGATGACCCTGACGATGTAGTTCCTGATAATGGAATTAACTCTGATAAAAATATTTTAGTTACATATAGGGCAGGTCTTAACATTTATATTTGTTTAATTTGTAAGAAAGGTTTTAAAAACTTATCGTATTTGAAAATGAATCATATGAAAATTCACTTAGGAAAAAGAGATTTTCGGTGTAATGAATGTAAAAAATGGTTTTCACATAAATCAACCTTAAGTGCACATATGAAACAACACACTGGAATAAAAGACTTTCAATGTAGTGAATGTGAAAAATGGTTTTCAAAGAAATCAGACTTAACAAGGCATACGAAACTACACACTGGAGTAAAAGAATTTCAATGTAATGAATGTAAAAAATGCTTTTCAGAAAAATCAAAATTAACCAGACATTTGAAACTACACGCTGGAGTAAAAGAATATCAATGTAATGAATGTAAAAAGTGGTTTACACGAAATACAGACTTAACAAGACATCTTATGAAAGTACACACTGGAGTAAAAGATTTTCAATGTGGGGAATGTAAAAAATGGTTTTCACAAAAATCACAGTTATCCATACATATGAAACGACATACATAAATTTTTTTGAATCATTTGAAATCAGTTATTTTTACTTAAAAGAAAATCTAACATATGGAGACAATAATCACCCCTATTATGTAAGGAAGTTGTTAAATCTTATCAACGTTTCAGTAAATTTTAACTAATAGAAACAAATGCAAAGCTTGTCATTTTCATGTTTTATTCAGTGTTCGCTATTATTATTGGTTATTTGCTATAACACCAAACACCGTTGCTAAGAGATAACTTTCTTACAAAATAAGGTTGAATATATGATTTTAAATGCACTATATACGGTGCCCCCTTTAACTTTTTATTATAAGTAATACAAAAAAATGGCTTATAAAAGTTTTATTATTTTAAATATACTATTTTATGGCAGATATAGATATTTCAATATTCCTATAATTAAGGGTAGTTCACTTACGAACATTTTTCTTCTACAAATCTATTAAAAGTGGGCTTTTTAATGTTTGTTTTTAACGTTAAAAATGTCATTTTGTGACACCAGTGTTAAAAGTGACAGATAATTGTTACTTTTGACACTAGTGTTAAAAGTGAATGTCGAAAAATTATTAGAAATACAAATTTAAATTAAAAAATAGTGTTTGTAAAAAAATAGTGTATGATATACGTGTTAAAAGTGATTTTATTTTGTTCGAAGCTTTGGATCACTCCGCTTCGCGTCGTGTTCGAAACTTCCTTCTCACAAAATAAAATGTCACTTTTAACGTTTATATCATAAATAACTATTTATAAAAGAAATTAAGCAGCTCTTGCTAAGAATTCGATAGTTTGTTTATTCAGTAATAGATTGCAACAGTTTAAACCTGTAGAAAAGGTAAAGTAAGAAAATTATTAGAAATTAAAATGCTTGGTGCAAGTAAGGATACCGTACGTCGTTGATCCACCAGTAAATAGGACAGCACAATAGAAGATGAAGCATGCACGATCAAACTAAGACATACGTTCAATGAATTTTGTAGTGTTGTATTATTATTTAAATAATTATAAACTGTGCAGAGTTCATGTGAATATTATTGTACGAATCTGGAGATAAAGGATCGGTCTAGATGCAACATATAATGCTTTCCATAAGAAATTTACTTTTATGAGATTTTTCGGCCTTTAAAGTTGAGCAAAAATTTCCTTGATAAAAAATACACGGGGATTGAAATTATGTTCTCAGCGTTAGTTCATAACTTTTGAATATCGCGCCTAAATTTGACCGTTACACTTTTCTGTGGTCTATGTCAATAGAAGGAAAAAATCAACTGTAGATGGCAGGTCGGACGACGACAAATCCCCCCATTTGGCCACCATTTTGTCTTATAGTGATATAATTTGTTGTTTTTAATTTAAAGTGTAAAACATCATATCGATTTAGTGCAAAATATTATTTTTATTCAAAATAAACTACACCAACAAATGATAAAAAGTGATGTTTTCCCCATATGCTACGTTCACAAATCTCTCCCCAGATGTCAGCTACTCACCAGCAACAATCCGCGCTATCACGGGCCGCAAGGCGCGCGCTTCGCGCCTTTGAAGTTACCGACTTGCAGCGGATAGAGCGCGTCGGCACAAGTCAGTCCGCCCGCCTCGAGTGGATCCCTTCCCATGGCGTGTTGGTGCGAGCTTACACGGCACGACCCGCAATATAACGGGTCGTGGGAAGGAAGCATTAAGGCCAACGCGCACTTCAGCGACCGAAGCGAAGTGCGGCGAAGAGAAGTTTTTTCATTCGATGTATTCTTACGCGCACTTTGGAGCAGCGAAGAGCAAAGCAACAATGCGACTATTCACATAAGAATACATTGAATGAAAAAAGTTCTCTTCGCATCGCCGCTCATCGCGTCGCTCAAGTGCGCGACGGCCTTTAGTGGTACAGGTTCTGAATCGCAATTTCTGAAATTGTTAAACACTTCTTACAAAGGAAAACAAGAATGAAATAGATTACCAATTTGTTAAATATTTATTCTACAACGTTCTAATAAATAATAATCACAAGTTGCAAAGTATTATGGCAACAGATATAAGGTGTTTTTTTATTTCAAGTTCACCATTGGTATTTCGGAAGCTGTAATGGGACAAAAGTTGTCATATTGAAGGGTCATGTTAGTGATGTGCTAATTTTTTAAATTTAATTTTGTCTTGCAAAAACTTCTAAATTATCAATTATCGAGAAAAATGTTTTAAATAAAAATGTTACAATATTGTACTGGATATCCAGTGTGTAAAAAAAGTTTCTATTTTTTTCAGTAAATAAGCACGAATTAGGGTCCCCACAACACGTTTTTACTATTTTTACGATGATGTCTCTCTCTCTCACTGTCTCTCTCTCTCTCTTTCTCTCTCTCTCTCTGTGTGTGTGTGTGTGTGTTTGTGTTTTGTGTGAGTGTGTGTGTGTGTGTGTGACAATTTCGTCAACGATAACTCTTAACAAACTTCCAAATATATCTATTTTCCGTATTTAAGCTTCCTGCATTCATATACATGGAAGTGATACTTTACTTGAAACCTATAACAGTTTTTAATGAAATTAATCAACCAGAAGTGATACTTTACTTTGAAGCTCTGAACAAATTCTCGTGAAAAATATATTATGATGTACTCCAAAACTTGTCAAATTTGGTATTTACGTCTTTTATATGAAGGGGAACAACATATTAGATTTTGGATACAATTGATAAACCGGAAGTGATACTTTATTTGAAGTTCTGAACAGATTTTCGTGAAGAATAAATTGATATAATCTAAAACTTTTCAAATTTGGTATTTAAGACTTTTATATTAATGAGAACGACATATTAGATGTTTCTAAAATTGATAAACCGGAAATATTACTTTACAGGAAGCTATAAACAAATTTTCTTGAAAAAATATATTAGAAAATGATCCAAAACTTCTCAAATTTGGTAGTTAAAACACATGTATAATTTGAAACAACATAAGGTTTTGACTATACCTATATGATAAACAGGAAGTGGTAGTTAATTTGTAGCTCTTAACATAATAAAATATAATCCAAAATTTGGTATTACAGAATTTTCTATTCATTGCTATTTCAAACATGGAATTGACGGGAGGTCATATGTTGGCCACGCCAGATTTTTTTCTCTTTTGATCATATAAATGTTCTTGTATTTCGCACTAAAAAGATCATCTAATATGTCAGGTTTTGTCCCATTACATCGAAGACGTAGTTCTTATAGTTTCCGAGATACCAATGGTGGCCCCGATAAAAAAAACACCCTGTATATTTCAGTGTTATATTCCTGCTGCATTAATCTTCTCTCTATGTTCCATTTCTTCCTGTATCTTTTTCCTGTTGTTGTCCACCGCGCGATCTATTTCCTTTTGTGAGGCAGTGCGCATGTCTGTCGCCAAACCGAATCGTGCGCATGCGTCGATGACGTAAGCGCCCCACTGGTAGCTCTGGCCTAGCTCCCCAACTCGATAATCGAATGGAAACGTGTGGTGGAAATTGTGCCAACCTTCGCCCAGTAAGAAGAATGCCAAGATGGTGTTCTGAGTGGCCATGATGTCTCTAAGAAATTGGATTATGTTAGTGTTACGTTTTTCGACACCAGTCAAATACAGTCCCTTGTATAACACAGTATTATTATTATTATTTTTTATGGAAACATGAAGGTAAAATGTACATACATTTTCTACAGATTGTATTGCCCCTATTATTGGAAAATGTAAATTTAAATTCCAGACAATGTATGTTTGGTTTGTATACAGGATGTAAATGATAAGTGTATTAAATTTAACCAGTAATGTAACTCGACGAGAGCAACAATATTTCTTAATAACTTTTTTTCTAAGTCTTTTAGATTTTGAGTTAAAATTCTTTAAAGATTTGCTGCATATTTCGTTACCCGCCCATGGAGAACAAATGGCTGCTGCCGTATTCAAGTGGGATACAAACAGCTGAAAAATTGTCGGTTATCGGTTACACTTGCAATCACAGTAATTAATAAACGAATCAACTGAAATAACATTTATTATTAATTAATTCGTAATACTACAATTTTTAAAATAAAGAAGTTTAAATTTTGGATAACAAAATTATAAAGTTGTATATTAAACCAGGATTTTAATCACCTGTGAATTGAGGAAGACAAGGAGGAACGAGGTAACGAGGAAGAGCAAAAGCATAGTTATTAGGTTATGAGATGATTTATTGTCGACAAATCATAATAGTTTAAATACGTTATTCAAAAAATGTAAGTACAAACTTTTGTCCTTTTAAACGAGGTACATGAGTATCAGTAATTAGTCGTCCATTTATTGTTCCTGCCCAAACATTATTTAATGAAAATTTTTACAACATTTTCGTCTGTCGAGATGTGTATTGTGCATAATAAATACACCTTTCCAAGTAAATTCAGTCTCATTAATCAACATTATGAGCCATTCCCAAAATTGAAGTCTGTTATGTACTGCAAACATTGAACTTTTTGCGTATGGTATGAATACAACTATTGCTTTTTTAAAAATTGTCATATGTGACACTGCGTATTGTGATAAAGGTGTACAAGATTAACAAATGTGCGAATATTAGGAACAGTATGATTTGGAAATGCTCCATCTAAATGCGTTGGCAACTCTATAACACTGTCTTTATATCAACCACAAATTAAAATGTAGTATTTGTAAACGTAAGCATTTTGAAAGAATTTTACCTTATAAACAAGTTTATTACAATGTCAAGATTTAATTGTAACAACTGACAGAACTGTCAATTGCTAAAACAAAATTTTCAGAGCTATTGCTACTGCATTCAATTATTAGAAAAATACTTGGAACGACTCATCAATTTACGGGGTTGTAAAAATGCTAAAAAGATATGCGATTTCGAGAAAAAGTTATTAAGAAATATTGTTGCTCCCGACGAGTTATATGACTGGTTAAATTTAATGCACTTATTTCATTTACACCCTGTCTGTAGTCTCTTAATTTAATACTACGTGTTCCCTTATTTTGATAAACTGTGATTTTGACGTTTTCATCGAAATTATTTTGTTCACTCATTCGAATAAAATTAAATAAGGTATCAAGTATCTGTGGTCTAGTATTTTGGGTTGCAAATAAACGGACTTCAAAGTAACTATCCCGTTGTCATAGACCAGGAAAGATATACCGTGTGTGTGTGTGTCTCAAAGGTGTACATAGGGGATTAACATGGGGAATCAGTTTTTTGCAATTTCCTGCTCGCCTAATTATTTTATGCAAAAATGCGTCAAATAAAAGATTTAGGGCATAAAAGTCTGCCTGCAAATCAATAAACAGAATTACCTTTACATGCTTTGTAACGACAAAAATTAAATACGAAAATGAAAATTCCGTTGAAAATATCAACAGGCATGGAATTGAACAAAAAATAAATAAATGCTTGTCGTTTTATCTGTCACAACGTAATTTAACTTATTTGACGTTTCTGACAATTTGATTTCGTCTCTAGTTATTGTCTAAAATAATTAAAAAATGAATATTTATACAAATAAAGAGCGTGTTTTCACAATTGCTAAATTCGTGACAAAAAAGCGTTCTAGTAGGGAGGAGGAGCCTGGGTGGGCTAGGAACTACTGTGTAAACAAGAGGGGAGATAAGCGTAATTACCAGCGCATTGTTATGACGTGAAGAGTTTTCTAGAAAATATTAGGGTTGCTATATAAACGACACAGCGTCAGAAGGACAGTTATATAGATAGTAAGAAGTAAGGAGTCAGTGAATTGCGAAGCACAGCAGTATCGTGGAGAGCGTATGCAGTTTAATTTAGAGTGGGATACTCGGTAGTTTTGAGGAGAGTTGTAGACAGTCGGTGATACTGAAGTTGTGGAAGTTAGACAGTGAGTTAGTTACATAAATAGACAGTGAGATGAAAAGAGTGAATTTTGTCCGGGCAGTTGAATATACAGACGCTGTTGAGTCAGTTTAGTATATAGACGCTGTGGAGGTCGGCAGGTCGGACAGTTGAATGTTATATAAATAAGTAGTTAGTGTTTAATTAGTGAATTATATTCTTAGTCTTAAATTAGTTTTTAATGTTTGTTTAAAATTAGCAATCGTCATTGGTATCTTTTAAATATTTTTTATCGTTTTAATAAATATCTATTTTAATTAATTATATGTATTTCTTTGATTTTCACACTTAAATAAATAAATATATCATCACGGCATATTAGATTACCCATTGCTGGGCGTGCCAATCCGCTTTGTATGCAGATATCGGTAATGATCCAAATAAATAAAAACGTTACAATACTATTACTTACTTGTTGTATGGTTTGTCTCCCCAATAATGTGCCACACTATTCACGCACCACAAGAAATTAAGCGAGACGGCATATCGAAGGAAAAATACAATAAAAATGGAGTTCTTCAAGGTATCCCCAATCACATAGTACGCAAATGCCGAAGGAAATATTATGTGAATCAATAATAGGAGTAGGTAGAAATGCCTGCAAACAAATATAATACTTGAAATTATTCCTAAGGTGGTTTACCATTACAAGCATTTACGACAGTTTTTAATGGAATTTAAGTATGTTATTATTCATGAGTTTTTACACATGTATACAAATTTAAGAAAAAAAACTGTCGTCCCGTGAGCTGAGGCTGAGGTATTTCAAACCAAAAGAGAGGGAAAATACATTAGCACTATAGGGCGCGAGCAGACACGTGACTCGAGGGACCTTAACGTGTTTCGAACCAGCTGATTTGTGTGCGCATGTCATTTTGACAAGAACAATGTCATGTTGTTAAGACCAATGTTTTGCCTTATTTTAATTTTTAACTGCTAAAATATTATTTTTAATTACATGTGTTTTACTGCCTAAAAATTGTAAAATATTAACATTTTAGCAATTCAAAATCAAAATAAGTCAAAACATTGGTCTTGTCAAAGTGACATGCGCATACAAATCAGCTGGGTCCCGATTCTTGAAATTTTTCGCATACGTAAGTGGGAGAGAAGCGCATGCGAACTACATATTGGTATTCTTAAAACGAAATCGTGTGGTCGTAGGCCCGTGCGCAATTACATCGCATGGGTATGAATAACTTGAAAGTATCATTCGCACACGAAACTGTGTCTGTCGCTGTTACTTGTATTTGGTGTTTGGTGTATCAGTACTTAGATGATATAAATCAAATTATGTTTTTATATAATTCCGGGTACGTTTTATGATCTTATAATGATGCCAATTACAAATCTAGAATCTCCATCCTTATAATATTCTACAAATGTGTGCTCGTGCATTCATAGAACGATGCAATGGATTGATAGAAATGAATTTTAGGTGCCTCTTAACGAGCCTTGCATTCCAAATCTGAAATGGTTAGCAAAATTAGAGTATTATTATTACATAACACTTGCATATTAATATTGCCATATTATGTACGTACATACTGTAAACTAACAAAAATAATACCTACTATATCAAATATATTATGTATATATAATCAATTTTGAATATTAAAATTACAACACTTATGGCTTATGACAGCGTCGTTGACAGCTACGACTGACAGCTTTGGTTGACACGTTGACAGTGACAGTTAAAAAACAATTAAATGATGAAGCATTCACGGAGGCATTTACGAAAATTCTACCGGTAGATACCGTATCTACCGATTGCGTTCGAAAACACGAGTGGTTAATAGTTACCGTGTTCGAAAATTGTACCATATCTACCAGATACATCTACCGGATCCATGATTTGTGGATCGAGTAATTCAGCCGGTAAATGCGGTAAATGGAGAATTTAACCTCAAAAAAGGTAGTGATACAAGCGAACCGCGCGCGTTAAAAATGAAAAGGTGTTCAATGTGGAAATCGGAAGTAGGATTGTGCTCAGTTTGTTAACTAGGTCAAATTTCAAATCTGTTTCGAACTTTCAAATTTTTTTCATAGGTTAGAAATCTACCCGGTTTATCACTTGCGTTCTTAACCCTTTCAGACCTAGTGTCGTACATGTACTGTTTAGTTTTCCTGTCATTGGTGTCCGAGTGCCGTACTTGTACGCAAAATATTACTCTCGAGCTGAACTGCTGGCGTACATGTAGAGTTGATTTTTCATCAGTGCAAACCTTTTGACGTACTTGTACGTTTCATATTTTGTGTGAATAGTGCTGAGTGACGGACTGGTACGGAATGAATTTTCCCTTTACCTGCCGTTTGACGTACGGGTACGTTTTTTAGATAATACCTACTGCCGTACCAGTACGTTGATAAAAGTTTTTATTTTTTATTTTGGATTTAGATAATAAAGATATATTTTTCAATAGCGTTTATTTATTTATAAATATAAATATACAATAAAATAAGTACATTACTGGAGAAATAACAAAACTAAACTAATATTTGTACAAATCAAATAAAACCAATTTCAGTAATTCTTTTGTTTGTGAAAAATTTCGAAACATGGGGTAACACACAATGCGACGTTGCACTGTAAACACATAAATCTGGTGTCCTTCCTTTGCCTCTTTCTGTACTTCGCTGTACTGCACACATGACATCGGCGCTGGGTTCGCGATCCTTGAGCTTTCGTTTGAGGTACTGGTGCAGGAAAATGCCTTTCTATGAGTCTTAGAGGATTGTCGACAGTATTAGAAGGACAACGCATATCCTGCGGAACATAGTACTTTTCTATTAGCTGTTGTGCTACTTGCAGTCGAAAATCGGAAAAAGGCGGTTTCTTTCCGGTTTTTATTTGATATAAAATGTATGCGTTGTATAACGACATATCAAGCAAATGGAAGAACAATTTTTTGTACCACTTGAGAGTTTTTCTTGCACATTCAACGAAGCTGACTTGCATATCTATTTTGTCCACACTTCCCATTTTATTATTATATTGTAAAACACATTCTGGTTTGAAAATTTCTTCTTTTGTTTTATGATCTTTTTTCCCGGTAGATTGAAGTTCTCCAGTAAATACTGTTGTCAACATATGTACATGTCTCTTATCACACCATTTTATAGCTAACGTATTACTAGTATATGCAGATTCACATTCACCTTTTTTCAAAACTTTGCCGAAAAAAGGCATTTTTTTTCGTGAAGATTTCACGGTACCACACGCTCCTGTACCTTGTTCGAATAAATGTTGGAATAATGTCGGGCTACTGTACCAATTATCTACATATAATATGTGTTTTTTATTTACGTACTTCTTCAATAAAGTGTTAACAATAGCTCCAGATATTCCAAATTTTTCTTTACAATCTTCTAGTTCAGTTTTACTGCCAGTATAAACAATAAAGTTCAAGATATATCCGGTTTCTACATCACAAGCTTCAAATAGTTTAATTCCAAATCTTTTGCGTTTGGAAGGAATGTATTGTTTGAAAGACAGTCTTCCTTTCCATAAAATCAAACTTTCATCAATACAGATATCTTGGAATGGATAAAACAAATTACTAAATTTTTCTTTCAAATAATCTAAAATAGGCCGTACTTTCTTCAGGGGATCATCGAGCTTCATATTTTCGCTGGCGTTGTCAACAAAATGATTGTATAGTATTTTCAAGTACCGATCTCTCTTGAATATTTTCATAAAAAATGGGGTGCTAATACAATTGTTTGTGGACCAGTAATCTCTCAGTTTCGGCTTTTGCACGATTCCCATTAGAATAGATATAGCAAAAAAACAATACATTTCTTCTAATTCTACATTTATCCAATCTTTATTCATTTTCTTCTATTCCTGTGTCTGATTGGCGTATCTATTTGTCTCTTCTACTATAATCTTCATAACCGTCTCGTCAAAAAATAATGTGAAGTAATCACATTCTATAGCATTTTCTTCTAATGTGAACATTTCGGTAACACCTGAATTATTTCGATCAAAATCAAAAGCTTTTGGATGAAAATTATTATCAAATTTCCATACAAAATCGGATACAATTTGCTGATGAATAGTATCACTATTATTTCTAGTTGAATCTACATCGGACTCAGAGCCATCAGTTTCATTATCTATATCAGATATTGCATCATCAATCTCACTAGATAAATAAATTTCACTATCAGAAGAATAATCATCGGAGATATCTGTGTCATCACTAATTCCGTCCATAATTTTCTTGGCTTCATGTTCGATTTCTTTTGGTGTCAATTTTTGTTTGTTGGACCACATTTTTATAGAAAATAACAATAAACCCAATTTCACAATAGTAAAATAACGTAATGAATCACGTTGCAACTGTATGTGAACGTTCGCCGCTGACGTAGTAAAATAGCGAGCGCGCACGATGAATTCCGAACTCCCGGCTGGCAGTGTAGGTTACCTATTCCAGCGCGCCGGCCGGAATGGGTTAAAATATCGATACCGGTAGCTGTATCCCAATCAACAGCTGTTTACCGATATATACCGGTAACAGTTCACCGGTATAATTTCGTAAATGCCTGTGGTACAAACGTTTCGTTTAGATTGGCTGCTACAAACTACGTTCACTTACTTTCGAGAATCGTATGCGTAGGCTTCGACCGAGTTTCGTTTGGTATTCAAGAATACCACTCATACGTACAGTACTGTTCGTGCACGAAACTAACCACACGAATTTTGTCGAGTGCGGAAAATTTCGCATGATTTCAAGAATCGGGCCCCTGATCCCAAGCAAGTCAAGGTCGCTCGAGTCACGTGTCTGCTTGCGCCCTATAGAGCGCGAGCAGACACGTGACTCGAGCGTCCTTGACGTACTAGGAATTAGCTGATTTGTGTGCGCTTGTCATTTTCACAAGAACAATGTCACTTTGACAAGACCAATGTTTTGACTTATTTTAATTTTGAACTGTTGAGAAGTTATTATTTTTAATTTGAATTTGAAATTTGTACATTAATAACATTTTAGCAGTTCAAAATTAAAATAAGTCAAAACATTAGTTTTGTCAAAGTGACACTGTTCTTGTCAAAACGACATGCGCACACAAATCACCTGATTCCAAGTACGTCAAGGACGCCCGAGTCACGTGTCTGCTCGCGCTCTATAGGAATAGAGTCTCACAAACAGTGGCGTACCTAAGTGAAATGGTGCCCAGGGCAAGGGTCGTAATTGCGCCCCCTGTCAACAATGTAAAATCAATATTACTTTTTTCTTGCTTTAGTGTAGCAAGATGTGGCATTTGTATTATTGTTGAAATTACTTAAGAATATCCATGAAATAACTTCAACCATGAATGAATCAGCACAATAATAAAATAACTATCAATATACGGGTGTTCCGGGACTCGACCGACAAACTTATACCATATATTCCGGTGGTTATTACGATCAAAAAATGGCATTAATAACGTGCTCGAAATCGATCTTTTCAGTTTCTTCTCTTTCAACGCTCATCAAAGCAAGATCACTTAATCGATCTGGACCCATGGAGACTCAGATAATTTAAGATCAGTTTTAATTTGTTGAAAGATCTTTCACAGCTAGCGATGGAAACTGCAATAGTCAACATTATTTGCATGGTATTCGAAGATTTTTCGCCGTTGGCGTTTTTCGGTTTCAACATCCCAGTTTTGACAGAGCTTCAGTCACCAAAGTTTCTCTTTCACTGCGAAAATAATCTCTTAAACCTTTCAAATCTAAGACGGCATCATGAAAGTTCATATTTATATCTTGCAGTCTTTTCTGAACTTTATCAATAGGAATGAGTACTCTCGTCCAAAATCCAAGTAGAGTCAGAAAATCGAGTGTCAAAAATACGGTTGTACAATTGCGTAGCATCACTTCTTGTTTCACTCGTTTCATTTGCATCATCCATTATAGTTTCGAGAACTTGGAGTATGCCGTCAAGGTAGTTGTTTATAGGCTTCACAGCTTCCACTTTTGCACTCCATATTGTTTTAGACTCAGATTTAATAACTATGGGCACAGCGTTTTTAGTATTTCTCAGCGTTGAGTAGACGATGAAAAAACAGATAGAGAGCTTCAACAGTTCCGAAAAATGTAAATACGCACAGTAATCAACAGTATTAACACTTCAAATTCTGGTACCCAAGTTACATACGGATACCAAGGGCTCCAAACGGCGCCCCCTTGGTTCTGGCGCCCAGGGCACCTGCCCTGTTTGCCCCACCCTAGGTACGCCACTGCTCACAAAAGAAGGTTTTTTCAACTGTAATTACACAAGAGCTTTTTATTTTGCCGGATAAATTTCTGTTGGTCACGAAACCTTGTTACCTAGCAATTTGACAAGAAAACTGTTTTAATAAAATCACGACACCGTAGGTGGAGTGATTTCATTTTTTAAACAGTTTTCGAGTCAAATTGCTGTCAGGTTACAAGGTTGAGTTGTCAAACAGAAATTTATCCGGAGAAAATAAAATGCTAGAGTGTAATTCAGCGAGATAATTTAACGACATTTTATTTATGAAAAAGTTTATTTAAACGTGCAATTAGTGAAAGTACAATTATTATATATCATTTTATTTGACATGTTTTCTTCACGAAGATTTGTTACTTCATTAGTCACAGTAGAAGATTTAGAAATATTATTTGTTCTTAGATTTTTAATTAAATTTTCATGATGTGCGCAGTCCAATTGAAGATAAGGTTTTATTGAAGTGGAATTGGAATGACCTGTTATTTTAATAATTTGTTGATCGCTTACTCCTGCTTTTGCTAACGAAGACACTGTGCTGGCGCGATTTGAATGATTCGTTATCTTATTATTCTGAATATCAATTCCTATTTTATTAGCCGCATTTTTAGTCCACTTAGATAATAAATTTACTCTCAATGGTACGTTTTTGTACCAGCCTTTCGATTTTTTATATTTCCAAAATGGATTAGGAGTCAAAAATAGTCGTTCTGATGTTATATTTTTGGATCGTTTATTTATAAGTAATCTAAACAATCTTACTGGGCAGATTGTGTCATCTTCATTATTTTTTGTTAGCTACTTACTATCTGTCAATTTATTTGCACCTCCTTGTGCAGTTTTCGAAAATATTGGGTTGTATTCTATTCTATCCGTAAACATTCCATCAATTGCTTTTTCTTCTTTAAAATAATACACCATGCAACTAGCAGCTTCTCCTCCTCTCCAAGCCAGCTCATAAGAAGCTATATGAAAAAACTTTTTTTGCAAACCTTCAGGTTCATTTTCATCCCAAAGTTTAGCCATTTTGATTATTTGTGCTTTATTTACAGCTGTCGAACTAATCTTTCTTTTCTCAGGAATACTTTGGAGTTCTTTTCTTTTAACGTTTCTAGCATCGCGTGCTTCTTTAAAAATAATATCCGTAAAGGGATCAAATTTTATGTTGAATTCCTGAAAATATTTCGCCTGTAGCATTTTGGCCGTTGAATTCCACATTGTCTTCACTACATATTCTTTATAATTTTCTCCATTAATCTTTCGCATATTGTAAGCCCAATCTAGCAAAATATTTGATATTTTACATACCGTTGTACCTCGTTCTAATACATAATTTCGGCTTTCACAAAATGTCATAAATTGGCGCCAGATACATGATTTATTGTTTTTTGTGTTTATAGGCACACTATTTATAATATTTTCTTTTATACTTTCTTCGGAAATATTCCCAAATCTGTTTATTTTGCACTACAAGCAAGGACAAAAAATGTAAATGACATTAATGTAGTTAGTGTTTTGAACTGGTTGCTAGGAGAAAGGTAAATAACGTTTTATCACTTGCAAAAAGTTACCTTCCTGTTTATCCGCTGTCAAAACGATAAAATTGTTTTTTCTTTATGGCTTACTTTATATTGAAGTTAAATTATCGTAGTAACTCACATTGCTAACGACAAATCAAGTGACATATACAGTGCGTTCAAAGAAATTCAGAAAATTATATAAAAATGTTGGTACCTACCTGTTAATTTTTTCCACTTATTGTTTTTTTTTTTTTGTTTGTGCTGAGTATATATTGTTTATTATATTATTTTTTATTACAAATAATTTTTTCTATAGCATTTTAAAAGTTTTGCAGTGGTGAGGGGAGGGGGGGGGGGTTGAGCGCTATAATATAGTTGCCTATGGGCGAAAAAAGTCATAATCCGGCCCTGGCTGTAACTCACCTCTGCTGAAAACGTACGACAGGATCTTTGTACAGGTCACTGACATCCACGTTCTTCCCTTTGGCTTTGTTTTCGGGGTGTCGCTTCATGAGCAGCCAGCCTACATGTGAGTAGAAGAAACCCCGTGCTGCGGTATGAGGATCCGCGTCCGTATCTGTGTACAGGTGATGAGTACGATGGTCTCGTGCCCACTGAACTAGCGAGTACTAAAATAAAAAATCTGATGTGGACACCACACGACTTCCTTGTACGCAAGACCAATATGAAGATGAAGTATAGACTCAATTATAAAATTGCACGTATTTGACGTAATTTGACATTAACATCTATTTTTTTACCTTCCGTCACCTTTAGGTAAGGAAGGTGTTGTCTTTGGTCAAAAAATTCGGTGGTGAGTTTTTGATGAATAAGCACGTTTTAGGGTCCCTAGAATACGATTTTACTATTTTTACGATGATGTCTGTATGTGTGTGTGTGTGTGTGTGTGTGTGTGTGTGTGTGTGTGTGTGTGTGTGTGTGTGTGTGTGTGTGTGTGTGTGTGTGTGTGTGTGTGTGTGTGTGTGTGTGTGTGTGTGTGTGTGTGTGTGTGTGTGTGTGTGTGTGTGTGTGTGTGTGTGTGTGTGTGTGTGTGTGTGTGTGTGTGTGTGTGTGTGTGTGTGTGTGTGTGTGTGTGTGTGTGTGTGTGTGTGTGTGTGTGTGTGTGTGTGTGTGTGTGTGTGTGTGTGTGTGTGTGTGTGTGTGTGTGTGTGTGTGTGTGTGTGTGTGTGTGTGTGTGTGTGTGTGTGTGTGTGTGTGTGTGTGTGTGTGTGTGTGTGTGTGTGTGTGTGTGTGTGTGTGTGTGTGTGTGTGTGTGTGTGTGTGTGTGTGTGTGTGTGTGTGTGTGTGTGTGTGTGTGTGTGTGTGTGTGTGTGTGTGTGTGTGTGTGTGTGTGTGTGTGTGTGTGTGTGTGTGTGTGTGTGTGTGTGTGTGTGTGTGTGTGTGTGTGTGTGTGTGTGTGTGTGTGTGTGTGTGTGTGTGTGTGTGTGTGTGTGTGTGTGTGTGTGTGTGTGTGTGTGTGTGTGTGTGTGTGTGTGTGTGCGTGCGTGCGTGCGTGCGTGCGTGCGTGCGTGCGTGCGTGCGTGCGTGTGTGTGTGTGTGTGGATGTGTGTGTGTGTGTGTGTGTGTGTGTGTGTGTGTGTGACAAAATTTTCGTTTACGATAACTCTAATACTACAATTCCAAAAATTATAATTCTTTCGTATTCCTCTTCGTTGCATCCATATGAAGAGCTGATTAGATTTTGGTTATAATTGGTCAACGGGAAGTACCCTCATTTGCAGATTTTAACAGTTTTTCTTGAAAAAACTATGTTAAATATAATTTTTCACATTTAATATTATTATAAATATTAAAGAACATTGTATTCTCTATACGATTTGAGTGCATTTTATACTTCATATTAAATGGATATAAAGTTATAAAATCATAAAGAAATTAAATTTCATAAATTAGCCAGCTATGCTAAAAACAGCTACTATATAAGAAAATTCTGATTGAAAGATTTCATATTCGTTGTATATTTGTGTTAGAATCTTTTAGCTAGAAATTTTCTGTATGAAATTTGTATAAAATACATACAACTGTCGAAAGGTAATGTACATACAATTTATAATCTTTTGCAAGGAACTTTATATATGGATTTTATAGAAAATACATACGCATTTACGAAAATTCTACCGGTAGATACCGCATCTACCGACTGTGTTCGAAAACACGAGTGGTAAAAAGTTACCGTGTTCGAAAATTGTTCAATATCTACCAAATCCATCTACTAGATTCATGAAGAATTAGGACTCTGCTCATTTTGTTAACTACGTCAAATTTCTAACCTGTTTTAAATTTTCAAATTTTTTCGTAGGTTATGGATCTACCTTGTTTACACTTGCGTTCTTATAATATCGATTCCGGTAGCTATAAACTGATAAAAGCTGTTTACTGGTAACAGTTCACCGGTAGAATTTTCGTGAATACCTCATATAATTGACGCAAGGTAATGTGCTGGCCACATCAGATTTTTTTATTTTTTTTTGTTATTTTTTGTCCTAATCCATAGCAAGCTTCATTACAAAAACCAAAAAGTATATAAGTTTTAAATTTACATATCTCGCTTATACAAAGGGCTAATTTAATAATACTTGATATGCTGGACGCAGAATTTAATTCTCTAAAACTCATATTTGAAGCATTTATTTCTAAAATCAAAATGAAACCATTTTATTCAAGAAAAACTGTTAACAACTTCAGGTAATATATCACTTCCGGTTAGTCTGTTTTAACCAAATTCTGTTATGTTATTCCAATTGATATAAAAGTCTTATATACTAAATTTGAAAAGTTTTGGATTATATTTTAATATAGTTCTTCATTAAAATCTATTATAGGCTTCAAATAAAGTACCTTTTCTGGAAATTATGTAATGACCAAAAAGGGGGGTGCACAACTAGATGTTATAGAAGTCCTAAATTTCAACTTTCTACGACTTACCGTTTTTGAGTTATGCGAGATACGTACGTACAGACGTCACGACGAAATTAGTCAGAATGGATTCAGGGATGGCCAAAATGGATATTTCCGTTGAAATCTGGAAACCGAAATTTTTCGCGAATACAATACTTCCTTTACTTCCTACAAGGAAGTAAAAGTCTGTTATGACTTGCGGATTACTTTTTGCCAATAATGTAACTTAAACTAATTATAATAACATATTTATAAATCAGACAATATTTACAAAAAAATAAGTAAATGGGCAAATAGGTAAACAGCAGGTCCGGCGCTAGGCGGTAAATGAGGTAAGCGTGGCAGAAGGACGCCCGTGCTACCATTAAAAATTTAAACCTTGCCTAGCCTAAACAAAACTTAGTTATAATAATAATAATTTATTTAAACTACTTTTTGTACATGAAATACAATTATGGCACGTCAATTGAGAGTACAGATATGTGCATATACACGTTATATAAAAATATTAATATTTGGGGGGTATCCATATATTCTTGAAAAGTGTAGAAACTGTTTGTTATTAGGTAGTTACGGACAACATTTTTAAATTTAGGCTTGGAAAGTGCCCTAACATTTTGAGGTAAATATTATATTTCTTTCGGAGCGTTTGTTCTTAAACTTATTTAATCTTAATAAATTTACTGCTCTAGTGTTATGGCTATGTATATCGCTGTTCCTTGGATATTTATCTTGGTTCGTGTGAATTTCAAGTAATGTTGCATAAATATATAGACAAGGCAAAGTCATTATCCTTAACTCAATGAAAAGGTTTTTACAGGAATGTGTAGGGCTTACATTAGCAATTATTCTGTATTTAAATCCTACTTAAACTGATATGGTGCAAACGGCCATTAAATATGCAACTTACTTGTCCACCCATTATATAACCCAACATCAAGCCAATCCGCATTGGTAGTTTGGCTTTGTATGTCCTGTGTGTCCATAATCTGTGTGCTCCTGCGCTAATTGCTGTGTCTGCTGTGAAACCCACAAACCACCCTGAAAATTATGGTGTTACCAGGATCATTAAATTCTAATATTTGCATATTACATCCGAGGTGGACAAATATAGAGCTTATGTACGACTGAGAGCCAAAGGTCAGATATAAACTATTATTCACGAAAGATGACTATTCAAGGTCATTTGTGAGCCGTCTGATATAATATTACTTGCAGATAAATTCATTGCATTTCGTTTGCATAGGCGTGCAACATGAAATATTGATGGACACATTTTAATTGAAAAAATAAGAATAATTCATTTGAAAATTATGTATCTTCTAAATAATGCCTTTCTGAAAGATTTATGTTCTTCACTTATGCTTTTGCAAAATACAAAAACATAGACTTAACTTATAAACCAAGGAATAATAATTTGATTTAAACGTCAACGCCACTGGGTAAATATTAGCACAGATGGCAGTGTAGTAGATAATTAGGTATCTGTAATTCTACGACATATGTCATTATTATTTATAGTGTGTTAGAAAGTAATGCCACTATTTACCACATAAATTAAATAGACATAGGTCAAATAATCTTTCTCTTTCTAATATAAAATGTTGCTAAGCTATTGCTATAAAGTGATGTGTATTATTTCTTCGAACAAATGACCATGAATAGTCATCTTTCGTGAATAATAGTGTAGTGCGTGGTATGTACATATATAGGGCGCGAGCAGACACGTGACTCGAGCGACCTTGACGTGCTTGGGATCAGCTGATTTGTGTGCGCATGTCATTTTGACAAGAACAATGTCACGTTGACAATACAAATGTTTTGATTTTGAACTGCTTTAATGTTATTATTTTACAATTTTTATGCCCGGTTTTATTAACATCGAATAAACTGCTGAGTTATTACTTTGAAAGTAAATTTAATCGACGAGTAAATAAAAATGTCTGTTTTATAAAACAAGTTACAGGGTAAAATAACTACTTGCAGAGTAAATATTTTATCCTAGTGATTTACCGACAGAGACATGACATCTGTCATTATTTTGTGATTTTTGCATATAAATATTTTAATATTTTCTATAACTATATACATTTAATATTGTTTTTCACTATATTAAGAACCTATAGACCAGAGTGGTAATAAAATTATATTTTTTATGAATTTGCAACTACAATTTTAACTGGGGACAAGGAAAAGAGCCTCCATGAAGAGTGTGTGAATACCGTAGTACACTCAGGCTACGGTTTCTTATACCGGCTAATCTTTCCACGACTGGAGCATAAGAGAGATTGACAAAACCAGGATATAACATTACTAGACGGTATCCCTTAAAACCACTACTGACGATAGTTACTGAGTTTACATGCTGTTTTTAAACCGTTTTTAAAACGTTTTTAGTTTTGAAAACGCCATGTATACTGTGTCAAAACGGTTTTGAATTATCTCAAACCAAAACTAAAATTCATGGGTTGGACTTGAAAACTAGTTTCAAAACTACTCATGTAAACACTTAAAATTCAGTTTCGATACTGCGCATGCGTACAGAGCATAACGTTTCTGTCGCTTTGTGTTACTAACCTTCAAATATACTGACAGTTGTGTAGTTTTAGTGCGTAGTGGTACGAAGTATAAAAAATAATTGGAATAATAGCAAACCGAAGTATTTGGAGTGAAGAGGATCTGCCACTTACATCAGCTAAATGTGCATGCGCCGAAACTGATTTCAAATCAATTTTTAAACTTGTTTTGAAAACTGCATGTAAACAGTTTTGCATAATTTTGACTGAAAATTGAAACCATTTTCAAAACTGCATGTAAACGTAGTGAATGTTAATCTTCAAATGAAGAAGATCTATTCCAAGCAATGTTCCGCAGAATGTTTTAATAATATTGTATTCTGTATGTTCCTGGCACGAAATAAATCCAAAAGGCAAAATAGTAAATATAGTTTGTCATAAAGTGCCAAGTGTCAACTAACATGGCTAAAAGAGAGAACGAGGAAAAAATTACCCAGAAATAGACAAAGCAAATATATTGGATATAAATAAATAAATGTAATAATAATGCAAAAGATGAAATTTATAATAAATTTAATTTAATTAATGTTGATGTGTGAAATTTATTCTACAGAATTTACTTCCTCGAAAATCAGTGGAGTAATTTGTTCTGTAGATTTACTTAGCTAGTATTTTTATTCTTGCTTTATAAAACGAAAATCTCTAGAATAAACTATTTTACTTTAAGAGTAAATTTTACTTTGCTAGTAATTTACTTATCCATCTTTTATAAAACTGGGCATTAAGCAGTAAAACATATTGGCTCGTAGTATGATCACGGTTTTAACTAAAACGCTGTTTTAAGAAATGTCAAATTTGATTATTTAATATCAATAATAAATTATATTAAATTTATCGAAATATGATTTTAAAGCAGAACATAGTTTGTATTCAAACAAATATTTTTTAAAAAATCGTTCTTTAAACATAAGAGCGAAATTAAATATTGAAATTTGAATTTGACATTTCTTAAAACAGTGTTTTAGTTAAAACCGTGATCATACTACGAGCCATTAACTTAAAAATAATATTTTAGCAGTTAAAAAATCAAAATAAATCAACACATTGGTCTTGTCACCGTGCACATCGCCTATACAGTATAAATGACAACATTAAAATGTCAAATGTGACATTTGTACCGTTCGTCTTGTTAATCTTTAGCCGCTTTCTTTTTATCAAGAAGATCAACTCCGAGTTGCACACATCTACCCTAAATCATTCTTTTTAAAAGGGGATAAATGATCTTGTACTACCCATTTTCTTCGTCCCCGCCCCCGCGAAGCACTACCATTGAAACAGGATCGTATAGATCCTGAACTGGATCCCGAATGTCAATGTCACGTCAATAAGACTGACTGCTATGTATTTTGTCTTTTTTGTAAGTATTTTATATTAAAATGACATGAATAGAAGAAATTAATTAGTTTGAAACGTTATATCATGTTTCATTACCATAAGAAATACATCCATATTTAAATACTCAAAGGTAAAAGAATTTAATATGTCAAAATCAAATCACATATACAAGATACTATAACCGCAAGCAAATTCAGCATATTATTATATTATACAGGGTGTAAATGAAATAAGCGCATTAAATTTAATGTAACTCGACGAGAGCAACAATATTTCTTAATAACTTTTTCTCGAAATCGCATATTTTTTTAGCATTTTTACCACCCCGTAAATTGACGAGTCGTTCCACGTATTTTTCTAATAATTGAATGCAGTAGCAATAGCTATGAAAAATTTTGTTTTAGCAATTGACAGTTTTGTCAGTTGTTGCAATTATATTTTGGCATTAGTAATAAATTTGTTTATCAGGTAAAATTCTGTCAAAATGCTTACGTTT
>OY720466.1:16380468-16530468 GCA_963082715.1 Harpalus rubripes | reverse complement strand
AGAAATATAATATTTAGCAAGGAACTTTCTGTATGAAATTTGTACAAAATACATAGAACTGACGGAAGGTAATGTGCTGGCCACATCAGATTTTTTTGTTTATTTTTGTATTGCATATTATTTTATTAGTAAAAATCTGATGTGGCCAGCACATTACCTTCCGTCAGTTATATGTGGCATTTACGAAAATGCTACCGGTGAACTGTTACCGGTAAACAGCTGTTTATCAGGTTATAGCTACCGGAATCGATATTGTAAGAACGCAAGGGGTAAACAGGGGTAGATCCATACCTATAAAATATTTGAAAATTTGAAACACACACACACACACACACACATACATACACACACAGGCGCGCGCTTCTCACACATACATACACACACAGGCGCGCGCATACACACACACACACACACATACAGACATCATCGTAAAAATAGTAAAATCGTATTATCGGGACCTTAAAACGTGCTTATTCTTTAAAAACTCACCACCGATATTTTTGTCCAAAGACAATACCTTCCTTATCTAAAGGTGACGGAAGGTAAAAATACATTTTTTCAAGTAAAGTACCCCTTCTGTACCCCCCCAGAGATTAGGTAATTTTTATATGAATGCAATGTTAAATAAATACCTTGGATATAAAATTATAAATTTTTAACTCTGTTTAGGAAATTTTTAAAAAATCTTTTTTTTTAAATAAAGTACCTCTTCTGTACCCCCCAGAGATTTGTTTGAACAACTATTACAATCTCCAGAAGGAAAAGTCTAAAACTGAAAAAATCGCAAAGGGTACCCCTTCCGATTTTTTCAGTTTTCCATTTTTGGGTCATTTATAGACCCCTAGCGATATCACTAGCAAAATTACATAAGCATACCAATTTTAATAATGTTTGAGCAACTATTACAATCTCCAGAAGGAAAAGTGAAAAAATCGCAAAGTGTACACATTAAATAAATAAGCTCCATAATGTTAAATTATTGCAATAATCAAATAATTTTGTAAAATTGCGTTTTGTTTATATTTAAAAAAACATAAAAATCAGTAATAATTCCTCCGTGACTTCCAAAATATTCTCTCACGGAGTGACTAATGTTGTATATTAGTGATTTCAAATAACCATAGTAACAAGTATATATTATGAGTCGGTGTTGGATAAATGAAGTTTGCAAGTAAGTTAAAATACAGGGATGTACGATACGAATGAAACAAAACACCAACTAATTAAAATTTTATTTTATGCAAATGCAAAGTATTACGACAACATTTATATTTCAGTGATGTATTCCCGCTGGAATAATCTTCTCTTTCTGTTCCATTTCTTCCTGTATCTTTTTTCTGTTGTTCTCAACCGCACGGTCTATTTCCTTCTGCGAGGCAGTGCGCTTGTCTGTTACCAGGCCGAAAAAAGCACATACGTCGATTACGAAAGCGCTCCACTGATGGCCCTGGCCCCGCTCTCCTATGCGGTAGTCAAAAGGAAACGTGTGGTGAAAATTGTGCCAACCTTCGCCCACCAAGAAGAATGCCAATATGGCATTCTGACTGGCCATGATGTCTCTACGGGAGGAGAAAATGTTAATATTAGTTTTTGAATACTGAAATTTAACATGACTTTAAATTAATTAGAATTTCTTTGATGTTATCAAACGAAAAGTTCTAAAACGAAATGAAAAAAAAAATACATTTGAGAGCAAAAGTATTCGGCCATCCATTACTTTTCAACTGGACGTTGAAGCAATGGAACTCTGTGCTCTTTTCAGACGAGACCAAGATTTGTTTATATGGTAGCGATAGAAGAGCTAGAGTCTACCGTCGTCCAGGAGAACGATTTTCACAGTGCTGCATACTGGAGCAAGTCACTTTTGGAGGAGGTTCATGCATATTTTGGTGGGGCATTTCTCTTCATGCAAAAACCGAACTGGCCTATATCCCCACAGGTAACCTAGGCGGTTTAACTGCTCTGCGCTATATTTCTGAAGTCTTAGAGGAGCATGTTGTCCCATATGCTGGCTTCATTGGCGATAATTTCGTACTTATGCAAGATAATGCAAGGCCTCATGCAGCTGAGATTGTTCAAAATTACCTGAACGAAGTTGGTGTACGAGTCATGAAGTGGCCAGCCAAAAGTCCGAACATGAATCCGATTGAGCACATGTGGGATGAACTCATGAAAAGAATTCGGTCACAGATTCCAGCTCCAACAACGCTTCAGGAACTGACAAGAGCTGCTCAAGAAGAGTGGGATAATATTCCACAGGATGTTGTTGAAGGGCTGATCAGATTTATGCCAAACCGTATGCAATCTGTTATATGAGCAAGAGGGGGTCATACAAAATATTGAAAAAACCTCATTTGTTCAAACTTGTTTTTCTTTCTGTTATTAATAAACAAATTTAATTTTTTTTCATCTTACTTATTCTGACTATTATAACAAAAATTTTGTTAACACGGTAAACAAAAGCTAACCAGAGATTAATTTGGTATCATTTGAGAGAACACTAATCAGGCTTCGAAATGATACCAATGTGCTATTTCGCAAATGTAAGGAAGCATGCTATTTATTCTTTTAAAATTAAGGTTCTTAGGTGGCCGAATACTTTTGCTCTCAAGTGTATATCATCACGGCTTATTAAGTAATCCTGGGTATATATATATATATATATATATATATATATATATATATATATATATATATGTCGTATGGCAAAACAAAAATAAAACTATATTAAAAATAACAAGAACAAGAATTAACTATCATAAATGTCTTTGAGTTTTAACTTATGGTCTGATATCTAGGTTGTTCAACCATTGGATAGCAGTGCCCTCGAGGCGATATAGTTCTTGAAATGTTCCTGGGAACCGTCTTAGTGGACATTCTGTTGCTATATGGTGTAACGTTTGGGGAGCATTCCCACAGTCACAGTTTGTATTATCAACTAGTCCCCATTTTTGTTTCCAATACTGACATCTACCATGATCAGTCCGAATCCGATTGAGCGTTGTCCAGGTCTTTCTAGGTATATCAAAGCCGCATAAACGTTCTGCTGGATTAGAAATTAGATTTTGTTTGTCTGGATTGGATATTTCCCACTCATCACACCAAGCTGTCTCAACAACAAAATTTTGTTCAATTTATTTCCGCCCCAGCTTCCACGGCGGTTTGCGGGATTTTAATCTGGATGTATTGTTGTTGCAATCCTCATGTATTGGTAGCTCTCTGTTTTCCTCGCATTTTTGCCATTCTCTTTTTAAGGCTAGTTGTCTTCTTAGGTGTGGAGGAGGAATGTTAGTTAATACAGGGAGCCATTGGGAAGGAGTAGATTTAATGGTCCCTGAAATTAGCCGCATGGCGTGGTTTAGCTCAGAGTCGACTATTTTTACATGTGCGCTGTTTAACCAGACCGGACTGCAGTACTCAGCCACCGAATATACTAAGGCTAGTCCTGTAGTTCTAAGAACTGAAGCATTTGTTCCCCAACTGCTGCCAGAGATCTTATGTAGAATGTTGTTTCTAGTTTTCATCTTGCTTGCAGTTTTTTTAAAATGTTGTCTGTACGTTAGTGACCGATCAAGAGTTACTCCTAGATATTTTGGGTAGGGATTGTACTTCAGTGGTTGATTCCTGAATTGAATATTTGGTACATAGTTTGCTTGTTTATTATTTAAATGAAAGCAAGCTACTTCAGTTTTATTTATATTGGGTTTTAGCCTCCACATTTTAAAAAACTGGTCCAATTTATTCAAGTCCTGTTCGAGAGCTCTTTCGGCAGTGTTAAAGTCCTTAGATTGGTGAACCAAACTTATATCATCGGCGTATATAAATTTCTTTGAAGTTGTGTCTGGAAAATCCGATAAATATATATATATTAAATAGAAGAGGGGCTAGAACGGAACCTTGTGGTAAACCATCATTTATCCTATACTTGCGGCTGATTCGTCCGTCTAGGTGTACTTCGATGTAACGATTTGAAAGCATGTTGTTCAGTAGGCTAGTTATATTTTTACAGGGAACTGGGTATGCCAATCTACTACGTACACAGTTATACAGATTTCGATAATGATGATATGTTTACACCGTGCGGGGGTCAACAAATTAACCCCACTGCTACGCTGAACAAGCGTCTAAAATTAACAATGATTACTTACTTATCATAGGGTTTGTCTCCCCAATAATGGGCCACACTATTTACGCACCACAACATATTGAGTGAGAATGCGTACCGAAGGAAAAATCCAATAAATATGGAATGCTTTAAAGTATCACCAATCACATAATACGTAACTGCTGAAGGAAATATTATGTGAACCAATAATAGGAGTAGGTAGAAATGCCTGCGAACAAATTTAATACATGTAATTATGCTTAATAGGCGGTCAAAAATTTAATTGCTTTTGTTTTTACCTTCCGTCACCTTTATGTAAGGAAGGTATTGTCTTTGGTCAAAAAATTCGGTGGTGAGTTTTTAATGAATAAGTACGTTTTATGGTCCATAGAATACGATTTTACAATTTTTACGTGTGTGTGTGTGTGTGTGTGTGTGTGTGTGTGTGTGTGTGTGTGTGTGCGTGCGTGTGTGTGTGTGTGTGTGTGCGTGCGTGTGTGTGTGACGATTTGTGTGACGATTTTTTCGTCCACGATAACTCTTATAACAAACTTCCAAATATATCTATTTTCCGTATTTAAGCTTCCTACACACATATAACGAGTTGATTAGATTTTGGGTAAAATTGGATAAATGGAAGTGATACTTTACTTGAAGCCCATAACAGTTTTTAATGAGATACTATATTAAAATATAATCCAAAACTTTTCAATTTTAGTATTTAAGACTTTTGTATCATGGGAAACAACATATTAGATTTTGGTTAAAATTAATCAACCAGAAGTGATACTTTACTTGAAGCTGTGAACAGGTTCCCGTGAAAAATATATTACGACATACTCCAAAATTTGTCAAATTTAGTATTTACGACTTTTATATGAAGAGGAACAACATATTAGATTTTGGATACAATTGATAAACCGGAAGTGATACTTTATTTGAAGCTCCGAACAGATTTTCGTGAAAAATATATTGATACAATCGAAAACTTTTCAAATTTGGTATTTAAGACTTTTATATTAATAAGAATGACATGTTAGATTTTTTCTAAAATTGATAAATCGGAAGTAATACTTTACTTGAAGCTCTGAACAGATTTTTGTGAAAAATATGTTCTGATATATTCCAAAACTTGTCGAATTTAGTATTTAAGATTTTTATATACCGGGAAGTAACATATTAGATTTTATTTGAAGCTCTGAACACATTTTCGTAAAAATAAATTGATACAATCCGAAACTTTTCAAATTTGGTATTTAAGACTTTTATATTAATGAGAACGACATATTAGATATTTTCTAAAATTGATAAACCGGAAGTACTACTTTACAAGAAACTATAAACAGATTTACTTGAAAAGATATATTAAAACATGATCCAAAATTTCTGAAATTTGGTATTTACAACACGTGTATAATTTGAAGCAACATTAGATATATTGATTATACCAATATGATAAACCGGAAATGGTAATTAATTTGGAGCTCTTCACAGATTTTCGAGGAAAAACAATAAAATATAATCCAAAATTTGGTATTAGACTTTTCTATTTATTGGAACAACAAATTAGATTTTTTTTACGAACGATCAACCGGAAGTGATACTTTGCTTAAAGTTCATTGCTATTTGAAACATGAAATTGACGGGAGGTCATGTGTTGGCCACACCAGATTTTTATACATGTTTGTATTTTTAAGTTTAATTATTGATAGGGTTCATGATTGAGAAATTTACATTCACATATTTTTTGCACATGTTTTCGGTTCAAATAATGAAAAATGTCACAAAATTAAAAATATGTATCATAAAATATGATTTCTAGAGTTCTCGACTTTTCTCGAGCTTCATTTCTCGAGAACAAAGCCCATCGAGAATTCCCGGGAATGAACCCTAATTATTGGGTTAATTTTTCTAATTTTGTGATTAACGAAGAGTAGAGTTTTAGTTTTTTTTCAGAGAACCTATTGTATTACGTTGCTTAGTGGCACCCTTTTGTTTTAATTATTGCAGCCAGACGTCAAGATTAGTTATGGATCTTGCGTTCAGAACTTTTATGTTTGTAAAGTATCCTATTTTTTTTTTGTAAATTTCTAAATTGCTTTTCGAAGTTAAAGTCTTTGTTAGATTTTGGGATGGGATTAGTTCTTGACATTTTGTGGAAATTATTGGGTGTTGTAAAAGTATTTTTAAAAGTATAATATTACAAAAGAAAAGTGCTAGAAAGACGGATGTATTTCAGCAGGGGAAAAGCAATTTCAGTAATTTGGCTGAGTAACTTTTGTCACAGAGGCGATGTGAAACGCCGTTAGGAATTCACTTCTGCCTCAAACACCCGAAATGTTCTCAATTACTTGACCAATTATATCGTGTTAATTTTTTAATTAGCCAACAAGGGTATGAGGGTTGGACTTCCTTGTTGGAAGTGGGGTGAAAATCTAGTAAAGATGGTTTTGAGATGATCTCATCTCGGAGAGTCTTGATCTGACTGTTGATTGTGACGTTGTTCTCTTTTCCATTCGGCTGTTTTTAATTATCTTAGTGACTTATAAATTTTTGTTGTTCTTGTGACTAAAGTAATTGTTGAAGTCTGCGTTCTCCCAAGTTGATTAGAGTGTTAATTCAAATTTGATATTTTTTCTTTGTTTCTTCAAATTAACTGTAAATATCGTAGTGTGTTAGTTTTTATAATAAAGTGCTTCATTCGAGGCCGACCTGTGATAAAAAGTAAGTAGCCTGATAGATTACTTGATTCTTAGTAGTTGGTGTTGAATACTTAGCGCTGATAGCAATTCAGTAAGCTTAAAGCTTATTCTGAGGTCGCCCTTTTAAAAATTTAATTACTTTTATGGTACCGTCTTTTAAACTGTAGTCGTCACGATCAATAGTCGTTAGTTCTTGTATTGTTGTTTACCATTTATTATTGTGTAAATAAATAAGTTCATCTACCAGTTCTCAGTTTTATTTGTTTAAGTTCTCCCAAGTATTTTCAGTCATTGCGGAAGAGTAAGTATCTTATGTGAATATTGTTTATTTTGTAAATTAATCTTTTTCATACTCTTTGTATTGAGTCCTGCTATCCGAGGACTTTTAAAACACGGATGGTGGTGGCAGTGATACCCTTGATCCAAATTAAGTTTTACATTAATTAAATTAGTGTTTCACTTGCGGGCCAAGTATTGAAACAAATCGTTTTAAACGGGTAATAGGAAAGAGTTATATTCAAAATTGTACCTCGCATTCTGTTATACTATAATCGGTTTTGGTTGACCGTTCACAGAGCTGGGCAAAGTACCGGAAAGTGGTACTTGAAGTACAAGTACCAAGTATCTTGATGTTTTTAAAAGTACTTGAAGTACAAGTACTTTTGTAGTTTCTAAAGTACTTGAAAGTACCAAGTTCTTAAAAAAGTACTTGTAAATTTGGGTGCAAGTACTTTTTCAGATAATTGATATTTTTTTGATTATATGGACCTTAAAAGGTGATTGTTGACAAAAATTTCAATATGCGATATTTATTTGGTTATTTAAAACAAGAGTTCCTCGCTGGAACTGCCGTATCACCTAGCGATCTCATGATGTAAAATTGACGTCATATGATCGCCATGTGATGCGAGAAGCTGTACCGAGATGTTAGAATGACGTCATTTTTGCGTTATGCGATCGCCAGGCGATACGCAAAGTCCTAGCACTGTAGTAAGGTAATACAAACATTTATGTATATGCAATATGCGCAGATTAGAATTAATTTATTTATGCCAAAAAAATATCTTTACTTTCATATTATCGCTGAAAATATATTTATTAATGAAATTCACATAACACCATACCTCTGCAAAAGAAACACTGACAGACAAACAAAGTAATTCAAGTACATTTAAAGTAATTCAAATAAAATAAAAATAAAATAAATATATCATCACGGCTTATTACCCATTGCTGGGTGTGCCAATCTGCTTTGTAAGCAGATATCGGTAAAGATGATATATTTGCACCGTGCGGGCGCTTACCAGGCGTCACCTCTCGGGCACTCATTGCTGGCGTGCAGAGTGCACCACAGTGGTCAATATTGTGCCATTTAAAATTGTAAATAATTGTAAAAGTACATTTAAAATACTTCAAGTACATTTAAAGTACTTCAAGTACATTTAAAGTACTTCAAGTATTTTTCATTGTACTTCAAGTATTTTTCCAAGTATTAAGTACCAAGTACATGTGAATAGATTTACTTTGTCAAGTACAAAGTACTATAAATAGAAAGTACTTCAAAGTACTTGCAAGCCTAATAAAGTACTTTTTGGCCTCCTAAAGTGTAAACATAACAATCACACATCGTTGGCGTCCATGGTAGTTGCGATTTTACACATGCCATGACTTTACCGCACCGAATAAAGTAATACACACCCATATTTTTAAGTTTTAATAGGTCACTAATAAAGAAATCTACTTTATAATAATAAAGGTGCCTACAAAAACGCTAGCTACCGCAATTTTCGTACAATAATAGTAAATAAATAAATAAATAAATAAAACTGAATTTCTTTTAATTTAATCCGCCAGCAAAAACTTAATACATAATGTGTGCGTTAGGTATTTGTACAACGCTCGGTTTTATTGCAGCACTCCGCTGCGCGTCGTGCTTCAATATAAAACCTCGCGTTGTAAAATAACACCTACCGCACGTATAATGTAAATAACTATTTCTTGCAAGTATTGCCCAGCTCTGACCGTTCATAATTTTGTTCAGACTTTAATAATAGTTTATAATAAGCTACAACTCACTTTTGATGGAATCTTATGACAGGATCCTTGTATAGGTCGCTGACATCCACTTTCTTCCCCTTGGCTTTGCTCTCGGGATGACGCTTCATTAGCAGCCAGCCTACATGTGAGTAAAAGAAGCCTCGTGCTGCGTTATGAGGATCCGCGTCGGTATCTACAAACAGGTGATGTGTACGGTGGTCCCGCGCCCACTGCACTATCGAGTACTAAAACGAAAAATCTGATATTACTAGCAGATTACCTCTCGGTTGTCGCCAATAGGCGCCGTCCATATGTGAATCATTAAATATATAAATTAACCATTATAGTTTCTCATTATTGTAAGATTCACTTTTCGACTGGGCGCCACTGGTTTAGAAGCGATAGCTTAAGGCATAAACACTTGAACATGTCTCATCCCTTGGCGACCGCCCTTCCCTTAGTTCCGATATAACCAGGCCCGGATTAGCATTTCTTTACGCCCTAGGCCAAAATTCATGACTGCACCCCCCTCCCCCTCTTAATATGTACCGAGTTTTAATTATGCATGATTTCATTAATTTCTTGTTCTATATCGGTGCCTTTATAAGTCTATAAACGCACTGAGGACATGTTAAGAAGATATATAAACGTACTGTTGTCGGAGCTTTTCGTTTTCTAGAGGTGGTATGACTTACTGCTTTTAAAACTGATACATAAATGACATATCAGCATCAAATTACTGTCAGTCAACAAAGAATTTTCATCCCTGAAGTTCAATTTGTTAGAGGGAAGTGCTACCAACGTAAGTGATTTTACAAGTCGCATTTATTAAAAATCTAATAGAATTATAACATTACCCCAATAGAAAAAAAATATATAAAAACATGTTTCATAAGAACTGTGATCGCACTCGCCCTTTATAAAACTCACCGCGAAGCTGCTCGTTTTCCAAAATTGGACTTGTGGGTTAACAGATTGCCTTATGAAATTTGTTTTTCAGTATACCTACTATTATCAGTCATGAAAGATACATTTACTATATTTTTATAACTAGCTAAAGATTACAACTTCTATTTTGCTGCTCTATCTCTCAAATAAAACGCATGTAAACAATAATTTTGGACTTATTAGATGCAGTTTTTAATTCTGAACAGTTTTTGTATTTATACTTTTATTCTAAAATTCATAGGGCAGAAATTACAGTCACGAAATTTGCTAAAATCTATAAGTAGACACCCGGTATAGAAATATTAGAATTATTTAAAATCTTCGACAACTGTCATAGCTCAACAGGATTTACCAATCACTCCACTATATTGATTTTGTATAATTAAAATAAATTTGACTGTTTACGTCGTCTAGTAGAGGTAGTGCCAAATGTCATGAGCTATGAAATGCGCAGATCAAGAAGAGAGACAGCTAGAAAAGGTCAGATAATAGGGGAGAGAGAAAGAGAAAGATAGAGTTTTGCTTTCTGCGCAATAGCTCTTGAGACTTGTCACGGGTATAACTGCATGCACTTCTCTCTTTCCGTTTTCCCAATTTATCCAACTACTCGATGTGCGCCCCCTCTGTGCCTGCGCCCTAAGCCATGGCCTAGGTTGGTCTTATGGCAGTGGCGTAACTACATGGAATTGCGCGCCCCCGCGGGACTTAGGTTTGCGCCCAGGGCCGTAACCAGGATTTCATTTGGGGGGGGGGGTTCTGGTTACAGATATATAGAAAAAAAATGCGCCGCAGGCGAATTTTTTTTTTCATTCAAGGTCAAATGCCTTATAATTGAAAGTTACATTTTTTCAAGGTATGTGCAAATGCATGTTTTTCCCCTTTCATGTACAGAAATAAATTTTAAATATCAACTTTTTTCTACTCGGGTTGTTGCGCGAGGCCCCGGCGATTGCCCTGCTAGCCACCCCCTAAGGCCGCCACTGCTTCCATGACAAAAATAAAAATCTGATGTGGCCAGCACATTACCTTCCGTCAGTTCTATGTATTTTAGGCTCTTTCTTTTTAGGGGGAAAATGAACTGATCTTACCTCGTACTGAACTGAACTGAACTACTCCTAAAAAGAACAGTATATATTTTTTTAAATAAGAAGTTATAGTCTGTTAATTTGATTTTGACATCAAATTCTTTTGCCTTTGTGTATTTAAGTATGGAAGTATTTCTTATGGTAATGAAACATTATATAACGTTTCAAACTAATTAATTTCTTCTATTCATGTCATTTTAATATCAAATACTTACAAAAAAGACAAAATACAAAGCAGTCAGTCATATTGACGTGAGATTGACATTCGGGATCAGTTCAGGAGCTATATGATCCTGTTTCAAAGGTGGTGCTTCGCGGGGGCGGGGACGAAGAAACTGGGTAGTACAAGATCATTTATCCCCTTTTAAAAAGAACGATTTAGGGTAGATGTGTGCTACTCGGAGTTGATCTTCTTAAAAAAAGAAAGCGGCTTTTGTATAAATGTCATACATAAAGTTCCTTGTAAAAGATTATATTTCTTGTACATTACCTTAAGGCAGTTGTATGTATTTTATACAAATTCCATACAGAACAAAAGATCCTATATTTCCAGTAGTAAAATTATAACACAAACATACTGTCAACTGCACTTGACATTGGCACTTTTCAATCAGAATTTCCTTAATATAGCAGCTGTTTCCAGAGTTATAACATAGCTGACTAATATGTATGATATTTAATTTCTTTATAATTTTTTAAATCTATATCCATTTAATATGAAGTATAAAATGCATCAAAATCGTATAGAGAATAAAATATTCTTTAAGATTTATAATAACATTAAATGTGAAAAAATGATATTTAACATCGGTTTTTCAAGAAAAACTGTTAAAATCTTCAAATGAGGGTACTTCCGGTTGACCAATTCTTACCAGAATCTAATCAGCTCTTCATATGGACGTACAGAAGGAGAATACGAAAGAATTATAATTTTTTGAATTGTAGTATTAGAGTTATCGCATTAGAAAAATTTGTCACACACAGACACACACACACACACACACACACACACACACACACACACATACATACACACACACACACACACACACACATACAGACATCATCGTAAAAATAGTAAAATCGTATTCTAGGGACCCTAAAACGTGCTCATTCATCAAAAACTCACCACCGAATTTTTTGACCAAAGACAATACCTTCCTTACCTAAAGGTGACGGAAGGTAAAAAGGAACCACCAGCGGTGGTGGGACGCGAGCTTCCGAGCTATGCTAGCATCTTGGTTAGACCACTTTTTTGTATTTTATTTTACATTTCGGAGGGAGTTTGAACCCCCAAATCCCCCCCCCCCCTTGGATACGGCCTTGTTTGCGCCCATCATACTTAGGTACTTTTAATATAAATAAATATGCAATGTCATCATGGACATCTGTCCTTGTACATAATATAAATGTACATGACAAGGCATGTACAGGCATGGCCAACTTCATTGAATTACGCTATGCTTCTTATGGCCGTCTTAAATGTCACTAAAATTACACAAACGAAATTTACAGAGAGAGTACGTCAAGTGGCGCCACGCTCAGCATAACATTGTACCATTTCCAGAAATTATCTATCACAAATAAACATTAATTTTAATATTTAAATTTTGAAGTATTGTATTTACTTTAAATAAACTGACAACACATTTTGCACATCATCAGTAATGGTAAGGGCGCCCATACGCTGTGAATATATACAACTTTTAAATGTGCCACTACCACTACTTCGATACTGGTTAGTACTGCTTGAATCAGTGGCGTGCGTATGTATGAAGATCATGATCTTCCGCCGAAAATTTTTACAAGCCGCTTATATTTTAAGTAAGAAAGGCGCAGACACAAAAATTTTGTTACTCTCCGGATGGACGCGCCCCCCCGCGTCGCTGGGTCAGCGGGGGCGGTAGTTACGCCACTGTCTTATGGGTAATCCGGGCCTGGATATAACCACAGTGCCGCTTGCGTGTAAAAGTGTCCATAAGAAAAGATTAGCTGCTTGCAGTAAATGTAGGTGAGTGGTTGAACTCGCTGTCATTCTAATTATTATACAGGTATAGTTTGGTGTGGATCACCAGATGCTTGATTGATATGTCATACACTGCTTGTGTATTTGATATGCATGATATATGTGAAGTATACATTTGTATTATTTGTTTGTGGCCGCAAACGTAGTAGTTTCCTAATTATCCGAAGAGTTGTCTGGGACAACTCTGGGTCCATGGAGCTATATGCTTCGAGGTGTGATAAACACCACATGAGAGGCTGAGATCCACGAGAACGTCTGGGACGTTAAGGATAAACCTGGGGTTTATCATGATAGGTCTGGGACCTATACACGTGTGATCGTAAGCTAAACTCTCATAATTGGTCTGGGACCCATTGACCTCTGGGAGGTCGAGTTCTGGGAACTCACATGTCTGGGAAATTCATACTGAGAGGCTAAGATACACGAGAACGTCTGGGACGTAAAGGATAAACCTGGGGTTTATCATGATAGGTCTGGGACCTACACACGTGTGATCGTAAGCTAAACTCTCATAATGGGTCTGGGATCCATTGACCTCTGGGAGGTCAGAGCTCTGGGAGCTCAACACGTCTGGGACATGCGTGTGTGGCTACGGTACCGCTAGTGGCTCAGAAATGATTATTCACGAGAGCCGTGCTTTTGCGGATAGGGGTACCGGAAACCACAAGGTGTTAGGCCGCATTTAATATGCGGGGCGCCTGTCCAAGTCTGGGACTTGGGAGCAACCTTATTCCTGCCCCCCCCCCCTTCTGTTTATCTCATTAGATGATAATGCACGCCTGTGATAATTGTTGTAAATTGGAATGACAATGTGTATTTTATCCCACTTAGGGGAACGTGTCGTAGAGGGCCAGTCCGTCGCTGACAAAGTTGCGTGTGTGGGAAAAGACGCCGATAACAGGTCAAAAAGGAAAGTGAATTGTATATATTAGATTACTGCATGTATTATCGCCCATATATTCTAGTTAAGTAATAAATGAAAAAGATTAACAAAAATAAAAAAACCATAGCTTTTATTATAATAATACAAATTAAACATTACTTCCAGGGGCGCACACAGGATATTTTTTTGGGGGCGGTCCAATTAACCGCCTAGGAATAAAAATCCGCTTTAGTGCTATTTTTCAAAATTCGTGCCTGTGGCCTTTTTTTTGTGAAAAGTCAAGTAGAATTTCGTGGTTTTTATTACTTATTTATGATCTGCTTAGCAGTTTTCCATATGTATTTGTTGTTTTTATATAATTGCTCACGTTCAGCCGGGATAGCGCTAGCCTAGCAAAAATTAGCGCTGTTTCTTAGCGCTAGATGCGTATAGTAGACGCAAACATATTGTAGCAAGGGGCGTGGAAATTACTAATAGAGGGTAAGTACAGATCTGCAGGGGGTCGTCGTATCTAACGTACCCGATAGGTATTTCAGCTAATATGATTATGTGAAATTGAATTTGAACTTGATCTTATTTGCTTTGCTTATTTAATATTATCATATATTTGTAAATAAATAAGAATTTGTGTAAATATTGAGTTTTCTGCAAATAAAATGATATAAAACTGAATACATCTATGTTTTTCTACCTGTACTTTGCTTGTATATCCGGTTTATCCCTTTGCAAATTTGTTGGTTAACTTTTCGGTTTTGGTTCACAGCCTGACACGCGGCATGAGGTAGCTACAACATCTTTGCGTCTACTATACTGATCGGATCGGTATTTATTTTGCTGAACCTAGCGAGCCACCGCAAATTAAAGTAAAACATATCAGATGACATGACTACTAACTGACACTTCTACATGTCTAGTACTGAAAACTCAGACTTCATTTTTAAATAAATCTAATATTATTACTCGAACTTTTAGAGGATGCACTTCCTTGTTTATTATATTTTTACACCTTGTTACTGTGTTCTATACAGAAAAAAATACTGCATCCGAATATGCTATTGTTTATTATTTTTCAATTTCCGGAACCGTAAAAATAATCAAAAACAATAACATTTTTGCAAAAATCATTGGTGCCATGCAATAAAAATTTTAACAAAAGCGCAAACAACTTTCACAAATTCTTGACGTTTAAACTTATTTTCAAAACGAGGAAAATGAAAACACCTTTATTGTAGTTGATGACAACAATGGAAATGTTGATTACAATACAACAATGTAATTTGACGAGAACGAAATTTAAGATTTCTTTAACAAGTGACTATAAATACGACCCTTTACTTATTTAAATTAAAAAGCATAAAATGTATTGGGAAAAAGGATTTTTATTTTACTATCACAAACATATGAATTTATAATATAAAAAAAAACATATCACAAACCACCATTTACCATTAAACAATGCCCCAATCTGTTGTAAAATTCTTGTCTGACATTTGTTTATGTGACATTTGTTTAAATTCTTTTTCCATGGCATCAATGATTTTTGCAAAAATGTTATTATTGTTTTCGACTATTTTTACGGGTCTGGAAATTGAAAAATTATAAACAATATCTTATTCGGATGCAGTATTTTTTTCTGTAGCAAAAACTTAAATACAATTGTGCTCTAAAATAATTAGGGGAGCAAATAACTGCACATTAAGATTTTACCATGTATGCCCTATGCTGCGTCTTCCAAGTCACCACCCTGTATATATATATATATATATATATATATATATATATATATATATATATATACAGGGTGTAAGTGAAATAAGTGCATTAAATTTAACCAGTAATGTAACTCGACGAGAGCAACAATATTTCTTAATAACTTTTTTTTCTAAGTCTTTTAGATTTTGAGTTAAAATTCTTTAAAGATTTGCTGCATATTTCGGCGCGCGCCCATGGAGAACAAATGGCTGTGACCGTATTCAAGTGGGATACAAACAGCTCAAAAATTTTCGATTATCGGTTACACTTGCAGTCACAGTAATTAATAAACGAATCAACGGAAATAACATTTATTATTAATTAATTCGTAATAGTACAATTTTTAAAATAAAGAAATTTAAATTTTGGATAAAAAATTATAAAGTTGCGTATTAAACCAGGCTTTAATCACCTTTGAATAGTGGATGACAAGGAGGAACGAGGGGAGGAAGAGCAAAAGCATAGTTATTAGGTTATGAGATGATTATTTATCGTATCATAATAGTTTAAATACGTTATTCAAAAAATGTAAGTACAAACTTTTGTCTATTTAAACGAGGTACATGAGTACCAATAATTAGTCGTCCATTCATTGTTCCCCCTCAAACATTTTTTAATGAAAATTTTTACAGCATTTTCGTCTGTTGAAATGTGTATTGTGCATAATAAATACACCTTCCCAAGTAAATTCAGTCTCATTAATGAACGTTATGAGCCATTCCCAAAATCGAAGTCTGCTGAAAACATTGATCTTTTTGCACATGATATGGATACAACTGCTGCTTTATTTAAAATTGTCATATGTGACACTTCGTATTGTGATAAAGATGTACAAGATTAACAAATGTGCGAATATTAAGAACAGTATGATTTGGAAACGCTCCGTCTAAATGCGTTGGCAACTTTATAATACTGTCTTTATATCAACCACAAATTAAAATGTAGTAAAGATACGAATAAATAAATAAACCATAGGTAAGTAATTACAATATCTGTGTACTCGCTATTTGTAAACGTAAGCATTTCAACAGAATTTTACCTGATAAACAAGTTTATTACTAATGCCAAAATATAATTGCAACAACTGACAAAACTGTCAATTGCTAAAACAAAATTTTTCATAGCTATTGCTACTGCATTCAATTATTAGAAAAATACGTGGAACGACTCGTCAATTTACGGGGTGGTAAATATGCTAAAAAAATATGCGATTTCGAGAAAAAGTTATTAAGAAATATTGTTGCTCTCGTCGAGTTACATTACTGGTTAAATTTAATGTACTTATTTCATTTACACCCTGTATATATATATATATATATATATATATATATATATATATATATATATATATATATATATATATATATATATATATATATAAGAACAAAGGCGGCTGATAAGTTAGGATCGGTCCTGTATGTGTTGATTACTATCTGACATATGTCAACAAAAACAAAAGCTACAGAGATTATTCCCGGGAATAATTCTAGAGTTTCACTCTCACTATAATAATGACTGGATTAGTTAAAACGCAAACACGTCACACAAAATGGAACATTTCATTGGTTGTAAGAAATGAAGAAAAAAATAATTTGCTGAATTTAATGCTACAATAAAAAATACAGGATTCCGTTTAAAATATAAAGTAAGAGACTACTTCCGGTTAAACTGGAAGCGCTACTGTTTTGAAAATATCTTAGTTGAAACGGGCTTATCGAAAAACCCCTAGATGGCCTAAATACCAAATTTCGTAAAATAATATTGAATAGTTTTTAAAATAAAGATAGCGTAATTTCCTTCTGGCTGGGACATCCTTATAATAAATAAATAATAGTATTTAAAGACATATAATCTGTAAAATCAAATGATAACAATTTTGGTCTGACTGACGTCTACCTATATGCACCTTGACTCCGTTGACCAACAATGAGGAGTCGCCCTCTTTTGGTTTATAGTCTTTGAGTTAGACCGGCTCTTAAAGGTAAAACTTACTTGTCCACCCAACATGTAACACAACATCAAGGCAATTCGCATTGGTAATTTAGCTTTGTACGCCTTGTGTGTCCATAGTCTGTGTGCGCCTGCACTTATTGCCGTGTCTGCTACGAAAGCCATGAACCACCCTAAAAATTATGAACATATTATGTGGATTATTAAATTCTTTTATAAATGATGTTAAAAGGGGGAAAAAATAAAATTTTCAAGTTTTGTTCACACTGTTCTATAATTTTAGTGCAAATTACATGCGACCGGTTTCGGTCATTTGCTAGTAGCGAACGTTTTTTGTGAATTTGCATTTTTTTCAATTTTTAATAATTTTTTTTAAAAATTCGATGACGAGATTTTAATCAATAAGCACGTTTTAGGGTCCCTAGAATACGATTTTACTATTTATACGATGATGTCTGTATGTAAGGATGGATGGATGTATGTATGTTTGTATGTACGTATGTATGTATGTATATGTGTGTATGAAGATTTTTTCGGATCGCATAACTCCAATACTACTTTTCCAAAAATTATTATTTTTGCGTATTCCTTTTCTTTAGATACATAAGAGCTAATTAGATTTTAGTTATAATTGGTCGACAGGAAGTACCCTAATTTGAGGATTTTAACAGTTTTTCTTGAAAAAATTCTGTTAAATATCACTTTTTCACATTTAATGTTATTAAAAATATTTAAGAATATTTCATTCTCTATACGATTTGATTACATTTTATACTTCGTATTCAATGGATATAGAGTTAAAAAAATATAAAAAAATTAAATTTCACGAAGCACATTAAGAAAATTCTGATTGACAAAAGTGCAATTTACATAATATGTTTGAGTTATAATTTTACTGGAAATATAGAATCTTACAAGAAACTTTCTGTATGGAATTTGTACGAAATACATAGAACTGATTGAAGGTAATGTACTGGAAATATGGAATCATTAGCAAAAAAACTTTCTGTGTGGAATTTGCACAAAATACATAGAACTGACGGAAGGTAATGTGCTGGCCACATCAGATTTTTTATTTTGTCAAAATAATATATAGGGTGTCTTGGAAATAGGGGAAAATGGCTTAACCACAGATTCCTGAGCCCAAAATAAGACAATTTAGCTAAACTAAATAGTTATAGGGCATCCAGCCAGTCGAAGGGTTTCCGTCATAAATATAAAGTCGCTAGAACCAACACAATACTTCCCGCCATGTAATGCCCGAGTCACAAAAAAGATTAAGCTAATCTTTATTTTTGGACCCCATGAGATCTCGTAGCTGAGTGCCTGAGTGTCAGGTCGCGAATCTGGGGAACCGGGTTCAATCCCGACTAACGCCAAATATTTCCAATTTTAAATGGCACAAAATTGACCCCTGTGGTACACTCTCCACTCTAGCAATGAGTGCCTATGAGGTGACGTCTGGTAAGCGCCCACACGGTGCAAATATTTTATCATTACCGATATCTGTGTACAAAGCAGATTGGTACACCTAGCAATGGGTAATAAGCCGTGATGATGTATTTATATATTTATTTATTTACTTATTTTTGGAGTAGCGAATTTTACTCTACTTTTGGCAGTTTATTTCTTAAAATATAGTCTAATCTAATCCAAGTAACTACATTTTTGATAATAAAATGAATATTAAATTTTAAATACCTGGCAAAATAGAATTCACTAATCCAAAAATGAGAATTAGCTTAAACTTTTTGGCGAATCGTTAATTTTTATTAATACATACCTACATATTTACATATGCTGGAAACTGTATTGATTTCCTTTCCTATTGTTCTATTTACATTTTTCTTTTTAAAACGTTACTATTATTAATTTGAAATGATTAGTTCTTTGACAGTGACATTTATCTGTCAGTTATATACACTTGAATAACTGCCAAGGAGTATTGTTTGTTTAAAGCGTAGGATCCGGGATTTAAATTATAGATAATTTTATAAATTTATCCATATAATATGTAGAAAAAGTATTAATGCAAATCTGTAGAAAATTTAATAATCTTTAATTTTTATAATAACATTAATTTCGAAGAAAAATTATTTTGAGCTTCTAGTAAAGTGCCATTTCCGGTTATCCGATTTACACCAAAATCTAATGGGCTCTTTCCATTACAGAAAAAGATCGAAATACAAGGTTTCAAAATTTTCTGAATTATAGTATTTGAGTTAGAGTGGAGGATCCACACACAAATACACACAGACATCATCGTGAAAATGTTAAAATTGGATTCTAGGGACCTTACAACGTGGTCATTTACGAAAATCTCGATGTGCGATTTTTAGCACAATCCCTATACCTCCCTTACCAAGGGAAGCGGGAGGTAAAAATGAAGTTTACATGAGCATTTAAAACGGAATAAAATATGATATGATAAATAAAAATTATTGTTACGGGAAGAAATAAATTATTATACATTGATTACGATCACTTGACCTTCACGACTATGAATTCTGAACCGCAAAATAACAAGTAATTGTATATTTATGTGTCTTACTTGGTTTCCTTAATTTTTCTTCAACATGTATGTCTAATAGCTTCAACTTTGTCTTATTACCACATTTAGTACCAGCACACTGCGGCAGGGCCGGATCTAGGGTGTGGCGAGCGAGGCACTTGCCTCAGGTTTAAAGTTTAAAGGGGCGCCAACCAAAAGACCTAAAGAGCATTTTTTACTACCTATTTATAAAAGCGCCTCAATGAGATAACTACCTCAATAATGAAGATTATTTATTTGCAATATGTAATAATAAAAATTACATTAAATGAATTTATGTTTAGCACACTGCGGCAGGGCCGGATCTAGGGTGTGGCGAGCGAGGCACTTGCCTCAGGTTTAAAGTTTAAAGGGGCGCCAACCAAAAAACCTAAAGAGCATTTTTTACTACCTATTTATAAAAGCGCCTCAATGAGATAACTACCTCAATAATGAAGATTATTTATTTGCAATATGTAATAATAAAAATTACATTAAATGAATTTATGTTTAGCACAGACCGAGCAGGTGAATTTAAATAATGCAATCAGCATTTAGGGCAGGGCGCCTTCGTGCTGCGTAAGTTGATCTTACAGAAATAATTGACATAAAATTGAAAATTAACTACATTTTTGTGTACGTTATCAATTTGAGATAATATTTTAACTCAAGTAGATAAAGTAGTATAGTCAAAAAATATAACTGTGCTTCAGGCATCTCAACTTATTAAAGGACTGGTAATGTGTTTGCAAGAAATGAGGAATCATCGTTTCGAAAGTGTGTTTGAGGAATGCAAATATAGGTACTGTGGAGGGCAAAGAGGTTGCATATGTATTAAGCACAGGGCGAAAGAAGCAATTTTTCTGACCAGAAACTTTTTGTAATTAAAATAAATCAATCATTGGATGCTTTTATATTTCATTTAAACTGGATGCATGAAAAACTTAACAACGTAGCAACAGATTTCGGATTTTTTTCTGGTGAGAAACTAGCTATGAGTGTGATTTGCAAAAATCAACTGCTAATTTTAGATCTAAAATATAAGTGAATTAAATGCTTAGAAATGACAGATGCAATTTCGAGTTTTAAGATGTACACTTTATACATTCTTCCCAATGTAACTATAGCTTCTAGTTTAGATCTTTAAAAATTATACATGAATATAGATTAACAGAATCGTACTCCAAGTAGCTTAAGAATTTTTCTATCGATTCCCGTTACGGTTGCTTCGTGCGAAAGATCTTTTAGTAAACTTAAGTAGATTAAAAATGATCTAAGATCGACATATATTTTCTAAAACACAAATATATATTTTTTTCAAACACTGGGGGGAGAAGGGAGGGCGCAATTTTTCGTTTTGCCTCAGGTGCCAAAATATCTAGATCCGGCTCTGCACTGCGGCACACCAAGTGTCAAATGGTAACGGGTCGCGTTAGCGCCATTTTCTTTCCCAGTTACTTAGCCATGTCAACGCATCTCGTGCTCTCACCTATAGATACTACACCGTGTCCATTGGTAATACAATTTGTACATCAGCAAAATTTTGATGCCTTTATCTTTTGCAACAATCAATTTATAAGATGTTTTTTTGCTTTTTCCCTCTGGTTTACCTATCAACTTCAATATTTTTAATAACTTTTTAATATTTGCAATCATGAGAGAATACCGTATTTAAAATACTTATTTGTATATCAAGTGCTGAAAGTCTATCTTTGTCGAACCGAAACGAAACTTGCATATTAAACACTCACGAGCAGCAAAAAAAAATCTGATGTGGCCAGCACATTACCTTCCGTCAGTTTTATATGAGGCATTTACGAAAATTCTACGGGTGAACTGTTACCGGTAAACAGTTGTTTATCAGGTTATAGCTACCGGAATCGATATTTTAAGAACGCTAGTGGTAAACAGGGGTAGATCCGTAACCTATAAAAAAATCTGATGTGGCCAGCACATTACCTTCCGTCAGTTCTATGTATTTTATATAAATGCCATACATAAAGTTCCTTGCAAAAGATTATATTTCTTGTACATTACCTTAAGGCAGTTTTATGTATTTTATACAAATTCCATACAGAAAGTTTCTAACAAAAGATCGTATATTTCCAGTAAAATATATAACATACACATACTGTCAACTGCACTTGACACTGACACCTTTCAATCAGAATTTTCTTAATGTAGCAGCTGTTTCCAAAGTTATTGCAAAGCTGACTAATATATATGATATTTAATTTCTTTATAATTTATTAACTCTAAGTCCATTTAACATGAAGTATAAAATGCATTCAAATCGTATAGAGAATAAATAATTCTTTAATATTTATAATAACATTAAATGTGAAAAAATGATATTTAACATCGTTTTTTCAAGAAAAACTGTTAAAATCTTCAAATGAGGGTACTTCCGGTTGACCAATTATAACCAAAATCTAATCAGCTCTTCACATTGATGTAACGAAGAGGAATACGAAAGAATTATAATTTTTGGAATTGTAGTATTAGAGTTATCGCATTAGAAAATATTGTCACACACAGACACACACACACACACACACACACACACACACACACACACACACATACACACATACACACATACACACATACACACATACACACACACACACACACACACACACACACACACACACACACACACACACACACACACACACACACACACACACACACACACACACACACACACACACATACAGACATCATCGTAAAAATAGTAAAATTGTATTCTAGGGACCCTAAAACGTGCTTATTCATCAAAAACTCACCACCGAAAGACAATACCTTCCTTACCTAAAGGTGACGGAAGGTAAAAATTTGAAAATTTGAAGCAGGTTAGAAATTTAATGTACTTAAAAAACTGAGCAGAGTCCTACTTTGAACACAATTCCAATTTTAACGCGCGCGCTTCTCTTTGCATCACTACCTTTTTTTGAGATTAGATTTTTCATGAATGCGGTAGATGAATCTGGTAGATAATTGTACAATACGGTAACTTTTTACCAATCGTGTTCTCGAAAACAGGCGGTAGATGCGGTATCTACTGATAGAATTGTCGTAAATGCCTATGTATTTTCTATAAAATCCATAGAGAAAGTTCCTTGCAAAAGATTCTAAATTTCTTGTATGTACATTACCTTTCGACAGTTGTATTTTATACAAATTCCATACAGAAAGTTTCGAGCAAAAAGATCCTATATTTTGAGTAAATTATAACACTATGCTTGACACTATGAATATGTCAACTGACACTGACATCTTTCAATCAGAATTTTTTAATATAGTAGCTGTTTCTAGCATAGCTAGCTAATTTATGAAATTTAATTTCTTTATAATTTTATAACTCTATATCCATTTAATATGAAGTATAAAATGCAGTCAAATCGTATAGAGAATATAATGTTCTTTAATATTTATAATAACATTAAATATGAAAAAATTATATTTAACATCGTTTTTTTAAGAAAAACTGTTAAAATCTTCAAATGAGGGTACTTCCGGTTGACCAATTATAACCAAAATCTAATCAGCTCTTCATATGGATGCAACGAAGAGGAATACGAAAGAATTATAATTTTTGAAATTATAGTATTAGAGTTATCGCAGACGAAAATTTTGTTACATACACACACACACACACACACACACACACGGACACACATACATACATACACACACACGCACACACATACATACATACATACACACACACACGCACGCACACACACACACACACACACACACACACACACACACAAATAGTAAAATCGTATTCTAGGGACCTTAAAACGTGCTTATTCATTAAAAACTCACCACCGAATTTTTTGACCAAAGACAATACCTTCCTTACCTAAAGGTGACGGAAGGTAAAAACGGACCATTATTTTTTTACCTTTCGTGACCTTCAGGTAAGGAAGGTATAGTCTTTAGTCAAAAAATTCGATGACGAGTTTTTAATGAATATGCACGTTTTAGGGCCCCTAGAATATGATTTTACTATTTTTACGATGATGTCTGTATGTATGCCCGGACTGTTATTTTTCGTTGCCTAGCAACTACACTAAAATACCGGAACAATGCACTTTTCGGTTCGAAAACACACCGGAAACGTGTCAGTTTTCGTCCGATCGAAAAAAATTGTTTTTTCAAAGCAGGAGTAGAAAAAAAATATTTGTCCTTTCTTAAAATAATGTACCGGCCCTGACAATTGCTAAATCGCTTTTTCGTTTGGTTTTATTTAGAAAATACTTACTATGTCAAGTTATTAGTAAAAATTACTCAATTATCTACTTACCCCAAAATATAGTTAATAACTTTGCTGACGGCATTAAGAAAACTCCATATAATGCCAATAAATGAAATATAAACACCCCTATTACATTTTTCCAAACTAAAGGAGTTTTGAATTGAAAGCGTGATTCAATTTTACGTATAGTTGACATCATTTTTATAAAACCGTAAAATAATAGTACTTAATAGATAAGTCAGTAATTATAGTACAGAGTGATTGAAAAAGTCTCAGCACATTCGCGGCCGACTTGGAAATAGTCAATGCAAAATAAACAGACAACATGCAAATATATAGTATAGGAAGTACACGTGCTAAACACAATTGTTTAATATCAGTGCTTCTCAACTTGTGTGTCACGAGCAGCGACTACAGTGACTGAATTTACGAACAGTGGTCGCAATTTGATTGGTTCTTTGAGCGTCCGCCATGTTGCTTCTAAAATATAGAAGCCGACCGTGCAAGTTACATGTGTGCGGTGAATAAATTTGTATATTTGTTATGTAATGGCCAAAAAAAGGCGTTTCAACTTTACTTGACGTTCTCTGTAGTTCTCCTTGCTGTCAAAACGGGTTCCTCGGGCGCCAATCGATCGATCGATAACACAGCACAGGGGAGGTGGTAATCTGGTGAAGTACGTTCTTATAACATCGCTGAAAAGAGTGGCTTGAACGCCAAAAGGGCTCGGGTAGCTTAGTGGAGAAAGAATTCGGTTTTTGACAATGAAATCATAATGAATTTTAATATTTTATTAAAATATATTAAAAACGATGATAATAACGAAACAAATGAAAGTAACAATCGCTAGCATACAATCGGCTAATACAAATGAAGCAGCGATACTTGTAGGATTCGTTCATAAAAATAAACGGTCAACAATGAACGGGCAACAATGGCACACACCAAAGTTACGGGACCGCGGCACACACCAAAGTTGAAACAAGCAAACGGTAACAGTGTTGTTACTCGACAACACTCATCAACAATCGCGATTTCGGAAACGAGGCCGTGTTGACACCAGTGGCGTAGTGATTGGGGGGGGGGGGCAAAGGGGGCTATTGTGCCCCAGGCGCCACGCGCAGGGGCGCTAAACTGTCCTCAGGACAAACAAGATTTTCCGGAAAATTTCAATTTTTATTTTGATTCGGAAATAATATTTGAGTTTCGGGAACGACACTGCTTTCCTTCAACTGTAAACAACCGGCCATTCCAGGGCGGGTGCTATGACAATGGCGAAAATACGTTACTGCGCATGTGACGTCAGTCTAGGAGGTAAAAGTTGGCTATCTAGCTGTATTCGCTGTTCCGCTTAGGTACTGGTACTGTGCTTGCGAAACGTGTGGGGTTTTGGGATGTTTTTACTTTAATTTATGAGTAAGAACATATTAAATTATATGTACAAGATTATTTTTATTTAAGTCAACAATCCGTTACATATATTCTCTTTTCTAAAATGTTCTGTGACCTGGCAATTTATTTTTGTACATTAAAGGGGAAAAACATGCAGCTTCACATCCCGTGAAAAAAGTAACTTTCAATTGTAAGGCATTTGACCTTTAATGAAAAAAAATTCGAGGCGCTTTTTTTTCTGGATAAATTGCCTCACCAAAATTTTGGTGCACAAGCAGCCACTGATTTTACAATTCTCTGAAAAATGTCCCGGTTTTGCAATTTATAAATCTGGTCATCCTATGCTAGAGTGAAATATAATAGTGTATTATATGTAATAAAATAATTGGAGAAAGATCACAGAAAACATACAGAATATTGAAATTTTATTAATATATTACTTGAATTTGCTATGAAGTAAGTTATCCTTTTTATTTTATTTTATTTACTCTTATTTAAAAGTAACTATCTATCTAAAGATAACATTAAAGTAAATTTATTTCTTCTCCTTCATTTATATTACCACATATTTTTAAATTTCTTATTAATCTCATTATTTCTTTGTGCGGCTTCTTTATTTTTTAACGCGATTTTTTTTTCTCAAATTTAAAGTCTAGCTTGAACTTGTGTCCCTATTTGTCCTGAAAAATAGTACCTATAGTGTGTTGTAGACGCGCACTTAGGTAGTGACTATTCATAATGTATTATACAGTATTTTAGGTAGGTACTGCACTCTGTTATCAAAATAAAATTAATAAAACTAAAAACTTTTTTCTAAATGTTGGAGTAAGAAATTAAAATTTCTTTAAAATGTCTATAAAATATATTTGTATTTATATACTCGTTTTTTGGTCAAATATCTGTAGTAAAATGCCCTAAAATGACATTTAAATATTATTTTATGAAAAAATTTCTTGCGGGAAAGGGGCGCCCAAAAGGTATTATACCCCAGGCGCCAATTATGCTTGCTACGCCACTGGTTGACACACATCAACACTCATCGACCATCGCGATTACAGCAAACAGTGGTAAACCCCACTGTGCGGAAACATCCGGCTACGGCGGTATCCGTAGCCGTACAAGGCACCTTCTGCACTCCCTCACGAGCTGCCGGCACACACCAACAGCACTGAGTCAGAGGCAGCCAAGGTCCAAAAAACTGCTCGCCCGGCACTCACCAGGTTCGCGGAAGACGGCACACACCGTCTCCCCGACAAAGCACAGACTCGGTGAAGAGCTAAAGGCCCATTCAGAATCAAAAATCTGATGTGGCCAGCACATAACCTCTCGCCGGATAGTTTACCTGGTTGTACGCATAAAACGAAAAATATTTTTAAATACAAATAAATATATTCATGTTTCACTACAAAATAATTATTTTAATATAAATTATGTACAATACATACATTTTCTTTATATTCAGTATCCTGTTTTTTTTCTTTCCTTTTCTTTTTCTGTTATTCGTCATTTTTTCGCAAATTCCTTTTATATTCTTTTTTAGGTATATTCTTTTGCGTTGTTGACTTTTTATTTATTTTCATAATCTTCATAATGATGTACAAATATTTTTGACAGTGGCATACAAATATTTTTGACAGTGACATTTATGTGTGAATTACAAACATTTGAATTTCTTGCCTTGAAGTAGTTTGATCTAAGAATTTTTACATCAAATTATTTTGTATGCATTTCTTTATCTCTATATCTATAGAAGATATAATAATGAATTTATATTTATCGAATAAAGAATTTACCATTCTTTAATATAAGTATTTACATAAATTTTCGATAAATAATATTTAGCTGATTTTTTTCTTATAACTACTACTTCCGGTTGTCCAATTGTTACCAAAACTGACTCGACTCTTCCCATTATTGTTAGATTGAGAAATCCGTAGTTAAAAATGTCTTAAGTCTTATAGTATTTGAGTTATGGTGCATCTAACATCCACACACACACACACACACACACACACACACACACACACACACACACACACACACACACACACACACACACGCATGCACGCACGCACACACACACACACTCACGGACATCATCGTAAAAATGTTATAATCGGATTCTAGGGACCTTAAAACGTGCTTATTCACTAAAATCTGGATATGCGACAGGTAAAAAATTAGCGGTAGTGTAAGAATTAGTGGCATCGGTAGCGTAAGAAATTTATAGTAAAAATTATTTCCGTTCACAATGAAAAATTATTGAAATTATAGTTTCTAGGAATTTATTATAAATTACTAGGATGCAAGGTTGACAGTTATAGCTGTCATTTTATTTTTGCACAAAAAGCAACTGACATAGATGATGACTTATTAATTACATAATTACACTTATCTACAAGCACTCCATTGTGAGAGATAACCGAAAAGATTAAGGGAATTCAAAATTATTTCAAAAAAAAGAAAATGCGTGGGCACAAATTGCCTTTGAAATAAGCGAAAATGATAAGTTACGTGTTCACTTTTAATTGTGCAAAGTTTATTAATAAATCTGTTTGTTTATATAGCGCAACGTCTGAGGCACCACATAATGATCCTTTTTCTATTGCTCAGTTTATCTGATGAAATCAGAAATCAGATGTCAATAAAAGTCAAAACTGTCAAAAAAATTAAGCGGTAACGTTAATGTTATTATAAATATTAAAGAATATTTTATTCTCTATACGATTTGACTGCATTTTATACTTAATATTAAATGGATATAGAGTTAAAAAATTATAAAGAAATTAAATTTCATAAAGTAGCCATAGCTATGGAAACAGCTACTATATTAAGAAAATTCTGATTGAAAGATGTCAGTGTCAAGTGAAATTGACATAGTGTGTTTGTCTTATAATTTAATGGAAATATAGGATCTTTTGCTATAAATTTTCTGTATGGAATTTGCATAAAATACATGCAACTGCCGGAAGGTAAAGTACAAGAAATATAATCTTTAGCAAGGAACTTTCTGTATAGAATTTGTACAAAATACATAGAACTGGCGGAAGGTAATGTGCTGGCCACATCAGATTTTTTCGGATTAATAAGTTGTGTTATGAATTTTTGAAATTCGCATTTTTTTATTTCACAGTGTAGTCGAATACTTGAAGAAGTGTTCTGGAAATTTGCAGATCAAAATATGCAGCGGTTCAAAAATTACAACAATATTCAGTAAACACTCGAAATCGCGCGCCGCGCTCTCTCATGTATGTACTATTTTGTTCCACGTATTTTACAAACTTGTGTAATTTGGTTATTCGATGAGCACTCATTTCTTTCTGCATCGAAGCATTTTCCTTCAGACGATGCAGAAAGAAATGAGTGCTCATCGAATAACCAAATTACACAAGTTTGTAAAATACGTGGAACAAAATAGTACATACACGAGAGAGCGCGGCGCGCGATTTCAAGCGTCCACTGGATATTGTTGTACTTTTTGAACCGCTGCATATTTTGATCTGAAAATTTCCAGAAAACTTCTTCAAGTATTCGACTATACTGTGGATAGAGAAAAATGCGAATTTCAAAAATTCATAACACAACTTTTTAATCCGAAAAAAGAATCTCACAAATTCGTTGGAATTTTTTAAAAAATTCGTCATTTTGTTTCTAATTGATATTAAGAGATCGAATAAAGGTTAGTATTTCAAGACTCACTTAATCTTAATTGTGTTAAAATTTCAAATCGATATACAGGCTGTTATATTTTAATGGACCCAGCAAATATCTCGCTTATTTATTAAGTTGGTAATTTCCTTCATATAACATGATTTATACAGCAACATGTAAGCTACTTGATCACGGATGTATATTCCTGATGCCACTTCCGGTTTATTAGTAATTAATATCTACTTTGAAATTTCAAATGGAACATACTATATTTTCTTACAAAGTTGAAAAGTACATCAGATTTGCTTTATAATCATGTAAAATAATCCATATGTTACATTATTAAAAATAAAATGGCGGGCACTTTTTTATACACCTAATTGGAAAGAGAATAGTGAGCCATGACTGTGGCTTGAAGTAAATCAAATCATTTTGTTGTTATTAAGTGTTCCTTATTCTTACTTTCTGTATTATTATGACAAAAAAATATTGTTTCGTTTAATAATAATAGTTACAATTTAATATTTAATCGTTTTATTTCAAGCCACTGTCATGGCTCACTATTCTCTTTCCAATTACTTGTATAAAAAATCTGATGTGGGCACCACACGACTTCCTTGTACGCAAGACCAATACGAAGATGAAGTATAGACCCAATTATAAAATTGCACGTGTTTGACGTAATTTGACAATAACATATATTTTTACCTCTCGCTAAGAGAGGTATTGTATTCATGCTAAAAATCGCATATCCAGATTTTAATGAATAAGCACGTTTTAAGGTCCCTAGAATCCGATTATAACATTTTTACGATGATGTCCGTATGTGTGTGTGGATGTGTGTGTGTGTGTGTGGATGTTGGATTCACTATATCTCAAATACTATAAGACTTAAGACATTTTTAACTACGGATTCCCCAATCTAACAATAATGGGAAGAGTCGAGTCAGTTTTGGTAACAATTGGACAACCGGAAGTAGTAGTTACAAGAAAAAAATCATCTAAATATTATTTATCGAAAATTTATGTAAATATATATATATTAAAGAACGTTAAATTCTTTATTCGATAAATATAAATTATTATTATATCTTCTATAGATTTATAGATAAAGAAAGACATATAAAATAATTTGATGTAAAAATCTCAGATCAAACCACTACAAGGCAAGAAATTCAAATGTTTGTAATTGACACATAAATGTCACTGTCAAAAATATTTGTATGCCTCTGTCAAAAATATTTGTACATTATTATGAAGATTATGAAAATAAATAAAAAACTCAACATCGCAAAAGAATATACGTAAAAAAGAATATAAAAGGAATTTGCGAAAAAATGACGAATATAAAGAAAAAGAAAAGGCAAGTAGAAAAAGAAAATTTCAGGATATTGAATATAAAGAAAATGTATGTATTGTACATAATTTATTTTAAAATATCCCATATATTTTGCAAATATATGTGAGAATTATTTTGTAGTGAGACATGAATATATGTATTTGTATTCAAAAATATTTTTCGTTTTATGCGTACAACCAGGTAAAATATCTGGCGAGAGGTTATGTGTTGGCCACATCAGATTTTTTTTGTTATTTTTTGTCCTAATCCATAGCAAGCTTCTTTACAAAAACCAAAAAGTATATAAGTTTTAAATTTACATATCTCGCTTATAGAAAGGGCTAATTTAATAATACTTGATGTGCTAGACGCAGAATTTAATTCTCTAAAACTCTTATTTGAAGCATTTATTTCTAAAATCAAAATGAAACCATTTTATTAAAGAAAAACTGTTAACAACTTCAAGAAATCTATCACTTTCGGTTAGCCTGTCGTAACCAAAATCTACTATGTTATTCCAATTTATATAAAAGTCTTATATACCAAATTTGAAACGTTTTGTATTATATTTTAATATAGTTTTTCATTAAAATCTATTATAGGCTTCAAATAAAGTACCATTTCTGGAAATTATGTAATGACCAAAAAGGGAGGTGCACAACTAGATGTTATAGAAGTTCTAAATACAAAATTTCAACTTTCTACGGCTTACCGTTTTTGAGTTATGCGAGATACGTACGTACGTACAGGCGTCACGACGAAATTAGTCAGGATGGATTCAGGGATGCTCAAAATGTATATTTCCGTTGACTCTTAAAACCGAAATTTTTCGCGATTACAATACTGCCTTTACTTCGTACAAGGAAGTAAAAAGTGTCCGCCATTTTACTTTTTAATAATGTAACATATGGATTATTTTACATGATTGTAAAGCAAATTTGCTGTACTTTTCTAATTTGTAAAAAAATATAGTATGTTCCATTTGAAATTTCAAAGTAGATATTAATTACTAATAAACCGGAAGTGGTATCAGGAATGTACATCCGTCATCAAGTAGCTTACATGTTACTGTATAAATCATGTTATATGAAAGAAATTACCAACTTAATAAATAAGCAAGATATTTGCTGGGTCCATTATAATATAACACCCTGTATATAAAATTAGCTAAGATATGGCGAGGTAAAGTGTAAATTCCGTTTGAACAGCGTACTGAAAAAAATGCATTTTTATGGTTTTTATATGTGTCGGCATTGTTCAAACTTCGGTCAAAATCAACTGTAAATGCATTTTTACTTCCTTGTACGAAGTAAAGGAAGTATTGTATTCGCGAAAAATTTCGGTTTTGAGATTTTAACGGAAATATCCATTTTGACCATCCCTGAATCCAATCTGACTAATTTCGTCGTGACGTCTGTACGTACGTACGTATCTCGCATAACTTAAAAACGGTAAGCCGTAGAAAGTTGAAATTTTGTATTTAGGACTTCTGTAACATCTAGTTGTGCACCTCCCTTTTTGGTCATTACATAATTTCCAGAAATGGTACTTTATTTGAAGCCTATAATAGATTTTAATGAAAAACTATATTAAAATATAATCCAAAACGTTTCAAATTTGGTATATAAGACTTTTATATCAATTGGAATAACATAGCATTTTGGTTAAAACAGGCTAACTGGAAGTGATATATTACCTGAAGTTGTTAACAGTTTTTCTTGAATAAAATGGTTTCATTTTGATTTTAGAAATAAATGCTTCAAATAAGAGTTTTAGAGAATTAAATTCTGCGTCTATAGCACATCAAGTATTATTAAATTAGCCCTTTGTGTAAGCGAGATATGTAAATTTAAAACATATACTTTTTGGTTTTTGTAATGAAGCTTGCTATGGATTAGGACAAAAAATAACAAAAAAATAAAAATCTGATGCGGACACCACACGACTTCCTTGTACGCAAGACCAATATGAAGATGAAGTATAGACTCAATTATAAAATTGCACGTATTTGACGTAATTTGACATTAACATCTATTTTTTATTTTTTTTGTTATTTTTTGTCCTAATCCATAGCAAGCTTCATTACAAAAACCAAAAAGTATATAAGTTTTAAATTTACATATCTCGCTTATACAAAGGGCTAATTTAATAATACTTGATGTGCTAGACGCAGAATTTAATTCTCTAAAACTCTTATTTAAAGCATTTATTTCTAAAATCAAAATGAAACCATTTTATTGAAGAAAAACTGTTAACTACTTCAGGTAATATATCACTTCCGGTTGGCCTGTTTTAACCAAATTCTGCTATGTTATTCCAATTGATATAAAAGTCTTTTATACTAAATTTAAAAAGTTTTGGATTATATTTTAATATAGTTTTTCATTAAAATCTATTATAGGCTTCAAATAAAGTACCTTTTCTGGAAATTATGTAATGACCAAAAAGGGAGGTGCACAACTAGATGTTATAGAGTTCTAAATACAAAATTTCAACTTTCGACGGCTTACCGTTTTTGAGTTATGCGAGATACGTACGTACGTACGTACAGACGTCACGACGAAATTAGTCAAAATGGATTCAGGGATGGCCAAAATGGATATTTCCGTTGAAATCTGGAAACCGAAATTTTTCGCGAATACAATACTTCCTTTACTTTGTACAAGGAAGTAAAAAATAGATGTTAATGTCAAATTACGTCAAACACGGGCAATTTTATAATTGGGTCTATACTTCATCTTCATATTGGTCTTGCGTACAAGGAAGTCGTGTGGTGTCCACATCAGATTTTTACATCTACTATCGATTGCAATTGGTTTGAACCGGTTACCTCAATCTCATCGGTTAGGGAGTTAAAATGGATGTGCGCTGCAGGCCTATATCATAATTACAGTTACACTAAAAATAAATTTCATATCACCATAATATATGGATTATAGATTGTAGCATAGAAACGGTAAAACAAATTAAACAAAAATTACAAATATTTCTAATGCCTATGGCACACTTGTCGATGAGCATCAAGGAGCATCGATGAGCTCATCGATGAAACAACAGTACGCACCCGTCATCGATGGTTTTCAATTTCATCGATGACAAATACAGCGATTTTTTCTGTGACGCAAAAAAGTTAAGTTGGTAATAATACCAGAAAATGTTACTATGTTTTTCAATAGATATTTGCCGTTTATTGTTGCTGTTTGTAGATATAGACGCTTTCTTTTTAGGGGGAAAATGAACTGATCTTACCTCGTATTGAATTGAACTAATCTACTCCTAAAAAGAACAGTATATTTTTTAAAATAAGAAGAAGAAGGAAATAAAAATATATATAGCATTATATTTATAATAGAATAATATGCTGAATTTGCTTGTGGTTATAGTCTGGTGTATATGTGATTTCATTTTGACATATTAAATTCTTTTACCTTTGAGTATTTAAATATGGATGTATTTCTTATTGTAATTAAATATGATATAACGTTTCAAACTATTTAATTTCTTCTATTCATGTCATTTTTATATCAAAGACAAAATACATATTGACGTGACATTGACATTCGAGATCAGTTTAGGATCTATGATCCTGTTTGAAAGGTGCTTCGAGGGGCGTGGAGGATGAAAATGGGTAGTACAAGATCATTTATTCCCTTTTAAAAAGAACGATTTAGGGTAGATGTGTGCTATTCGGAGTTGATCTCCTTGATAAAAAAAGCGGCTTTGATTTTCAAAACACTGTTTTTTATTTGACACCTGACACTTTATCTATTTTGACGTTAACGCGAAATGAGACTCAAAAGATACGTCTGAAATGAGATACATTCGTTTCATCGATGCTCTTCGATGAAAATAGCGGCGCCGTATTTTTCATCGATGACGGGTGCGTACTGTTGTTTCATCGATGAGCTCATCGATGCTCCTTGATGCTCATCGATAAGTGTGCCATAGGCTTAAGTAATACTAAAATTTGAAAACAGAAATTGCACTGAAAATTCGAATTGTTATGCAATGACTACTAATTTAAAGTTCCCGGAAAATACAATTTATAAATATGTTATAAAACAAGTAGGGTCATTATTGTTTTAATTGCAGTTTTACATTAATTTTCGTAAAATTTTATTAAGTTGGGAAGTAAATGATATTCTACGGCTAGCATATCAATTTGTGTAATGCTTAGCAAAAGGAAACATTTTCTATACCTAATGTTAAATGTGCGTTACAAAAATTATCATGTTTACTTTTTGACATATTAATATGAATACATTTTCTCATTGAATTACGGTGCTCTATGCTTTTTTCATGTTTGAAAAATCCAGAATCGGTTTCCAAGAATCATTGTGTAAAATGCAGCGCCCATGTAAATAAATACATACTTTAACAATTTAAAAATATCAAACTAATATTTATTGAAGTGTCGTAATCGATTTCTAAATTATGATTTTAGATACGAGCCTCTCGTCATAATAGTTCGTCCTTTCTAGGAGCAAAAATATTTTTTTACCTTCCGTCACCTTTAGGTAAGGAAGGTATTGTCTTTGGTCAAAAAATTCGGTGGTGAGTTTTTGATGAATAAGCACGTTTTAGGGTCCCTAGAATACGATTTTACTATTTTTACGATGATGTGTGTGTGTGTGTGCGTGCGTGCGTGTGTGTGTGTGTTTGTGTGTGTGTGTGCGTGCGTGCGTGCTTGCGTACGTGCGTGTGTGCGCGTGTGTGTGTTTGTGTGTGTGTGTGCGTGTTTGTGTGTGTGCGCGTGTGTGCGTGCGTGCGTGCGTGTGTGCATGCGTGCGCGCGTACGCGCGTGTTTGTGTTTGTGTGTGTGTGTGTGTGTGTGTGTGTGTGTGTGTGTGTGTGTGTGTATGTATGTATGTATGTGTGTCCGTGTGTGTAACAAAATTTTCGTCTACGATAACTTCCATACTACAATTCTAAAAATTATAATTCTTTCATATTTCTCTTCGTTACATCCATGTGAAGAGCTGATTAGATTTTGGTTAGAATTGGACAACCGGAAGTACCCTCATTTGAAGATTTTAACAGTTTTTCTTGAAAAAACTATGTTAAATATCATTTTTTCACATTTAATGTTATTATAAATATTAAAGAATATTTTATTCTCTATACGATTTGACTGCATTTTATACTTAGTATTAAATGTATATAGAGTTAATAAATTATAAAGAAATTAAATTTCATAAAGTAGCCATAGCTATGGAAACAGCTACTATATTAAAAAAATTTTGATTGAAAGATGTCAGTATCAAGTGAAATTGACATAGTGTGTTTGTCTTATAATTTGACTGGAAATATAGGATCTTTTGCTATAAATTTTCTGTATGGAATTTGCATAAAATACATGCAACTGCCGGAAGGTAAAGTACAAGAAATATAATCTTTAGCAAGGAACTTTCTGTATGAAATTTGTACAAAATATATAGAACCACGCATAGAACTGACGGAAGGTAATGTGCTGGCCACATCAGATTTTTTAAATTTAATTTTATTTCAATGTTGATAAATAATAATAATAATAATAATAATAATAATAATAATAATAATCTGCAAAGAGGTGTATTTTACAAATTGTTAAACGTTTAGTAAGTCGTTGATGTAAATAATAAACAAAAGTGGCCCTAATACACTTCCTTGTGGCACTCCAATATTCGTAATAATATCATCAGATATTACATTATTTAATTTTACACATTGAGTTCTGTTATATAAATATGAACGAAACCAATTTAATGCCGTGTGTTTTATACCATAGGCTTCTAACTTTCTTATCAGGATATCTCTACCTATAGTTTCAAATGCTCTTTTCAAATCTAAGAAAACGGCTGTTATAAGTTTACCTTTACTCATTTAACAAATAATTTAATGCTGTTTCGCAGGAATGATCTTTACGAAAACCCGACTGTTCCGAGACTATAATATTGTTTTTAACTAAATAATTAATTATTTGATTATGGACAAGTAATTCTAATAATTTTTCAATGGCTGGTAACATATTAATTGGTCTAAATTCCTTTACTTTCCTAGTCCCTAATTAATGTAATAAGAAATTATCAATTTAATATATTCCATACAAAATTTGTCGTAAACGCTAATTAAACATATTGTAACGTTTTTATTTATTTGGGTGAAGTGTAAATATTAGACAATTGTTATTAATTAAAATTAAGTGTTGATTAAACTATAATAAAAGTTACTATTACTAATATTAAACAATTATTAAAAACTAATTAAGACTAAAACTATAATTAACTAGATAACACTAACACTAATACTATTTATTTAACCAATTAACACTACTATTTATTTCCACGATATTACAAATTATTTATTTCACTACGCGTTCCAATCTTAGACTGCCGGTCTGTTGCAGACTCTTGTAGACTGTTTACGCGATATTTATATCACTATATACTTATATAACGTTCAACTGTTCGCCTGTCGACCTCCACAGCGTCTATATACTCAACTGACTAAACAGCGCCTGCATATTCAACTGCTCGGACAGAAGTCTCCTCTTTCACAACACTATCTGTCTATTTATGTAACTCTCTGTCTAACTTCCACGGCCTCAGTATCACCGACTGTCCGTATGCCACAATTCTTCAACACCACTGCCAAGTATTCACTTCCACTTGCCGTTACTATCCCCGTATATCTAGCTTGCTAATACTCTTCAACAATACCGAGTATTTTCATTAACAGCTATCCCGGTATACCAGCAACTTCCAGACTCGCCGTTACTGTCCTTGTACACTGTAGCTTCCCAATACTTGTCAACACTACCGAGTATTCACATCCACAGCTATCCCAATATACCAGTAACTTCCCGAGTACCTACTCGACATCAACTGCATACGCTCACTACGATACTGCTGTGCTTCTCACTAATACTTTACTCTCTAACACTCCATGTAACTAACTTACTCTCGAGCATAGCTACGTCCCTTTTATACAACTGAAATTATCTTCTAGAAAAGCCCTAGAATGTTCGACCGCATAATAACAATGAACACAAAAGGTTCAGGCGACCGGAAGTAATTAAATACGTCGCGACCAGTGTAATATGCCGTGATGATATATTTATTTATTTATTTATTTATTTATCTCCAAATCACTTGAAAATGCGTTTTTTAAGCGACTTAAGTGTTTTTAGAGAATTTTGCAGTAACTTCTATAGTTCAGATCGGCACTCTAGTATTTGAAAGGAGTAAATTGGTGACTGTGTGCAATGTGTTGGTGGATGGAGTGAAACTGGAGCAAGTGAATGAGTTTGTGTATTTGGGTAGCATGATGTCAAGGGATGGTCGAATTGATAGAGAAATTGAAAGGTGAGTGAGTGCGGGGTGTAAGGTAATGGGTGCTCTGGGTACGTTTGTTCGAAACGTAAACGTATCTAGAGAAGCTCGTTTAAGTGTGTATAATGGAGTGGTAGTGCCTGCTTTGATGTATGGAAGCGAATGTTGGGCATGGACGGGAAAGCATAAAAAGAGAGTGACTGCCGTGGAAATGAGGTATTTACGTGGAGTATGTGGATATGTAAGACGGGATCGCGTGAGGAATAATTTGGTGTATGAAGAATGTATGGTTAGAAAGAATGTTGTTAAGAGAGTAGGAATGAGCCAGTTGAGATGGTTTGGTCATGTGGAGAGAATGAAGAGTGAACGTCTTGTAAAGCTTATATATCTTGGTGAAATTGAAGGTGTTCGATTGCGTGGCCGTCCAGTGTGTAAGTGGATGGATGTGATTGATAAGATACTAAAAGAGAGAAACTTTCCGAGTGGGAAGAGAAGAAGAGCGTGTATGAATGCGATTATGAATGTGGCCGAGGCGAAAGAAATGTGCTTAGGCAGGAATGTGTGGCGAAGGATGATTGTTTCGTAACTATTATTGTGGTCCGGTTGCGGTATTTCACTACCATAATTCGGTCACTTTAATATGTTAAGAGTGAGGAATATATGTTGTACCTATGATGTCAGGTTAGTAAGAATGTTGTTGAAAGAGAGACTGATTTTTTTGTTTTTTTTTTATTCTTTCGGGTTTGTGCTAACCCACTAAGTGGGAAATGCGTGATTTTATGTATGTATGTATGTATGTAGCGCGATTACGTCACCGCTATAAATAGACACTTGCTTACAGCGGTGGCGACGGCGGGCGTTCCACGTTACAATATTTGAATTTTTGTAAAATAATTTCAGTTTTGTGAAGTTATCAGAAATAGTTGGTATAATGTCTATTATTAGTCCAGATACTTTTCTTATACACTTCCATATTACAAATATCTCCGGCGTGTTCAGTATGGTATCATCCGCTAAATTAATTAGCTACATATTAATCATCATTCATCTCAATTCTGTAAGAAAGTTGTTAAATATTAGCTACATTGTTGAAAATTCTAATCAATTTCAATAGAAACAAATGTAATGTGGCATATCATTAATTGTGTCAGCTCCTATATGGTGAAACTTATTATTCATTTTAATTATTGAAAATGTAATGTGTCATGTTTTATTCAGTGTTTGCAATTATAATTGAATACTTGCTATAGCAATGTTGATAAGAAAGAATAATTTTGCTACAAAATTGGGGCGATTTCTTAATAAATAGTTTTTTTTCCCGCGGACAGATATATTACCCTTCTAATTTTTCGCAGTAGGCTCACATACAATCTAAAATGTTTATTCTGCAATATGTACGTTTTACATCCATACAAATTGTATTACACGTTCTAAAATTATTATCTCTTTTATAAAATAAACTAAATTTTTTGGGTGGGCAAGTTTGAAATCACATCTAATGCTTTTGGAATGATAAAGTGTATTAATCTTATTTCGAAACTCAAATTGGTGATTTCTGAAAACTATTATACCCACAGATGGGTCAAGTTTCAACTTACGTGGGACCTAACAGAATTTCTCCGTTATTTTTGCCGGTTTACGGTTTTCGATTCAGGTCCGATTCGAAGTCCTGATGGTTTAATGAAAGGTCTCGTGGAATAAACTATAGGTAGAAATTATGAAAGTCCATGAACTCCCATTTTTTTAAAATTCAGTGACAAGTTATTGGAATTGGTTTTGAAACGTTGGTTAATAGAACATTTCAAATGTTCACAGGAAAAATCTGCACCAGTTTCACGACTTGCAGTCGGAGCTTTTTCGCTACGTTAGTAACTCGTGCAAACTGTCTGCGTCGTTTGGTGGTTTTATTTATTGTGTAATACAGTGGTTAACTTTTAGCAACTGGTTAAAAATTGTATCCAATTGTTTGTTATATTGTCAACATAGAAACTTAATTGGTTAAATTTTTAACCAGTTGCTGAAAATTAACTACCACGGAATCTCTTATCTTAACAAATTTCTTCTGTTCAATACGAGTACTGAACAGAAATCGGCTGACCAAATTATAATTTGCGCATATCGCTGTCGAACATTCAGCTTTTTATACCCTGACGCTTGGACCGTCATCCTTTTTAGATCTTGTATTACAATTTCTGAGGCCTGTATCTTAGGATCGTTACCGTTTTGCCTCCTTTACACATACTATTTAAAAACGCCCACACTGTTAAAAAAAACACTTTTTTTACTCTTATTAATGTTTATATAAGACCAAGGCCATATAACACTCTATAATAAAAATAAATCGAAAATGGCACTTTATTCAGTAATAAAAATAGGGTAAAATACTGAATTATACAATATTAAGCAAAAATGTATACATATTATAGTTCTAAAAAAGAAACTAATACGGGTAAAATTTAGTACTTTGTGTTACTATTTTTAAAAATTACACTGAAATGGGGAATAAAGTTTCATTTTCAAATTACAATTTATTAATTATTTAAGATTACATTATAATCACAGAAACTATTCCATTTAAATTTGATTTCGGGTAAAAATTTATATACAAAATATATTTGGTGCTAATACAATTTTATATATTAATATTTACAAAAAAAAAACATGTACGAAAACCTAAATATAAATTATTCCTTGATAATCTGTCACCGTGTAATTCAATGGTTCTTTTTAAAAATTATGTATAATAATTTTTGTAAAGCAAAGCTGGGTCGAAGAATTATCTTTGATTATTTCATAAAGACACATCTGTAACAATAATTAAAACTTCCTCTTTTTAAGTGAGCACTGTATTTAAATAAAACTTACCTAAATCATTGATAGTTATTTTGTCATCTATTACTTAGACCACGAATTTAGAATCACTTACACATCAGTAAATCAAAGAACACCTAACTGAAGTCATCAGAATATAACCTGGCGTACTTATGTGTTTCAGCACGATCTCAAACTCATCTAGTTTGGCCGAGGGAAATTACCCGTTTATGGTGTACATTGTGCCCTTTTCAGTGTTTTTGATTAAATATATACTTTTAAAAAGTTATAAATGCGTACAAAAAGTATAAAGTGTGCACTAATTTTCGTAATTTATTATATTTATTAGTGTACTCGGAAAAAAATATAAATTAAAGGGTAAAATTAAATGAATTAAAAAATAATAAGTACTCAAAAATAAGTAGATATTAAAAGTCGATAAAATTTTAGTCTTGCTCTTTATTGCAGAATACATTTTCGGGTAATAGTATTTTTATAAAGTGTTTTATTGTACACTTATAAGAATAAAATTGTAACACTCTTTTGAAAGAATATTAACAGGTACTCTAATTTCCAACAGTGCACTTTCAATCTATAAGTACCAATCATCTCGTTTTGCTAGAAAATAGACATTCATCCTTTTCCCCTGGCTCTTAAATTTAAGAACCCCTTTGCGTATCTATCGCCGGGGGCTATAGACCCCAAAAGCCCCCCCGTTAAGCCGGCACTGGCGGCTACGTCAAAACTTTACAGTGTATGAGGCGCGCGAACTTATCGCCGAAGTAATAATTTAAAATTATCATTTTACGGCAAACTCGCAATATATTCAACTTATCTTATTTTGCATAATCATTATCTGAGTTTCTTTAAAATATGCAACTACGCACTTTGTGCATTTTCCAAATACATAATAATAGTAAATTTTTAATTGATTGTTTATATAAATATGTATTATTATACATACATTGACGCGCAAAAAAATGAATGAAAGTTTATAAAACATACAATTAATAGGTTTGTTCGTTTCGCTACCTTGCGTCTACAGTTTACTGCCGCGTCCATATACTTTGTATGGAGACGATAGTAAACCGTAGACTCAAAGTAGCGAAACGAACAGACCTAATTAATATTATAAACTTAACATTTCATTATTATATGTATACTGACAGATGGCCGACCGGAGCGTGGCTCGCTCTCCACCGATGTGCTGCCGTCTTTAAACCGGTTGTACCACTCTTTAATCTGTGTGATGCCCATACCATCGTTACCGAAAGCCGTCTGAATCTTCTGAATGGTTTCCACCTGGTCGTCGCCCAGTTTCAGACAAAATTTGATGCAATAGCGCTGCTCCAGTCGTTCCGTCATTTTCCTTGCAATGAAAAACCAACGAGAGCACTACACACTACCTCACTCAAATGCTGCTTGCCAGCAACAGACGCTATCGACAGGCGGGAAAAAATTCACGCATGCGCTCGAAGGTTCAAGGTCGGCTCATGCAAACGCACTTGAAGTTTTCGCAAAAAAATAAGGTCGGATACTTTTCTAACAGATCTCGTACCCGAAACAAAACTAATTCATAAGTTTTATGTGTGTAAAACAGGCTGGCGCTGCAGCACCACCAAATCTATTCTTATCTGAAATACAGTATAGTTTAGATTGAAGCAATAGCTCAAGAAGAATGGAACATAAAAATAAAATAAATTAAAATTAAATATAATAGTTGTTTGTAAAACAAGGCCGCGAAATCACTCTTTAGTGTACCGAGAAAAATCTCGAGGGCGCTAAAGGATTTCGCGGACAAGGTGTACACAATATTTTTTGTGCAACCGTACAAAATATGTAATTACAAATTTTATTAATTTTAAACAGTTTTATTGTATATAGAAAGTTAGCTTTCAAGGTGGCTATGAGATTGTCATTTGATAAACAAAACCATGCAATTCTCAAGTGTCAAAGTGATTATTTACCTAATTTCGCGGCTGTTACCATAACAACGGTTGCAAAATTCAATTTCGCGGCCTGTATTGCGGCTGCGAAATGCTTATTTCGCGTCCGGTTGCACAAAATAGCTATTTGTGTATTAAGAGCGCAAAATGGGACATTGTCGTTGAGAGGTTGTTACCGCGCGACGCAGAAATCGATAATGTCCATTTGCGCTCGAAACACACACATTATTTTTTCTACAGTCCCTACAATGGGGTCCTCCGCCATAACAAAAAAATAATAAAATGTACACTTTGTACGTACAGTACTACTCAATAGTTTTGCAGTGAAGATAAGAACGTATTCAAATATGACTGCCAGATATTGTTTTGGCTTTCGTATTTTCAAAAAATTAATGCCAATTTTGTAATGAATATTATATGTTTTTTGTATAATTTATATGTTTCAAGTACATTAAACTAGTGCAGTCAAAAAGTAGATGTCCATTGGGAGAGTTCACGCTAGCATAACTGTTCACACAATTTATTTTATATTTAATTTTAATTTATCATTATTTTCCATTCTTCTTGAGCTATTGCTTCAATCTAATCTAAGCATTTTGTACTTTCATTTTTGTAAATGAATGCCTTATTTTATTTTCACAGCAGTGCGGCATTTTGTTTGGTTATGTAGTATATGTATGTAATATACCGACAGAGTATTATGTCAGATGAATGTGTAACTACAGTGCCATTAGTTCCTAACTAAACGTTTCTATTAAGAATGTACACAAATGACATTTCTCAACATTATATAGTTAGAAATTTGGACAGCAAGCGTTTTTTCTACTTTGTCGCGCATGAGCGGCAGTGACATTTTGCGTTGACAAAAGAGAACACAAATAGCAACTTTGTATATAGACTGTAGAAAAAATAAGTTGTGTGAACAGTTCGTCTGACACCTGCAAAACTTTAGCGTGAACGGTCCCAATGGACATCCACTTTTTCACTGCACTAGTTTAATGTACTTGAAACAAATAAATTATACGAAAAACGTATAATATTTATTACAAAATCGACATTAATTTTTTGAAAAAACGAAAGCCAAAACAATAACTTGAAGTCATATTTGAATACGTCCCTATCTTCACTGTAAAACAATTGAGTAGTACTGTAAGTACAAAGTGTACATTTTATTATTTTTTGTTATGGTGGAGGACCCCATTGTGGCGACTGTAGAAAAAATCTTGTGTATACTATTATTCACGAAAGATGACTATTCAAGGTCATTTGTTCGAAGAAAGAATTCACTTCACTTTATAGCAGTAGCTTAGTAACATTTTGTATTAGAAAGAGAAAGATTATTTGACTTACGTCTATTTAATTTATGTGGTGTGAAAGATATACGTAAATAGTGACATTGCTTTCTAACACACTATAAATAATGACATATGTCGTAGAATTACAGATACCTAATTATCTACTACACTGCCCTCTGTGCTAATATTTATCCAGTGGCGCTGACGTTTAAATCAAATTATTGTTCCTTGGTTTATAAGTTAAGTCTGTTTTTGTATTTTTCAAAAACATAAGTGAAGAACATAAATCTTTCAGAAAGGCATTAATGAGAAGAAACATAATTTTCAAATGAATTATTCATAGTTTTTCACTTAAAATATGTCCATAAATATTTCATGTTGCACACCTATGCATACGAAATGCAATGAAGTTATCTACAAGTAATATTATATCAGACCTTGAATAATCATCTTTCGTGAATAATAGTTCATGTTTCGTGCACAAATGGACATCGATTTCAAGATAATGCCGCGCTCCTACAACGCGCGGCAACAACCTCGCAATCGACAATGTCCCATTTTGCGCTCTTAATACACAAATAGCTATTCTATTCTTCAGAAAGCGATAGTGTTAGATATCGAATGTTTTTTGATACGGACTATCGATGCTGACAGTGGCGTACCCAGGGGGAGGGCGATGGGGGCGATCCCTCCCCCCTAGACCTATACATGTTTTTTTATATCAGTGATATTTCGTGTTAGTTGTGTAAGATTCATTTTTCGACTGGGCGCCACTGGTTTAGAAGCGATGGCTTAAGGCAAAAATACTTGACAATCCTAAACACAATAACAACAACCCCCGACCCTTGAATGGTTAGGGCTAGTTAGTTGCTGTGTGCTAGCAGTCATATGCGGACGTGGGTGAAACTGTGAATAATGTCAATAAAGAAAAGAGATACTTGCAGTAATTATAGGTGAGTGATAGAACTCGCTGTCATTCTAATTATTATACAGGTATAGTTTGGTGTGGATCACCAGATGCTTGATTGATATGTTATACACTGCTTATGTATTTGATATGCATGGTATATGTGAAGTATACATTTGTATTATTAACTTGTGGCCGCAAACGTATGTAGTAGTTTCCTAATTATCCGAAGAGTTGTCTGGGACACCTCTGGGTCCATGGACCTATATGCTCAGAGGTGTGAGAAACACCACCTAAGAGGCTGAGATACACGAGAACGCCTGGGACGTAAAGGATAAACCTGGGGTTTATCATGATAGATTAGTGATGCACGCGAGGCGAGACGAGACGACAAATATAAAATATCAATCTCGTCTCGTTTTCGGATCTGTAATCTCGCTCTCGTTCTCGCACATTTTTTTGGATCTCATCTCGTTCTCGCACGAGAGTCTCGCGAGAGTCTCGCTATAAAAATAAGCGCTTGCGCACTACGTATTTACGTAACTGTTTAACTACAAGAGACAAGTTCGCACCAATAGCACCGTCTTGCATGTATTTGCAATCGTATAACTATAATAAAGAGACGAAACACTAAATTCTGGTCACCAAATTATTTCAGTACGAACTTACGAACATAATGTTTATTCATTTACGGTCACCAGAAAATGTGATAAGTTAGTAAATAATTTAATTTACCTCTAAAATATCCAATTTATCATCAAATTGTGATCTCTAAACTATTTCAATACGAACATCTGTTAACACATTCTGTCATCAGTAAAGCGAATTAAACACTAAAAATTATTTTTTGTAACTAAAAGTACCTACACTTTTTCATTAAATATATACCACTATTTAAGTAAGATTAAGTCATAAAAAACCGCTACACTGGTAACCGGCCGGCAACCAATCACTCCGCTTCTCTCCCTGTTGGCTCCCATCGACGCTTAATATAACATCCTTTACTTTTCAGGGGCGACAATAGTTTCATTAACCATGGTTTTAACTGGGCTGAATTAGGGGATGAAATATTGGAGAAAACTAGTTCTATTGGATGCAATACCGATTTTGTCTTTATTTTTGTATTTCCTCGCTCTGGGAACGGTACTAATCGAATCGACTAGATAGACTCAAAAAATATAGTGAATTCATATAATTTTCACATTTACGTGTTCTATGCATGAATTAGCGTTGACTCCACTCCTTGTACGGTGTATTTTTCATTGAATTTATGAATCATAGCTATAAAGTTACAAATACTTTTTATTGCGAAACTCTCGCGAGAATCTCGCGAGATTTCTCGCTTCTCGCAGTTTATATCGATCTCGTCTCGAATTGAAACTGTAATCGCGCTCTCGTTCTCGTCTCGCATAATGCAACGAGACGAGATGCGAGAGTACTCTCGCCTCGTCGTGCATCACTATGATAGATTTGGGACCTACACACGTGTGATCGTAAGCTAAACTCTCATAATGGGTCTGGGACCCATTGACCTCTGGGAGGTCGAGTTCTGAGAACTCAACATGTCTAGGACATGCATATGTGTCTACGGTACCGCTAGTGGCTCAGAAATGACTATTCACGAGAGCCGTATTCCAGCAATTCGTTTATGCACTGGGTGTATACTTTTGCGGATAGGGGTACCGGAAACCACAAGGTGTTAGGCCGCATTTAATATACGGGGCGCCTGCCCAAGTCTGGGACTTGGGAGCAACCTTATTCCTGCCCCCCCCCCCCTCCTGCCTATCTTACTAGATGATAATGCACGCCTGTGATAATTGTTGTAAATTGGAATGACAATGTGTATTTTATCCCACTTAGGGGAAGGCGTCGTAGAGGGCCAGTCCGTCGCTAACGCGTGTGGAAGAGGACACCGATAACAGGTCAAAAAGGAATGTGAACTGTATATATCAGAGTAATGCATGTATTATCGCCTATATATTCTAGTTAAATAATAAATGAAAAAGATTAATAAAAAAAACTTTATCTTTTAGTTAGTTGTAATATTGCCATAAATTTGCTCTAACTTTTGTTTATTTATCTCGATATTTCTTATAATAATGGCCCCGTACTTAATTAAATCTGACGTGTCGTTCACAATAGAAAAATTATAACAGCGGAAGTGGAACTTGTTATCAAGAAGTATGAATTTGTATAATGTGCAACACTACATATTTATTATACAAGAAATATATTTTTTTTCAATTAACCATTGTTCAAATTTGTCCTACATATGTTATTTATATGTATTAACATTCTGTGCAGTCATAACACCAATAGTTTAAATATGCAAATGCCCATATGCATTTGTTAACACAATGAACTACATATTCAAAAGTCTTTTCCATTCAATGTTATAATTTGTTAATTTAATTATTATTCATAACATCGTTCAGGGCCGGGCCGATGCCCTGTGGCGCCTGAGGCAAGTTTCAAAACGTCGCCTTTTATTTTTTTTAAAAAAAAACCTCGTATTGTTATTGATTAATAATAAAAGCAAGAACGAAAATTGTATTGAGCAAAAAAATAGACCTCATCTACTTATTATTTTCATGTGAGCCATCCCAACGGGTGTGAGAAAAAATTATGGCTTAATTAGCAAGAAATTTTTATGTATTTCAAAATATATTTAATATTTAAATATAAAAAGTCACTGACATCAAGAATGCAGGAAAAGGAACAAAACATTTAAAACAGTACTGCACAGTAAAAAATCTGATGTGGACACCACACGACTTCCTTGTTCGCAAGACCAATATGAAGATGAAGTATAGACTCAATTATAAAATGGCACGTATTTGACGTAATTTAACATTAACATCTATTCTTTATTTTTTTTGTTATTTTTTGTCCTAATTCATAGCAAGCTTCATTACAAACACCAAAAAGTAGATGTTTTAAATTTACATATCTCGCTTATACAAAGAGCTAATTTAATAATACTTGATGTGCTAGACGCAGAATTTAATTCTCTAAAACTCTTATTTGAAGCATTTATTTCTAAAATCAAAATGAAACCATTTTATTCAAGATAAACTGTTAACAACTTCAGGTAATAAATCACTTCCGGTTAGCCTGTTTCAACCAAAATCTGCTATGTTATTCCAATTGATATAAAAGTCTTATATACCAAATTTGAAAAGTTTTGGATTATATTTTAAGATAGTTTTTCATTAAAATCTATTACAGGCTTCAAATAAAGTACCATTTCTGGAAACTATGTAATGACCAAAAAGGGAGGTGCACAACTAGATGTTATAGAAGTCCTAAATACAAAATTTCAACTTTCTACGGCTTACCGTTTTTGAGTTTTGCGAGATACGAACGTACGTACGTACAGACGTCACGACGAAATTAGTCAGAATGGATTCAGGGATGGTCAAAATGGATATTTCCGTTGAAATCTGAAAACCAAAATTTTTCGCGAATACAATACTTCCTTTACTTTGTACAAGGAAGTAAAAAATCTGGTGTGGCCAACACAATACCTCCAGCCATGTACCGCCCGAGTCACAAAAAAGATTAAGTTAATCCTTAATTTTGGATTAGTGAATTTTACTTTAATTTTGACACTTTATTTCTTAAAATATAGTATAATCTAATCCAAGTAACTACCTTTTTTTAAACCCCTCAACAGGATTAAATCCCAATTAAAGAGTGGGTTCACATTCACACACATCCATGCCTTAGTTGGATACGAACCCAAAGCCCCGAGGTCACTCATGACATGAGGCGTTGCTCTAACCATTGAGGCACCGGAGCTGTAATAAAATAAAGATTAAATTTTAAATACCGGGATAGAATAGAATTCACTAATCCAAAAATGAGCATTAGCTTAAACATTTTTGTGAATCGTTAATTTTTATTAATCTAAATATATACGTACATATTTACTTATGCTAGACTGTATTGAATTCCTTTTCTATTGTTCTATTTACTTTTTCTTTTTAAAACATTACTATACTCAAAATTATTGACTCTGTCGGGTCTAGTAATAAAACTATAGCAGCATACAAAAATAGGATTTATGTTCAAGGAACAGTAAGATAATTTTACTATACTCTAGGACTCACAGTAGGTGGCGAACCCTAGAATTTCAACAGAGCGGTGTTGATATCCAATGTTATAATACAAGCAGTAAGCGGCAATATGCCGCTTTGTCATAATTAGTTTTATTGCTAGACCCGACAGAGTCAAAAATGTTTACTATAATATTATTTTGAAATGATTAGTATTAATGCAAATCTATAGAACATTTAATAATCTTTAATTTTTATAATAACATTAATCTCGAAAAAATAACATTTAAAGGTACTTTTCGAAGGAAAACTATTTTGAACTTCTAGCCATTTCCGGTTATCCGATTTACACCAAAATCTAATGGGCTCTTTCCATTACAGAAAAAGTTCGAAATACAAGGTTTAAAATTTTTCTGAATTATAGTACCTATTTGTGTTAGAGTGGAGGATCTACACACACATACACACAGACATCATCGTGAAATTGTTAAAATTGGATTCTAGGGACCTTAAAACGTGGTCATTTGCCAAAATCTCGATATGCGATTTTTAGCACGATCCCTATACCTCCCTTACCATGGGTAGCGGGAGGTAAAAAACATAAACGCAAACCATTTAAATTGCATAAAATTCATCATTTACAATATAATATGTTAATAAATGAAGAACCCAAATCAATTATAACAGACGAAGCCAATTTCTCAAATAACGGCATGTGCAATATAAGAAATACATACTTCTGGAGTCGTGAAAATCCTATTGCACTTCGCGAAAGAGGTTTTCAGCAAAAATTTAGTATAAATGTGTGGTGTGCGATATTAAATGATAACACGTATGTTCACATTTACGAAGGTACACTGACTGGAGACAGATATTTAGAAATATTAAGAAACATGCTGGACATCATTTTAGATGATCTGCCACTAGCAGATTTAAGAAATATTATTTTCCAACAAGATGGTGCACCAGCACATAATTCTCGTCAAGTTGTTGATTTTTTTTAATAATAATTTTATAAATCAGTGGATTCCGTGGCCCGCAAGATCGCCGGATCTTAGTCCTTTGGATTATTGTTAAGATGTCAATGCAGTACGATTGTTGAAAAAAGTAGGTTCGCGGAAAGGCTTTATCCTTTAATATACGAAATTCTATTATTATTGCGCATAAACTAGGCTTTCTGGGCAAAAAAAATCTATCGCGATTTGCCTGTCAAATGGGCAAATGTGATTGGCAGATCGATCTTTAAAGACACTTGTCTGAGAAGTATGAAAGAACTGAGATATGGGTTCTACAAGGTAAAATAAATCATTATAATACAATCCCAACTTGAAATTTTTTCATCTAAGCGATGGAAAAATCTCTACTCGCACAAAAACAAAAGCAAGCCCGATCTTTAGTCTTGGGATTCAATAGCCGTGTTCCTTCGGGTTGTGATTGTAATTTTGTGAATCCTGGGGGGCAATTCTTGAAAAGTGAGATGTCAGTGAGATTTGACAGAAGTGAGAAAATACGTCACGTGACTTATATGTCACGTAGTGAGATTTTTTCTTTAATTCTTGAAATAATTTTGTCGTCTCACTACTTCACATTTCATCTCACTACGTGAAACTTATCTCACCACCTTTTTGGTTGTGAGAATCAATGTCACACGCTAATGTTAAATAGAAATTTGCTTAATACTAAATTATATTAACTAATATTATAAATCAAATTAATTCAAATATCATGGTTGACGAAAGAGAAATAGCTGCTGCTTTAAAGCATTTGGAAAATACAGAAATTACTTTTCGAACCAAATTTTTGAAATATTATTACGGCTGAATAAAAATTTAGTGGATCGCTTGGGTGACAATTTAAACCAACCAACCAAGTCATAGACCAACATTAGGCATTCCAACAAAAAAATTAACTACTATACGTTTTTTGATTTGTGGGAATTCAGTTTGGTGTGGGAAATGACAATTTAGCTATTAAAACTACAGCCCAATTTAAATATTTTACATATGCTTATACAATACAAATACGATTATACGTAGTAAGACACATTTTATTTGTAGTTCTTCGATTACGGCAATAATAAAAATAGTTAATACAGAAAATTTAGCTATACGTTAGTAACTCGTAAGCATAGGAGCGGAGAAAATTTAGCCCGCGGGCTGCCTAACACAGACCACTACCACTACACTACGGACACAGGCTACGGATTTAAAATTCAATAAATCTAGAAAAAGCAGTTGCGTATGGCAACATTATCAATACCAGCTAAAATGAAAATAAGAATATCACGGTAAATATGTAAAGGTAATGAAAGAAGAGTGCAATGTAGGACTGTCAATGTCAAAAATCACACTTTTATGTCAAATTTTTCACTTGCTAAATCATGGCCATTTAGATAGGTGAAATATATCTCACTTTGTTTCGGGAGTTAAAAAGTGAGAAAATATGAAATGAGATGAGAGTGAGATGAAATTTTATGTCACCTTGTGAGAAAATTCTCATATTTCAAGAATCGGCATCCTGATTAATTTAATCGTGATCCTTTTGAAACAGGATTTAAAAATTATAGCAAGAAAACACAATTTAGTGTCAAATGTCAATGTCATATGCAGACTAATGCAAACTATCCTGCTTTATTTTATAAATAATCAACTGTCTAGTGTTATATTCAGAATTAAAAATGGGTTATATTGAAGTAAAAAATAATGTTCTTGGTAAGGAATATGAAGTATGTTTATTTAAAACAAATCTTTATGTGGTTCATTACACGCTTTTGTAGAAAAATATTATTTTCCTTGATGCCACAAACCCCACATTCGTAAATTTCTGCGCTCGAAATAGTATATTTTCAATTTGTTTTGAACTGAATCCATGTGAATCACTCAAAAAGGTTGATTCTGAAGGGAAGGGGGAATGTTGTCTAGTGATCACAAAATGAGAAAGTGGGGATAACGAATAGGAAACGTAAAAACATTATTCTTCTTAATTATTATCACTTTTATCATTTAAATCACGAATCACAGCCCGAAGGAACACGGCTTATCTCTGTGTTCTTTTGCCGATACATTCACTGACTGGTCTGCCACGCGCTGGGGGTGCCTTGCGCGCGAACTTTACAAGTCACAGTGCACAGAAATACAGTATTAATTCGCAAAGTGTACTATATGAAATCCAAGAGTGTGCTTGGCTTATATTTAAGAATTTTTCTGAGAATTATCAAATGAAGAACTTATTTCTGCGCCCGGGGTAAGAGCACAGAATATATACATGACTAACGTCAACAGAAGCGACACTGTTGTATGTATTGCCGTCCGTGTGCTCATGGCTATGTGTGCGTGAACGTGGACCAGGGAGGGGTGACGCAAGGAGATTGGGCGCACTCCGGTACGCCAGGCTATGTCAGTGACGGAGTGACGGCGTTCATGTGTAGGGCGATTCACGAAAAAATATTACGACTACTAGACTAGATTACTAGACATAATACCGGGTGGTATAATATATTGTTGCGTAAAAGGCTTTACAAATAATTATAAGGTTGGCACAACTCTAAAAAGCTTTATTAGATTACCGGCTGACCGAGAAAATAATTATATTTATTTTATTTTACATATCTATCGACCGCCTCAGTATATTATGGTTACACTAAATTTTATATATAATTGTTAAGGAGTTTTATTAATTTAGAACAATTATTTTATTTTTATATTTATCAAATGGACATTTAAATTTACATTTGAATTAGGTTTTACGTATTTTCTGTATGTTTACATTTTAATTTAAACCGGAAAAGGTTTTAAACGAATGCTATTTAAAAAAATTTCATAATACTAACATTGATATCAAAATAAATAATCTTTCTTCCTAGATACCTAGACAGGCACCTTACGTACGCCTATGCTAGCGCGTAAAGCGAGCCTGTTTGAAGGTCACCAAATTCAAATACACGCGTATTGGCGACTAAAACTACCGATGGCGGCGCTAGTGTTGTAGCATACACGTGCTCTGAAAATGGTATTGTGCTATAAGATCGCATACAGGAAACATTGTATAACCAACATTCGTTTTGAAGTATACTAACAAATTCATTAAACTTTTTATAAATAGTATTAGTAATAATTTTCTGCAGGTACTTAAATTATAATGACATTCGAAGAAAGTTATCTTAGACTTATTTCTAAGGAAATGTTTACTTATTTGGAGGCAACAAATTCTTTTCCAAGTTTTATAGAAGGGGGAGAATTGTTGAATCGTGGGTTGTTATTTTAATGGGTTGTGTTTAAACAAGTGCTCTAACGTCACATCCTCATGAGATTAGAAGAACTTTAAATTTACAATTGATTATTTACAAAATGCTCTTGTATAGCTGGCCATAGTGGCCAGTGCAAACACATTACAGCTGTCTTAATATTTTGCACAAGATAGTAAAGTATTACCATATATTATTCATGGATGTTAAATAAATATGTATTTACTTTACTTAGTTAACGAAATTAAAATGGAAGTAATGTCAAATATCTTTCAAATTGTTTCAATTACAAGTGTAAGAAATATATTGAATGCTACACATTAAGTGAAAAGTGTATTATTTTACTCATGAATCGGTCAGGAAATAATAGAATACTTTTCATTTTTGTTATCCACTTATGATTCGTTACATGTTTCTCAGTTTTTATTTTCCTAATCCAGCCCTCTCTTTTGTCGATAGACTCCATTTTACCAAATTTATTTTGGATGTCACTCGTCCTCTCCCAATTTTTGGGACAGATAATTTCTTAGTGCCCTGAGAATGACAGACATAAACGCAGCAATTGACCTTAATATTTTCTCGTTCTTTGCTCATATTACAAAGTAATTTATATGTATTTTAAAACAAAAAGACAAACAAGAAACCGGCAAGGAATCCAATGCACTATATATATTTACTGTAAAGTTGAATAACAGAATACCATTTTCAATAGTTGCAAATATCGTCCGCTTGAGGGATTCACGTTAATTTTAGTCGCCAATAGAGTAGTGTCGTACCAGTGGCAAGAGCCCCGCTCGCCCCGCCCTAGTTACGACCCTGACTAAGCCTAAAAATGAATTAGAATCGGTCCCCTAGAGTGAGCACTCATACAGTGCATGACGTCACACTGTATAATGAATGTGATTCCACTTTTGTTTGCCAATGGAAAACGCCGTAATGGTATGATTACAGCGTCATTCTTAATATCTTCCTTTCTTCTATTATATGCAGAATACAGTAATTCATATCGAAATCGCATATCCTGTATTTCTATAAGCAAATTAAAATATTTATTTATTCAATTAAATCACATGTTTCGCGTTGCTCTGATAATGGTTAGGGGCTGTCCTTAAATTACGTAACGCTTCAAGGAGGGGGTGGGGGTCAAGAGTAGCGTTACGCAGCGTTACGAGGGGTTGGGGGAGGGTTAATGTGTGCGTTACGTAACGATAAAATATAAAAAATATTGCTAAACTTGCTTTAATAGTTTTGAAACATTCAAATTTCGCGGTGCTAATTCGTATATGCAGGCAGTCGTTTGTTTTCAATAACAGTCAACATAATATGTCGGGCACAGTTCAAATTCGGGCCAGTGGTCTTTCATTCGTGCAATGCAATTCATATTAAAACATGAATTCAAGTAGTGTTGATAAGGAAAAACTTTGCAATAGTTTGTTAAAAGCATATGGAAATGCATATGCTTTTAATTTCTGTGCTGTTATTTTTTCATCTTTATGTACATTAATTTAATTAGTTTCTGTTTCAAATTTTAACTGAATATTAAGGAGGCCATATACTTTTATATACAGTAAAAAAATTGGGGTGACAAGCCGTAGGGCAAGAGTAGTACATTATTTTTTTATCTTTGTGTACATTAATTTAAATAGTTTCTGTTCTGTTCTGTTATTTTTCATCTTTATGTACATTAATTTAAATAGTTTCTGTTTCAAATTTTTACTGAATATTAAGGCCATATACTTTTATATCCAGTAAAAAATGGGGGGGGGGTCAAGTACTGAGTTACGTAATATATGGGGGGGGTTCATGTTTGCGTTACGGGTGCGTTACATAGGGGGGAGGGGGTATCAAAAATTTCCTAATTTTGCGTTACGTAATTTAATGACAGCCCCTTATTGGTTTATATCTGCTAAAAGATTCTAAAGCAAGAATATTTTGACCATGTGACTTACATTTCCACATAAATAATCTGCTGAAGACGGATTTAACTTACTTGTTTTCTTTCGTCATAAATCACACGTTTCGCGTTGCTGTGATATTGGTTATTGGTTTATATCTGCTAAAAGATTCTAAAGCAAGAATATTTTTTCCAGTACCTACTTTATGGTTCACAAAACGTTTATATTTCAAGAATATGTGGATTTAGCAACCTGCTATTGAAAATATCGATTTTGAAACAATAAAACAATTCGAAATAATAATAATAGTTATTTATTATATGAGTGCGGAATGTATCATATTACTGCAGTGTTGTAATAGATAATCATATTTTTTATCTAGAGAAAAATATAATTTATTAGTTTAACATATTGTATAATTTCCAAGTATTTAGTATTTTCGGATGGGCATATTTTTACCTCTCGCCAAGAGAGGTATTGTATTCATGCTAAAAATCGCATATCCAGATTTTAGTGAATAAGCACGTTTTAAGGTCCCTAGAATCCGATTATAACATTTTTACGATGATGTCAGTATGTGTGTGTGGATGTTGGATTCACGATTTCTCAAATACTATAAGACTTAAGACATTTTTAACTACGGATTTCTCAATCTAATCCCATTATTATGGGAAGAGTTGATTAAGTTTTGGTAACAATTGGATAACCGGAAGTAGTAGTTACTAGAAAAAAATCATCTAAATATTATTTATCGAAAATTTATGTAAATACTTATATTAAAGAATGTTAAATTCTTTATTCGATAAATATAAATTCATTATTATATCTTCTATAGATGTAGAGATAAAGAAATGCATAAAAAATAATTTGATGTAAAAATTCTCAAATCAAACTACTTCAAGGCAAGAAATTGAAATGTTTGTAATTGACACATAAATGTCACTGTCAAAAATATTTGTATGCCCCTTTCAAAAATATTTATATATTATTATGAAGATTATGAAAATATAAAAAGTCAACAACGTAAAAGAATATACGTAAAAAAGAATATAAAAGGTGTTTGCGAAAAATAACTAATATAAAGAAAAAGAAAAGGAAAGTAGAAAAAGAAAATTTCAGGATATTGTATATCAAGAAAATGTATGTATTGTACATAATTTATATTAAAATATCCCATAGATTTTGCAAATATATATGTGAGAATTATTTTGTAGTGAGACATGAATATATGTATTTGTATTTAAAAATATTTTTCGTTTTATGCGTACAACCAGGTAAAATATCTGGCGAGAGGTTATGTGCTGGCCACATCAGATTTTTTAGTTTGTTAATACTTATGCAAGCCAAGTAAGTGAATAAAAACTTTTTTTGGACAGATAGAAAAAAATGTTTCAGACAAATATTGTAATAGAAAGTTTATGGATTTTAAAAATGTTTTATTTTCGAAAATCGATGGGGTGGTTTTCAAAATATCTTGTTTTGAAATTTTTGATTGGTCGGCATTTTGTTATTTGATGAAATAGAAAATAATTGTAAATACAAGTGTTTTAGAGAACCGAAAGCAAATGGTGAAAGTTTTTGTATTTTTACTTCTTTGTACGAAGTAAAGGAAGTATTGTAATCGCGAAAAATTTCGGTTTTGAGATTTCAACGGAAATATCCATTTTGACCATCCCTGAATCCATTTTGACTAATTTCGTCGTGACGTCTGTACGTACGTACGTGCGTATGTATCTCGCATAACTCAAAAACGGTAAGCCGTAGAAAGTTGAAATTTTGTATTTAGGACTGCTATAACATCTAGTTGTGCACCTCCCTTTTTGGTCATTACATAATTTCTAGAAATGGTACTTTATTTGAAGCCTATAATAGATTTTAATGAAAAACCATCTTAAAATATAATCTAACACTTTTCAAATTTGGTATATAAGACTTTTATGTCAATTGGAATAACATAGTGGATTTTAGTTAAAACAGGCTAACCGGAAGTAGCATATTACCTGAAGGTGTTAACAGTTTTTCTTCAATAAAATGGTTTCATTTTGATTTTAGAAATAAATGCTTCAAATAAAAATTTTAGACAATTAAATTCTGTGTCTAGCACATCAAGTACTATTAAATTAGCCCTTTGTATAAGCGAGATATGTATATTTAAAACTTATATAATTTTTGGTTTTTGTAATGAAGCTTGCTATGGATTAGGACAAAAAATAACAAAAAAATAAAAAATAGATGCTAATGTCAAATTACGTCAAATATGTGCAATTATATACTTGGGTCTATACTTCATATTGGTCTTGTGTAAGTTGTGTACAAGGAAGTCGTGTGGTGTCCACATCAGATTTTTTAAATATTCCTTAAAATAAGGGAGTTATGACGATTTTTCGAAAAACAAGAGAACGCCAATAACTATGAACTGGGGCTCCGAATCAAAAATTTGAGCTAAGAAAAGTTGTTTGTTTTAATGAGGTCTATCTACCATTTTCGGGTGTAACGACTTAGTATTAACACCCTGTATAGGAAAAGAAAAAATATTTCTTAGAGTACGTAAGTCTCGGTATAAATACTTTTCGTTATTTTGCAATTCGGAAAATCTAATTTAACTCTATAACGGTTCATCCTAGGTAAAGATATGAGAATCTTGTTTTGTATAAAATTTCGACGCAGATCACCGTTTTCAAGAAAAATGTGAAAAACCAGAATATGTTGCCTTTTTCCAAATTGGCGAGGGGCTATTGCATCAGTGTATTTTTCTGTACAGGATTCCATATAAAAGTTTTTGTTGCATTTTTTACCTCTCGCTAAGAGAGGTATTGAATTCATGTTAAAAATCGCATATCCAGATTTTAGTGAATAAGCACGTTTTAAGGTCCCTACAATCCGATTATAACATTTTTCAATGATGTCCGTATGTGTGTGTGGATGTTGGATTCACGATTTCTCAAATACTATAAGACTTAAAACATTTTTAACTACGGACTCCTCAATCTAAGAATAATGGGAAGAGTTGATTAAGTTTTGGTAACAATTGGACAACCGGAAGTAGTAGTTACAACAAAAAAATCATCTAAATATTATTTATCGAAAATTTATGTAAATACTTATATTAAAGAACGTTAAATTCTTTATTCGATAAATATAAATTCATTATTATATCTTCTATAGATTTAGAGATAAAGAAATGCATATAAAATAATTTGATGTAAAAATTCTTAGATCAAACTACTTCAAGGCAAGAAATTCAAATGTTTGTAATTAGCACATAAATGTCACTGTCAAAAATATTTGTATGCCGCTGTCAAAAATATGTGTACATTATTATGAAGATTATGAAAATAAAAGAAGTCAACAACGTAAAAGAATATACGTAAAAAAGAATGTAAGAGGAATTTGCGAAAAATTGACGAATGTAAAGAAAAAGAAAAGGAAAGTAGAAAAGAAAATTTCAGGATATTGTATATCAAGAAAATGTATGTATTGTACACAATTTATATAAAAATATCCCATAGTTTTTGCAAATATATGTGAGAATTATTTTGTAGTGAGACATGAATATATGTATTTGTATTTAAAAATATGTTTCGTTTTATGCGTACAACCAGGTGAAATATCTGGCGAGAGGTTATGTGCTGGCCACATCAGATTTTTCCTATAGACTTTCCTTACGATTTCGGGGGTTCCCCGTCTGTCAGGTGTAGATCGTAGTGGACAGAAGGGGATGAATTTTTGTTCAAATTAAAAAACTTCATAACTCGGAAACGGTTTGATGTATCGGGATAAAATTTGGATATGACTTTTTTGAGACTTTTGGGCATCGACTTATAATTAGACCAAATAATTAATTAAACCAGGGGTACCAAAATTGTTGGGGTAAAATTTAAGTGGTGTTAGTTTAGAACCGTTTGAAATATGGGGATGAAATTTGGTATGGGTATCACTAATACTTAAGACATTAATTGAATAATTAATTGATTAATGATTTATACCAGTGGCACAAAAAATGTGGGACCAAATTTTAAAATGATGCAGCTTTTGAACCATTTGAGATATAGGGTTGTTATTAAGTATGCATACCTGGTGTATCTTTGCAAGTAGGGTAGTTTATTAAATAGATCAGTGGCTCTAAAAATGTGGGACAATTTTTTACCTTCCGTCACCTTTAGGTAAGGAAGGTATTGTCTTTGGTCAAAAAATTCGATGATGAGTTTTTAATCAATAAGCACGTTTTAGGGTCCCTGGAATACGAATTTACTATTTTTACGATGATGTCTGTATGTGTGTGTGTGTGTGTGTGTGTGTGTGTGTGTGTGTGTGTGTGTGTGTGTGTAGATGTGTGGATGTGTGTGTGTGTGTGTGCGTGTGTAACAAAATTTTCGTCTGCGATAACTCTAATACTACACTTACAAAAATTATAATTTTTTCGTATACTTCTTCGTTACATCCATATGAAGAGCTGATTAGATTTTGGTTACAATTGGTCAACCGGAAGTACCATCATTTGAAGATTTTAACATTTTTTCTTGAAAAAACTATGTTAAATATAATTTTTTCACATTTGATGTTATAAATATTGAAAAATATTTTATTCTCTATACGATTTGACTGCATTTTATACTTAATATTAAATGGATATAGAGTTAAAAAATTATAAAGAAATTAAATTTCATAAAGTAGCCATAGCTATGGAAACAGCTACTATATTAAGAAAATTCTGATTGAAAGATGTCAGTGTCAAGTGAAATTGACATAGTATGTTTGTCTTATAATTTTTAGTGGAAATATAGGATCTTTTGCTTTCTGTATGGAATTTGTATAAAATACATACAACTGCTTTAAGGTAATGTACAAGAAATAATAATAATAAATCTTTTATTTCTGCAGATACATTACACTGTATATAGAAAACGTCACAAAATAATATTTTTTGCATGAAGTTTGCATAAAATACATGCAACTGCCGGAAGGTAATGTACAAGAAATAGAATATTTAATTTAGCAAGGAACTTTCCGTATGAAATTTGTACAAAATACATAGAACTGACGGAAGGTAATGTGCTGGCCACATCAGAATTTTTTTAAAAGTAGTCACTTTTAATTCATTCGCCATATAGGGTTGTAATTTAGTATATGTACCTAGTATATTTTCTCAATTAGGGTAAATTATTGAGCAGACCAGTGGCTCTAAAAATGTCTAACAAAATATATAAAATATTGTTATTTACTGAGATTTGGAGTAATTTTTAACACCACAACCGAGAAATATCCTATACCTAAATTATTGTTTCTAATAAATTACAGATCTGTGGAGACGAGTTGCTGTTGACCAGAGATGCTGAGAAACTTGGAGACAAAGGATGCGGACTTCCATCGTTGGATTTCAACCCTGGAGAACCTCTAAGGGTATCAGAGCTCCGAACAACCCTTCTAGCACGTCGAAGGATCATCTGGTAAGAAACTCTATTTATATTTCTTTAAATTTGTTCTAATACTCAACCATTAGAACTGTAGTCAAAGAAATATGACTGTAATATATTACTTTGTACTCAAATTCGATTTTGAGTACTAAATTGAAAGAAATATAACTTTCATGAATGTATAATATTCAAACAATTTAAAATTTATCAATAAAATCAATAACTGGGAACATATGATTAGCATATATTTTTCAGGAATCTGACATCAAGAAGACTAGATTAATATAGTAGATATAGTAGATTTTAAGTTAGTTTTAAGTTCTTTTAAATGTATTTTCAGGTCTTAATTAAACTTTGTCTCATCGCGCCGTTGAGCAAACACGCGTTTTCTTTAAAAATAAAAATAAATTGATTAATTTGAAGTGCATTCCTTGGCGATTCATCATAATATCGTGCGTCTACGTTTGCCACCGTGGTACGCGTACTGCGCGGGTTATCCAGATGATACCTAGGGAGAGTGAATGTGAAAAGAAAAACATATGTATCGGGGCATGAATGATGCGGATGGATGAGAGAATCAGTGAGAGGATCAGGAAGGTGGAAGAGATTCGAAACTTGATGTGGGTTCGGGTTTCCTTATTTAACATCACGGTCAGTGGGATGGGTAGTTAGGGTTCGTGCACGATTTTTCTATTATTGAGTGGACTGATATGGTTAGCCATGCCATGTGAAACCAGTTGTTTATTCTGGGGGATCGCTTCGCACTTGTGCGAATGTTTCTAGGGACAGTTTAATTCTTTTGTAGTAAAGTTGCTGGCCATCATATTGGCTTACGCTCTAGATTGCTAGACTCGAATGAGAAAAGATTAAACGAACCTGAATGCTATCCACAGGAAGCTTTTTTATGGCGTTTATGTGCTCTCCTCATCCGGAGGCAATGTATGTAATCATCATTTAATGTTAATGGCAACGAATAATAATTAGAAACAGTGAAGTTTTTGTTTGATTTAACTTTGTTTGAGCACACGGGTTTACCGCGTTCGGGGTAGGTATCGCGTATGAGATCGGGCGATGTCTCCGGGAGTAACTCGCTCAGGCATCCAGGCCGAGTAGATTACATGTCACTGTTTATCTTGTCCTTAGGGAGTTCGCGTTGTAGGCCGTACATGTAGTGCATCGTGTGGGGTCGGCTAAACCCCCTCGTAAACTACATGTGAGAACCACCCCGGTGTTCTCACTTTTTGTCTTAGCTCGTAAATCTCTCTCTCTCTCATACGTCGCCTTTAGCTTAGCATAGTCTAGATATAAGGTAGATTGCGTAGATATAAGTTAGCTTAGTTATAAGATAGGCAAGGGTTGTTTTTGCTTTTTAAGAGAGAGAGAGAGAGAGAGAGAGAGAAAGATAACCTAACTTCACATTTCTAGATTTGCTTTTCTTTGAACAAAATATTAACGTAAGGTAGGTTTATTATTTGCTTTTCATTGAACAAAATATTAACGTAAGATAGGCTATTTTGCGCACTTCACCAACTTAATTTGAGGAAGGGTTCTACAATAGTTTAAATTAGATTATGAAATATTATTGTACACAAAATTGTATTTATTTAATAAATGGTATATGGGGAGCGTGGGTTTGGCATTTGAGGGCGGTTGCTCCCTATATATACAATTTATTAAATAAACAATAGTTTTAAGATAGTTTTAAGTTGGAAGAAATCCCTACTCCCTAGTCACTGTCGTCGAGATTGCTGTGCCGATTGGTGACGCAGACCATGGCTTCCTGTTCATAAAAACCTGTTTAAAATGTATGTACACAATAAAACAATCTTTTATGTTATGTTTATTTTAATTTAAACCTATCACATTAGTCGTACAGTAGGTAGTTTTAGTAAAAATTGTAATTATTATTAAGTATTTACACGCGGTCAGGGTAAAGTTAAATTTAAGTATTTATTGTAAACGAAGCTCTATATTAATAAATATTATATATTTTGGTAAGTGGGTGGTAACACCAAAAAAATATATAATATAATTAATGTAAAGGTCCGCAAAAGGTCTTAAACTGAATAATTTTTTTTGTACCTTTAACAATGGGAACAAATTTTTTTATTGATGTACCCCAAGATTTAATTGTTTTAAATGTTAGTTACCAAATATTATTATGGTTGTATTATTTGTTATTAATTATTTTACATCTTTATCCTATAAATAAAAGTTTTATCTTCAGATAAACTTTATTTACAGAATAAAGATGCAAAATAATTAATAACAAATAATATAACCATAATAATGGTAATTATATTTGGTATCAAACGTTTTAGTTTTATAACTAAAGCATGTTTGATACTGTCATACATTGTTATTTAATAACACTTATGAACAGAATTTTTAAACACAAATGTCTTTTACGTTTCATTTTTTCATATTTACTGGCATATTAGTTTAAAAATTACTTAAAAACTGCCAAATCTGTCAAACTCTGATTAAAAACTGTCGAATTAATTTCAGACTGACAAAAACTAGCAAATTACAAATTATTTGAAAATTCTGTCCGGTTAATTCCTTATTTTCACTCACAACGATACTTTCAAATTTTTATTATTTAATTTCAGATGACAGATAAATTACTGTTTAGAATGATAGAGCAAATTTTGTTTTCCATAGCTTACCTGATTTTGTTATTCTCAATAAATCTAGCGTGACCCTTGTATTAATTGTAATAAATATTATTAAAATGGTTTATTTATTTATATTATTTTTATTGTATTTTCATCAAATATTTGTTAATCATTATTTTGTATAATCTATTATTTATAATACGTTTATTATTTGTATTTTTGTTTATATGTATTTGAAAATCTTTATAATATATATTTATTAAATGTATATATGATTTTTATTTACAAAACACCCTATTTTTTATTATAAGTAATATTTGCAACCAACACTACACACAGGTATATAGTTCTATATTTTACCACGGACGCATGGTGGCAGCACCAGTCGGTTCGACAAAAAGGAAGTATCCATGCACCGAAAAATCAATTTTTTGGTGCATGAATGCTTCTTCTGGGACACAGGTATATAGTTCTATATTTTGCCACGGACGCATGGTGGCAGCACCAGTCGGTTCGACAAAATTGAAGTATCCATGCACCGAAAAAACAATTTTTTGGTGCATGAATGCTTCTTCTAGGACACAGGTATATAGTTCTATATTTTGCCACGGACGCATGGTGGCAGCACCAGTCGGTTCGACAAAATTGAAGTATCCATGCACCGAAAAAACAATTTTTTGGTGCATGAATGCTTCTTCTAGGACACAGGTATATAGTTCTATATTTTGCCACGGACACATGGTGGCAGCACCAGTCGGTTCGACAAAAAGGAAGTATCCATGCACCGAAAAAAACATTTTTTTTGTGCATGAATGCTTCTTCTAGGACACAGATATATAGTTCTATATTTTGCCACGGACTCATGGTGGCAGCACCAGTCGGTTCGACAAAAAGGAAGTATCCATGCACCGAAAAATGTATTTTTTGGTGCATGAATGCTTCTTCTAAAAATTTTATTGCGTGCATATATGCTACTTTCAGGTAGCATCTATGCACCGAAAATTTTTTCATTGCGTGCATAGATGCTACTTTCAGGTAGCATCTATGCACCGAAAAAATTTTTATTCCGTGCATAGATGCTACTTTCAGGTAGCATCTATGCACCGAAATTTTTTTTATTGCGTGCATAGATGCTACTTTCAGGTAGCATTTATGCACCGAAATTTTTTTTATTGCGTGCATAGATGCTACTTTCAGGTAGCATCTAAGCACCGAAAAAATTTTACTCTTTTGTCGAATTTGGGTACCAGTTTGTCGTATTTTGTTGAAAATTTCTGATGGTATCAGGATAACATGAAAGCAAAGAGTACTTCAAAAATTTGAAATCTACGTTTTTTCATCATTTTTTTAGATTGATAGGTGCTGCACTCTTGAAGTCATTTTAAAAACTACATACGTGTAGGTATCTTAGGATATAAAAGGAACTATAAAGATAAACATGAATTTTGATAAATTCTTTTTTATTATATAGTTAATAATACACACGTAAATACGTTATTATATTACAATAAATACATTATATAATAAAAGTTATTTTCTATAGATATATCCTGGGATGTCCTTAAGTGGTCCTTGGTCCGCTGTTGATCCTGTAATCACACAGAAAAACATTATTAGACACAGTTACTAATTGACATTGCAATAATATTAAAGTTTTCTAACTATACACAGTACAATTATTACAATATTTATATATAGGTTGTTCAAAAAGTTACAGGCAAGTACACTTTATTTAGAATAAATTTTATTATAAACGATGATTTTTGTCTAGCTCATTTTCTCTAATTGCCTATTATAGAAAATTTCATGTAGATTCCAAATTTGTAATGTACAAGTTGCTAGCTTTAACCGTTTAGAAGCTACACGCAAAATTAGAGAAAATGAGCTAGACAAAAATTCATCGTTTATAATAAAAATTATTCAAAAATTAGTGTACTTTTAACTGCCTCTAACTTTTGGAACAGCCTGTATATAAATGTTTGTGCTGATTTATATTATCGAGAATTAAATGTAGATTCCAAATTTGTAACGTACAAGTTGCTAGCTTTAACCATTTAGAAGATATAGGCAAAAATAGAGAAAATGAGCTAGACAAAAATTCATCGTTTATAATAAAAATTATTCATAAATAAGTGTACTTTTAACTGCCTGTACCTTTTGGAACAGCCTGTATATAAATATTTGTGCTGATGTAGATTATCGAGACTTTCATGTAGATTCCAAATTTGTAAAGTACAAGTTGCTAGCTTTAACCGTTTAGAAGCTACACGCAAAATTAGAGAAAATGAGCTAGACAAAAATTCATCGTTTATAATAAAAATTATTCAAAAATTAGTGTACTTTTAACTGCCTCTAACTTCTGGAACAGCCTGTATATGAATATTTGTGCTGTGGATTCCAAATTTGCAACGTACAAGTTGCTAGCTTTAACCGTTTAGAAGCTACAGGCAAAATTAGAGAGAATGAGCTAGACAAAAATTCATCGTTTATAATAAAAATTATTCAAAAATTAGTGTAATTTTAACTGCCTCTAACTTTTGGAACAGCCTGTATATAAATATTTGTGCTGATTTATATTATAGAGAATTTCATGTAGATTCCTAATTTGCAACGAACAAGTTGCTAGCTTTATCCATTTAGAAGTTACAGGCAAAATTAGAGAAAATGAGCTGGACAACAATTCATCGTTTATAATAAAAATTATTCATAAATAAGTGTACTTTTAACTGCCTGTACCTTTTGGAACAGCCTGTATATAAATATTTGTGCTGATGTATATTATACAGAATTTGTACCTTGAATTTCGACCTTTTTACCTCTCGCTAAGAGAGGTATTGAATTCATGCTAAAAATCGAATATCCAGATTTTAGTGAATAAACACGTTTTAAGGTCCCTAGAATCCGATTATAACATTTTTACGATGATATATATATATATATATATATATATATATATATATATATATATATATATATATATATATATATGTATATATGTGCGTGTGTGTGTGTGTGTGTGTGTGTGTGTGTGTGTGTGTGTGTGCGTGCGTGCGTGGGTGCGTGCGTGCTTGCTTGCGCGCGTGTGTGTGTGTGCGGATGAATTCAACAAAATATCCAAAATTCGTCAAAAATTATTTCGTGTACGTGGTTATATCGCTGTCTGATAGCGTTTGATCGATATCTCACGTTATTCATTAATTCGTACTTGAAAATATCATCATAATATTTAATACACCCATTTTGTTTTAATAAATCTGCACCATGTGGAAATGTAATGAACGGTTATTCGCTACCCAAATACCGAATAATTAATTCCGCGAATAACGGATGTTATTCTTTCGAATAAATTTATTTGCAAGTGAAAAGACGACAAAAATATTTATCAGAAGGATAAATTTATCTAAATCTTTATTCGCAAGTAAAAGTACTATTCTATTTTTGTTATTTTTATAAATAATCTAATGTTATATTTATTCATTTATTATGAATATTCCTAAGCACTTATTTTTTTGCCTTTGCCCCTAACTCACGCTGTCTTTTTCTTATGTGTGCGTCAATGCTTACACAGTAAAGCAGCATCAACATTGTGTCCATTTATATAACATTACCATCAGGGACGGACTGGCTCTTTGGACCGGTCCGGGAAATAAGAAACTCACCGACCTGCTCTTACTGAAAAAATCTGAAATAGCAAAGAGCTTTAAGTAAAGTATGACTTCCGGTTGATCGTTTGTAAACAAAATCTAATTTGTTCCAATAAATAGAAAAGGCTGTAGTTGCAAATTTTGGATTATTACCTTCCGTCACCTTTAGGTAAGGAAGGTATTGTCTTTGGTCAAAAATTTTGGTGGTGAGTTTTTAATGAATAAGCACGTTTTAAGGTCCCTAGAATACGATTTTACTATTTTTACGATGATGTCTGTATGTATGTGTGTGTGTGTGTGTGTGTGTGTGTGTGTGTGTATGTATGTATGTGTGTGTGTGTGTGTGCGTGTGCGCGTGCGTGCGTGTGTGTGTGTGTGTAACAAAATTTTCGTCTACGATAACTCTAAAACTACAATTCTAAAAATTATAATTCTTTCGTATTCCTCTTCGTAGCATTCATATGAAGAGCTGATTAGATTTTGGTTATAATTGGTCAACTGGAAGTACCCTCATTTGAAGATTTTAACAATTTTTCTTGAAAAAACGATGTTAAATATCATTTTTTCACATGTAATGTTATTATAAATATTAAAGAACATTGTATTTTCTATACGATTTGACTGAATTTTATACTTAGTATTAAATGGATATAGAGTTAAAAAATCTGATGTGGCCAGCACATTACCTTCCGTCAGTTCTATGTATTTTGTACAAATTTCATACAGAAAGTTCCTTGCTAAAGATTATATTTCTTGTACTTTACCTTCCGGCAGTTGCATGTATTTTATGCAAATTCCATACAGAAAATTTATAGCAAAAGATCCTATATTTCCAGTCAAATTATACGACACACTATGTCAATTTCACTTGACACTGACATCTTTCAATCAAAATTTTCTTAATATAGTAGCTGTTTTCATAGCTATGGCTACTTTATGAAATTTAATTTCTTTATAATTTTTTAACTCTATATCCATTTAATATTAAGTATAAAATGTAGTCAAATCGTATAGAGAATAAAATATACTTTAATATTTATAATAACATTAAACGTGAAAAAATGATATTTAACATAGTTTTTTCAAGAAAAACTGTTAAAATCTTCAAATGAAGGTACTTCCGGTTGTCCAATTCTAACCAAAATCTAATCAGCTCTTCACATGGATGTAACGAAAAGAAATACGAAAGAATTCTAATTTTTAGAATTGTAGTATGGAAGTTATCGCAGACGAAAATTTTGTTACATACATACACACACACACACACACACACACACACACACACACACACACACACACACACACACACACACACACACACACACACACACACACACACACACACACACACACACACACACACACACACACACACACACACACACACACACACACACACACACACACACACACACACACACACACACACACACACACACACACACACACACACACACACACACACACACACACACACACACACACACACACACACACACACACACACACACACACACACACACACACACACACACACACACACACACACACACACACACACACACACACACACACACACACACACACACACACACACACACACACACACACACACACACACACACACACACACACACACACACACACACACACACACACACACACACACACACACACACACACACACACACACACACACACACACACACACACACACACACACACACACACACACACACACACACACACACACACACACACACACACACACACACACACACACACACACACACACACACACACACACACACACACACACACACACACACACACACACACACACACACACACACACACACACACACACACACACACACACACACACACACACACACACACACACACACACACACACACACACACACACACACACACACACACACACACACACACACACACACACACACACACACACACACACACACACACACACACACACACACACACACACACACACACACACACACACACACACACACACACACACACACACACACACACACACACACACACACACACACACACACACACACACACACACACACACACACACACACACACACACACACACACACACACACACACACACACACACACACACACACACACACACACACACACACACACACACACACACACACACACACACACACACACACACACACACACACACACACACACACACACACACACACACACACACACACACACACACACACACACACACACACACACACACACACACACACACACACACACACACACACACACACACACACACACACACACACACACACACACACACACACACACACACACACACACACACACACACACACACACACACACATACACACACACACACACACACACACACACACACACACACACACACACACACACACACACACACACATACACACACACGCGCACACACACACATACAGACATCATCGTAAAAATAGTAAAATCGTGTTGTAGGGACCCAAAAACGTGCTTATTCATCAAAAACTCATCACCGAATTTTTTGACCAAAGACAATACCTTCCTTACCTAAAGGTGACGGAAGGTAAAAATTATAAAGAAATTAAATTTCATAAAGTAGACATAGCTATGAAAACAGCTACTATATTATGAAAATTCTGATTTAAAGATGTTAGTGTCAATTGACATATTCGTAGTATATTTGTGTTATATTATAATTTTACTCGAAATTTAGGATCTTTTGCTCGAAACTTTCTGTATGGAATTTGTATAAAGTACTTACAACTGTCGAAAGGTAATGTACGTATAAGAAATTTAGAATCTTTTACAAGGAACTTTCTGTATACTATTTTTTAGAAAATACATAGGCATTTACGAAAATTATACCGGTAGATACCGCATCTACCGACTGTGTTCGAAAACACGAGTGGTAAAAAGTTACCGTGTTCGAAAATTGTACAATATCTACCAGATCCATCTACCGGATACATGAAGAATCTAATCTCAAAATAAAAGTAGTGATGCAAAGCGAAGTGCACGCGTTAAAAGTGGAAATGTGTTCAAAGTATGACTCTGCTCAGTTTGTTAACTATATCAAATTTCTAACCTGTTTCAAATTTTCAAATTTTTTTTATGGGTTATGGATCTACCCTGTTTACCACTTGCGTTCTTAAAATATCGATTCCGGTAGCTATAACCTGATAAACAGCTGTTTACTGGTAACAGTTTACAGGTAGAATTTTCGTAAATGCCTCATATAACTGACGGAAGGTAATGTGTTGGCCACATCAGATTTTATTTTATTATGTTTTCTCTGAAAATTTGTTAAGAGCTCCAAATTAAGTACCACTTCCGGTTTATCATATATAGGTATAGTCAAAATCTAATATTGTTTCAAATTATACACGTGTTTAAATACCAAATTTGAGAAGTGTTGAATAATGATTTAATATATTTTCTCAAGAAAATCTATTTATAGCGTCCTGCAAAGTAGTATTTCCAGTTCATCAATTTTAGAAAACATCTAGTATGTCGTTCTCATTAATATAAAAGTATTAAATACCAAATTTGAAAGTTTTGGATTGTATCAATTTATTATTCACGAAAATCTGTTCAGAGATTCAAATAAAGTATCACTTTCGGTTTATCAATTGTATCCAGAATCTAATATGTTGTTCCCCTTCATATAAAAGTCGTAAATACTAAATTTGACAAGTTTTGAAGTATTATCATAATATATTTTTCACGAGGATCTATTCAGAGCTTCAAGTATAGTATCACTTCTGGTTGATTAATTTTAGCCAAAATCTAATATGTTGTTTCCCATGATATAAAAGTCTTAAATAGTAAAATTGAAAAGTTTTGGATTATATTTTAATATAGTTTTTCATTAAAAACTGATATGAGCTTCAAGTAAAGTATCACTTCCGGTTGGCCTATTCTGTAACTCAGTGGTTAATTTTTAACCACTGGTTATTTTTTTAACCAATCAAGTATGTTGACATATAACAAAAAAATCTGATGTGGCCAGCACATAACCTCTCGCCAGATATTTTACCTGGTTGTACGCATAAAACGAAAAGTATTTTTAAATACAAATACATATATTCATGTCTCACTACAAAATAGTTATTTTAATATAAATTATGTACAATACATACATTTTCTTTATATTCAATATCCTGATTTTTTTTTTACTTTCCTTTTCTTTTTCTTTTATTCGTCATTTTTTCGCAAATTCCTTTTATATTCTTTTTTAGGTATATTCTTTTGCGTTGTTGACTTTTTATTTATTTTCATAATCTTCATAATGATGTACAAATATTTTTGACAGTGGCATACAAATATTTTTGACAGTGACATTTATGTGTGAATTACAAACATTTGAATTTCTTGCCTTGAAGTAGTTTGATCTAAGAATTTTTACATCAGATTATTTTATATGCATTTCTTTATCTCTAAATCTATAGAAGATATAATAATGAATTTATATTTATCGAATAAAGAATTTAACGTTCTTTAATATAAGTATTTACATAAATTTTCGATAAATAATATTTAGATGATTTTTTTCTTGTAACTACTACTTCCGGTTGTCCAATTGTTACCAAAACTGACTCGACTCTTCCCAATATTGTTAGATTGAGGAATCCGTAGTTAAAAATGTCTTAAGTCTTACAGTATTTGAGTTATCGTGAATCCAACATTCACACACACACACACACATCCACACACACACACACACACACACACACACACACACATACACACACATACACACACACACACACACACACACACACACACACACACACACACACACACACATCCACACACACACATACAGACATCATAGTAAAAATGTTATAATCGGATTCTATGGACCTTAAAACGTACTTATTCACTAAAATCTGGATATGCGATTTTTAGCATGAATACAATACCTCTCTTAGCGAGAGGTAAAAATGGATTTTTAGTTGTCAAATAAATATCTATTGAATAAAAATTTTAACCACAGGTTAAAAATTAACCACCGAGTTACAGGATAGAGCCCAATTGGATACAATTTTTAATCAATTGCTAAAAATTAACCACTGAATTACACAATTAATAAAACCACCAAACGACGCAAAAAGTTTGGACGAGTGACTGATGTAGCAAAAAAGCTCCGACTGCAAAGCCATGAAACTGGTGTAAATTTGTCCTGCGAACATTTGAAATGTTCTATTAACCAACGTTTCAGAACCAATTCCAATAACTTGTCATTGAATTTCAAAAATATGGGAGTTCATGGACTTTCATAATTTCTATCTACAGTCCACGAGACCTTTCATTAAACCAGGACTTCGAACCGGATTTGAATCGAAAACCCTAAACCGGCAAAAATAACGGAGAAATTCTGTTAGGTCCCACATAAGTTGAAACTTGACCCATCTGTGAGTATAATAATTTTCAGAAATGACCAATCTGAGTTTCGAAATAAGATTAATACACTTTGTCATTCATTGGGGTTCCAAATTTTAAAATTCGCGTAATGAAAAAAACAAAATTTCTAACATTTATCTTTTTCCCCTGGCTCTTGGCAGTTTGATGTCGGAAAAACGATTTTTTCTTTGGTGAGAAAGGCGGTTTTTAAAAATTAGCCCCGGGCGGCAAAATGTCTTAAGTCGGTAGGGGAGACCGGTGTCAATTGTAACAGGTGTCAAATGTAACAAGGATAGGTAACAGGGCCATCTTTTCGAAGTAGATTAAAATGCGCTTGCAGAGTGAAGCAGAAAGAGTCATAGCTCTTTGGTATTTAGTGTAAGTACATACGCGCAAATACGGCGTCTGTTTCTGACGAATATGTCTATTAATCGACAAAAAAGTAAATACAGGTAGTGACACACATTGTTTCTAAAACACTATAAGTGCTCTGCTCAGAAATATTTCAAGTTAAGGATCAGTTTGTGAGTTATATCTGCTTTTATTTTTCATTAAAAAACATTTCCAATTATTACCTAATAAATACAAAAAAGCAAATAATATCTTTATAAGTGAAGCGATGTCAGTTGTAACACATGCCACGGTGTCGATTGTAACGTGTTTAATAATTAAGTAGAGTATTGATCATGATAAAAATTATAAAAAAAACACTGCTATCGAAAACATAAAAGAAGAAGAGCAAAAAAACGAAAAACACTTCCGAAAGTAACAGTTGCAGATTACTCTTCAGATGGCTCCGATGAGGAAACTCTCTGATATGTATTGGCCCATACTTTTTGAGCACAGGAATTGGTTGCAGTGGCGAAAATGTAAAATCTGGACACCGGGCAAGTTAAATTGTACGAAGAAAGACCTATTTTATGTTTACCTAAACTGCAATTTCGTTAGCGACTAAAGGCATTGGTCAAAATGGTTCATATCACCAACAGAATATATATTTTGTTTGCTTTTAGTTGAGTAATCTGAATTTTGTATTTTCTGAGGTAATAAATAAATGTTTATTTTTTCAATAATTTCTTTTTTTATCTGTTATTTTATCTTCTTACATCACTGTTAAAATTTGTTACAATTGACACTAGCCCTGTTACTATTGACACCAGTTAGGTGTCAACTGTAACATTTGTAATGCCTGACTAAAAATCCTTATACTTTTATATTTGTCACACTTTCAAAAGTTTAAAATTCAAAATATTATTCACTACAGTGGGTAGGTTCTCATATAGGTAACTTCAACATTTCTAAATGTAACGTTAACTCGTGAAAAATAAAAATTTAAATTTTGTAACAATTGACACCGGTCTCCCCTACTGCATGACAGCTGTTTGAAGCCCGATAAATGAGGGTCGTTATAGCTCTTAACAGAACGTGCTAACTTTGAAAGAAAATTAGAACAAATTCAACAAAAATTATTGGTTCTTTTAGAATTCAAATATATTTTTCGTTTAAAATTTCGGTTGTCATGTTGGGTTGCCCCCATGTATAGTTTATATTATCGCTGTTGTTGATTGAACAAATTCTGCACAAATTTATTGTAAAGTTAAAAACAAAATCGGCAATATGAGCAGTGGCGTCGATAGACCATTTCTGAGGGGGCTTGCGCCCTCCCTGTTTAATTTGGCGCCCCCTTTCTGTGTTTTTATTTAAATAAATTATTAAAAATCATTCTGATTTTTTTACTGTTTTATTATGCACTTATTTATCTGCAATAAGCAGCGAGACGATTATGTACCTACGACTTTAGCCGAAGAGGAAAGGTTACCGCTGCTCTAAAATATGAAGCGAAAATTCAAATAAATTATTCCTATATTAGAACTATTAACGCATTAAAAAAGTCAACACACGACAAGCATCCTTCCGATACTAACCTACATTTTAAAATAAAAATTATTGAAATCTATTAATACTGGACCTTTCTCGTTTTGCCATTAAAATTAAAGTCAAATACTGATAGATTTCAATAATATTTTTTTTAAATTCAGGTTAATATCGGAAGTATGCGTGTCGTGTGTTGAGTTTTTTAAAATGTTAATAGTTCGAAACAATTAATTGAATTTTCGCTTCATATTTTAGTACAGGGGTAACCTTTCCTCTTAAGAAAGGTACTATAAGAAATGAAAATGATGCACCATTCAGGCTATAAAAGAGACGAAATTATTTAAGGCTATCCCATTGCAAGGACATAATGAAACAAAAAATTCAACAAATAAGGCCAATTTTATAGACTCTAGTTATTAAAAAATTTGATCCTTTTCTCCAGAAGTACAATGTACCTCAAAATGCACATTATTGTTCACTACGTCACAAAATCATGTTATAGAGAGTAGTGCAAAATGTATAATACGCAAAATAACTCCGGAAATTAATAATTGTGATTATTTTGCAATAATAGTAGATGATCCTCGGGACAGTGATCTGCAGAAGAACAGATAAGTATTTGTGTTCGCTTCATTACATCTGAAAATCTTCCAAAAGAAATATTTTTATGTTTTAAACATGAAAAAATTTAAATGCAGAATAAGACTGTCAAAAATTATTTCGTTCTACAGGTGCGCCCTGTTGCGCCCTCCCTGTTAAAAGTACCTAGTGACGCCCCTGAATATGAGCCACCCAAAGTGACGGATATAGTCGCTGTTCGCGACAGACCGGTTTGAAAGCAATGACGTTCAACGGTTAAACGATTATGTTTAGCACATGTAATTCGTGTAATATATATTTGTTTGTTGTCTGTTTATTTTGCATTGACTTCTTCCAAGCCGGCCGCGAATGTGCAAGACTTTTTTCAATCAATCTGTACCATAATTATTAACTTATATATTAACTACTATTATTTTACAGTTTTATAAAAAATGATGTCAACTATACGTAAAATTGAATCACACTTTCAATTCAAAACTCCTTTAGTTTGGAAAAATGTAATAGGGGTGTTTATATTTCATTTATTGGCATTATATGGAGTTTTCTTAGTGCCATCAGCAAAGTTGTTAACGGTGTTTTGGGGTAAGTGTAGATAATTGAGTTATTTGTATTAATAACTAGAGATGGTAACATATTGGGGTGTATTCAAAAAAAAATCCTCCTCCCGTCAATTTCATGTTTGAAATAGCAATGAGCTTTAAGTAAAGTATCACTTACAGTTGATCGTTTTTAGCTTCCTGTAAAGTAGTTTATCAATTTTAGAAATCATCTAGTGTCGTTCTTATTAATATAAAGATCTTAAATACCAAATTTGAAAAGTTTTGGATTGTATTAATTTATTTTTCAAGAAAATCTGTTCAGAGCTTCAAATAAAGGTATCACTTCCGGTTTATCAATTTTAGAAAAAATCTAACATGTTGTTCTCATTAATATGAAAACTTTAAATAACAAATTTGAAAAGTTTTGGAATATATTATAATATATTTTTCACGAAAATCTGTTGAGAACTTCAAGTAAAGTACCATTTCCGGATTATCAATTTTAGCCAAAATTTAATATGTTGTTCTTCTTCGTATAAAGGTCTTAAATACTAAATTTGACAAGTTTTGGAGTATACCATAATATATTTTTCACGAAAATCTGTTCAGAGTCTGGTTTATTAATTTTAGCCAAAATCTAATATATTGTTCCCCTTGATATAGAAGTTTTAAATACTAAAATTGAAGAGTTTTGTGTGTATGTTTGTGTGGATCCTCCACTCTTAACTCAAATATTATCATTCAGAAAATTTTGAAACCTTGTTTTTCGAACTTTTTCTTTAATGGAAAGAGCTCATTAGATTTTGGTGAAAATCGGATAACCGAAAATGACATTTTACTAGAAGCTCAAAATAGTTTTTCTTCGAAAATACCTTTAAATATTATTTTTTTCGAGACTAATAATACTAAAAAAATTAAAGATTATTAAATTTTCTATAGATTTACATTAATACTTTTTCTATATATTTTATGGACAAATTTATAAAATTATCTAGAATTTAAATCCCAGATCTTACGCTTTAAACAAACAAAATGCATTTATTTAAATGTTTGTAACTGACAGATAAATGTCACTATCAAATAATTAACCATTTCAAAATAATATTAGTAACGTTTTAAATAGAAAAAAGTAAATAGAACAATAGAAAAGGAATACAGTTTCCAGCATAAGTAAATATGTAGGTATATATTTAGATTAATAAAAATTAACGATTCGCAAAAATGTTTAAGCTAATCCTCATTTTTGGATTAGTGAATTCTATTCTATCCCGGTATTTAAAATTTAATCTTCATTTTATTATAGCCCCGGTAGCTCAATGGTTAAAGCAACGCCTCATATCATGAGTGCTCTCGAGGCTCTGGGTTCAAATTCCACTAAGGCATGGATGTGTGTGAATGTGAACCCACTCTGTAATTGGGATTTAATCCGGTTAGATTTTTTATTTTTACTTTTATATATACAGGGTGTTATATTTTAATGGACCCAGCAAATATCTCGCTTATTTATTAAGTTGGTAATTTCTTTCATATAACATGATTTATACAGCAACATGTAAACTACTTGATGACGGATGTACATTCCTGATACCACTCCCGGTTTATGAGTAATTAATATCTACTTTGAAATTTCAAATGGAACCTACTATATTTTTTTACAAATTTAAGAAGTACATCAAATTTGCTTCACAATCATGTAAAATAATCCATATGTTACATTATTAAAAAGTAAAATGGCGGGCACTTTTTTATACACCTAATTGGAAAGAGAATAGTGAGCCATGACTGTGGCTTGAAATAAAACAATTGTAACTATTATTATTAAACGAAATAATATTTTTTTGTCATAATAATACAGAAAATAAGAATAAGGAACACAAGCTACAGTCATGGCTCACTATTCTCTTTCCAATTAGGTGTATAAAAAAGTGCCCGCCATTTTAATTTTTAATAATGTAACATATGGATTATTTTACATGATTGTAAAGCAAATTAGATGCAATTTTCAAATTTGTAAAAAAATATAGTATGTTCCATTTGAAATTTCAAAGTAGATATTAATTATTCATAAACCGGAAGTGGTATCAGGAATGTACAACCGTCATCAAGTAGCTTACATGTTGCTGTATAAATCATGTTATATGAAAAAGATTTCCAACTTAATAAATAAGCGAGATATTTGCTGAGTCCATTAAAATATAACAGCCTGTATATATATATATATATATATATATATATATATATATATATATATATATATATATATATATACATATATATATATATATATATATATATATATATATATATATATATATATATATATATATATATATATATATATATATATATATATATACAGAGTGTCCCATTTAAGGTACGAATGCATTGGGATCTCGAGAACCGTAAGAGCTACGAGGTTGGTTAAATTAGACAAAAGTTGCCGCATTAGGAGACCATTTTAATGGCATTTTGTTATTTGCGAAAAAATGCATAGGTCACTAGATATAGGCGAAAATGTAAATTTTGCAGTTTTTTATTTTTGCAAATAACTTCGAAGTGTGAAATCATACTGGATTTTGGTTTGCACATCTTTAGGGTACTTTTTTATGTTCTTTCGACTGGCGATGCTCAATTTTTTTTATCAATGTTGGTTTCCGAGGATTGATGTCAAAGTTTTAATTTTTATATGGACGCCATATTGGAAAGTTACGGCATTGAAAAGAGATTTTTTTTAGCTTTACAATAATATAAAATAGTAATAATTAATTTTTATAATTAACAGAGAAATTAACAAAAAATGTTATTAATACTAAAATTTAATTGAAAAAAGTAAATCGAAGGCTACTTAAATACGGATACTTAAAAAATAAACTTTTTATTCGAGAATATCAGAATGAAAATGACTTAAGAAATGCCGCAGTAAGAATCCTAAATCAAATTCTGAGAAAAGTTGTAAAAGGAACAGAACGAAGGCGCAGAAGTGCGTAGAACGAAATGGCGGGTTAATAGAAAATTTATTGTGAAGTTTTTGGAAATTATTTTTGTATTTTTAACATTATTTGTTTATTAAGTAGTTATTTTCTTAAATAGCAGCTTTCGATTTACTTTTCTCAATTAAATTTTAGTATTAATAACATTTTTTGTTAATTTCTCTGTTAATTATAAAAATAAATTATTACTATTTTATATCATTGTAAAGTTAAAAAAATTCTCTTTTCAATGGCGTAACTTTCCAATATGGCGTCCATATAAAAATTAAAACTTTGACATCAATTCTCGGAAACCAACATTGATAAAAAAAATTGAGCATCGCCAGTCGAAAGAACATAAAAAAGTGCCCTAAAGAAGTGCAAACCAAAATCCAGTATGATTTCACACTTCGAAGTTATTTGCAAAAATAAAAAACTGCAAAATTTACATTTTCGCCTATATCTAGTGACCTATGCATTTTTTCGCAAATAACAAAATACAATTAAAATGGTCTCCTAATGGGGCAACTTTTGTCAAATTTAACCAACCTCGTAGCTCTTACGGTTCTCGAGATCCCAATGCATTCGTACCTTAAATGGGACACTCTGTATATATATATATATATATATATATATATATATATATATATATATATATATATATATATATATATATATATATATATATATAATTATTTATTTATTTATAAAAAAAAATGTGGCCAGCAAATTACCTTCTGTCAGTTCTATGTATTTTGTATAAATGTCACCACTATTAAAAAAAACTTTATATGTGCGTAGGTGAATAAAATACAATTCAAAATACAAGAGAACCAATTCTCACCGAGCCGTAATGGAACACCATGTGAAAATAATTTGTCTATTTTCATTTGTTTCAAGCACCAAAAATACAATATTTAAATTTATAGGTTAAAAACATACGTATGCGCAAATTAAAATCCAATATTCACATTTGGAAGATATTTGCAAAAATAAAAAATCTGATGTGGACACCACACGACTTCCTTGTACACAAGACCAATATGAAGTATAGACCCAAGTATAAAATTGCACGTATTTGACGTAATTTGACATTAGCATCTATTTTTTTATTTTTTTTGTTATTTTTTGTCCTAATCCATAGCAAGCTTCATTACAAAAACCAAAAAGTACTCGTATATAAGTTTTAAATATACATATCTCGCTTATACAAATGGCTAATTTAATAATACTTGATGTGCTTGACACAGAATTTAATTCTCTAAAAATTTTTGAAGCATTTAATTCTAAAATCAAAATGAAACCATTTTATTGAAGAAAAACTGTTAACAACTTCAGGTAATATGTCACTCCCGGTTAGCCTGTTTTAATCAAAATCTACTATGTTATGCCAATTGACATAAAAGTCTTATATACCAAATTTAAAAAGTGTTAGATTGTATTTTAAAATAGTTTTTCATTAAAATCTATTAGAGGCTTCAAATAAAGTACCATTTCTAGAAATTATGTAATGACCAAAAATGGAGGTGCACAACTAGATGTTATAGCAGTCCTAAATACAAAATTTCAACTTTCTACGGCTTACCGTTTTTGAGTTATGCGAGATACATACGCACGTACGTACTTACGTACGTACGTACGTACAGACGTCACGACGAAATTAGTCAAAATGGATTCAGGGATGGTCAAAATGGATATTTCCGTTGAAATCTGAAAACCGAATTTTTTCGCGATTACAATACTTCCTTTACTTCGTACAAGGAAGTAAAAACTGCAAAATTTACATTTTCGCCTATGTCAAGTGACTTTGTATTTTTTCTCGAATAACAACACGCCACACTTAATTGTTATTATTATTATTGTTATTAAGCCTATGGCACACTTATCAAGGAGCATCGATGAAACAACAGTACGCACCCGTCATCGATGAAAAATACGGCGCCGCTATTTTCATCGAAGAGCATCGATGAAACGAACGTATCTCATTTCAGACGTATCTTTTGAGTCTCATTTCACGTTAACGTCAAAATAGATAATAAAGTGTCAGGTGTCAAATAAAAAACAGTGTTTTGAAAACCAAAGCCGCTTTCTTTTTATCAAGAAGATCAACTCCGAGTAGCACACATTTACCCTAAATCGTTCCTTTTAAAAGGGGATAAATGATCTTGTACTACCCATTTTCTTCGTCCACGTCCCCGCGAAGCACCACCTTTGAAACAGGATCATATAGATCCTAAACTGATCTCGAATGTCAATGTCACGTCAATATGACTGACTGCTATGTATTTTGTCTTTTGTAAGTATTTGATATTAAAATGACATGAATAGAAGAAATTAATTAGTTTGAAACGTTATATTATGTTTAATTATTATAAGAAATACATCCATATTTAAATATTCAAAGGTAAAAGAATTTAATATGTCAAAATCAAATCACATTTACAACAGACTATAACCACAAGCAAATTCAGCATATTATTATATTATAAATATAATGCTATAGGCGATGTGCACATTTTGAGCATCAGCGCCTCTAACGGCTACATTGGCATTTTTGGGTACGTAATAAATTTTGACATTTCGAGAAAGTGATACAATTTACAATTTTATTTTGAGTTTTTGCTGTTGTATATGAATATTATACGTCATAGTATATTGAAATGAATAAAGAAAATATTTAAAATGCTATACGAGTATATGTGATGTGACAATCAAAAAAGTCAAAATACCAGCGAAGGTACTGTGGCAGAAAATATAATTTTTCTTATAATATGTGTGATTTCTGTAAACCATTTTATCATATTTAAATTTATATTATAATTTATAATATTAGTTAAATGTTACAAGATACACAATGCATGGAAACTAAGATTAAAAAGTTGGAAAACTTGAATGATTGGAAAGAAGAAAATTTCTACATATCACGATATCAGTGTATGATGTTAGCATCTTTCTTTTATATTCGCAATAAACGAAGAAGATTCTTCATTGAAAATATAAGTGGAATCAGTTGCACAAGCTCGGAAAAGAAAATACACGAAAAATACGAACCATGTGAATTCCTATCTTTAACATTAACATTACATGTACAAAATCTATAATAAATAGACGAATTATGTCAAAAATAGACTTCTATTTCATACAACTGCAAGTATTATACAATTTTAAGATAATTTTCTGCTTCTTGTATTATATCTTGTTCAAATATTAACTTAAGAAACACATTTTTATATAATTCATTATTGCAATCAGACGACCATTGTTGGAATTTTATTCATACGATAAGTATCTTTTACAATGAGAAAATGTATACCCAAATTTTTCATATTAGTAGAAAATATTTGATGAAAAGTTATTTTCTTATACATCTGTTCCTCATATAATCTTCTAGGAAATTTATAAAATTTGATACTTCAATCGGCAATTTTGTAAGAATTATTACATCCCCCACTGCATTACATAATATTTGACGTCCTATTATTCGCATTCATTGCAAATATTTTATAAAATAGAAATTGCAAATTTATTCTGACATAAAACATAACCTTGCTGTGTTTCAATGAGTAACCACTTTTGTCATTTTTGTCCGCTGCCGGCGCTGAATACTTTTGTGCACACCGCCTTTAAAAAAATATACTATTCTTTTTAGGAGTAGTTTAGTTCAGTTCAGTACGAGGTAAGATCAGTTCATTTTCCCCCTAAAAAGAAAACGCCTATATCTACAAACAGCAACAATAAACGGGAAATATCTATTTAAAAACATAGTAACATTTCACTGGTATTATTACCAACTTAACTTTTTTGCGTTACGGAAAAAATCGCTGTATTTGTCATCGATGAAATTGAAAACCATCGATGACGGGTGCGTACTGTTGTGTCATCGATGAGCTCATCGATACTCTTTGATGCTCATCGACAAGTGTGCCATAGGCTTTAGAGTTTGTAATTAATTTTTACTTCCTTGCACATAGTAAAACAAGTATTGTAATCGCGAAAAATTTTGGTTTTTCAGATTTCCGCGAAAATATCCATTTTGACCATCCCTGAATCCATAACTCAAAAACGGTAATCCGTAAAAAATTGAAATTTTGTATTTAGGACTGCTATAACATCTAGTTATGCACCTATCGCTATCGCCTCGTAGAATAAATTCCATATTCCCAATAAAAAATTATACTTTAGTGCCTAGGTATACAAATAACTATTATTGGATAAAAATTTTGTCACTTTTGTATACGACAAATGACTTTCTCCACATGCACACAATAAGTCGGCGCCTATGCTTATATTATGTATAATTTTCAGCGTGGTTTGTGGGTTCCACAGCAGACACAGCAATTAGTGCAGGAGCACACAGATTATGGACACACAGGACATACAAAGCCAGACTACCAATGCGGATTGGCTTGATGTTGTGTTATATGCTGGGTGGACAAGTAAGTTAATTAGTACATCTAATGGCCGTTTGTGTTTGTACCACATCAGTTTATCTCTTGTGTTAATTAAGCTTTGTTTAAGCCAAGCTAAGGTTTATATTTTATGGTAGTACGGGTAACATCTAAGTATACGGCTTACCTAACACAATCATTTTGTGACAAATTATTTTTGGACTCTTCGAACATTGCATAATTGTTATAAGAATTTTTATGACTTCTATTAAATTTTAAAAGATATTCTTTAAAAAGCGTTAATTTTGAAAATATCACGAAATATCCATTAGATTTTTACCTCTCGCTAAGACAGGTATTGAATTCATACTAAAAATCGCATATCCAGATTTTAGTGAATAAGCACGTTTTAAGGTCCCTAGGATCCGATTAACATTTTTACGATGATGTCCGTATGTGTGTGTGGATGTGTGTGTATGTGTGTGTGTGTGTGTGTGTGTGTGTATATATATATGTATATGTATATATATATATATATATATATATATATATATATATATATATATATATATATATATATGTGTGTGTGTGTGTGTGTGTAAGCGTGCGTGCGTGCGTGTTTGTATGTTCGTGTGTGTGTGTGTGTGTGTGTGTGTGTGTGTGTGTGTGTGTGTGTGTGTGTGTGTGGGTGTGCGTGCGTGCGTGCGTGCGTGCTTGCGTGCGTGCTTGCGTGCGTGTGTGCGTGCGTGCTTGCGTGCGTGCGTGTGTGCGTCCGTGCGTGTGTGCGTGCGTGCGTGCGTGTGTGTGTAACAAAATTTTCATCTAAGATAACTCTAATACTACAATTCCAAAAATTATAATTCTTTCGTATTCCTCTTCGTTGCATCCATATGAAGAGCTGATTAGATTTTGGTTATAATTGGTCAACCGGCAGTGCTCTCATTTGAAGATTTTAACAGTTTTTCTTGAAAAAACGATGTTAAATATCATTTTTTCACATTTAATGTTATTATAAATATTAAAGAACATTGTATTCTCTATACGATTTGACTGCATTTTATACTTCATATTAAATGGATATAGAGGTATAAAATTATAAAGAAATTAAATTTCATAAATTAGCCAGCTATGCTAGAAACAGCTACTATATTAAGAAAATTCTGATTTTTTTCGTAACTTATAGATCTACCCTGTATACCACTTGCGTTCTTAAAATATCGATTCCGATAGCTATAACCTGATAAAAAGCTGTGTACCGTTAATAGTTCACCGGTAGAATTTTCGTAAATGCCTCATATAACTGACGGAAGGTAATGTGCTGGACACATCAGATTTTTTAATCAAAGATATGAACCTATGCACTGGATTTAGTTTTTCTTCACTTTGTCGGGTAAAGGGAAAGATCACAAGAATGTATTTGAGGAGAATTAAGATTGACGATTTTAACGTTCCACGTTCACGCCAGAGTTTCAAAATACCAAATTAACGCTGAAGCGTGAACGTTACTATAGTTACTTAACGCCGAACTGTAATTAACGGTAAATGGCTAATGGCAAAATAGCTATTTGTGTATTAAGAGCGCAAAATGGGACATTGTCGATTGAGAGGTTGTTGCCGCGCGACGCAGGAGCGAGGCATTCTCTCGAAATCGACAATGTCCATTTGCGCTCGAAACACACACAAGATTTTTTCTACAGTCGCCACAATGGGGTCCTCCACCATAACAAAAATTTATTTTTTATTTATTTTTACTTATCGGTATTTTCCATTCTTCTTGAGCTATTGCTTCAATCTAATCTAAACATTTTATACTTTCGTTTTTGTAAATGAATGCCCTATTTTATTTTCACAGCAGTGCGGCATTTTGTTTGGGTATGTAACATACCGACAGAGCAGTTATATGTCAGATTGACTTGTTAAGTGGGTAATGTCTAACTACAGTGTCATTAATTCCTGACTAAACGTTTCCATTAAGATTGTAGCCAAGTAACATTTCTCAACATTGTATAGTTAGAAATTTAAGGAGCGAGCGTTTTTTCTACTTTGTCGCTCTAGAGCGGCAAAGTGACATTTTGCGTTGACAAAAGAGAGCGCAAATGGCTACTTTGTATATAGACTGTAGAAAAAGTAATATGTAAGTCATACAGGATTTTTGGTTTTAGTACTCGCTAGTACAGTGGGCACGAGACCACCGTACTCATCACCTGTACGTAGATACAGACGCGGATCCTCATAGTGCAGCGCGTGGCTTCTTCTACTCACATGTAGGCTGGCTGCTCATGAAGCGACACCCCGAGAGCAAAGCCAAGGGGAAGAACGTGGATGTCAGTGACCTGTATAAGGATCCTGTCGTAAGATTCCACCAAAGGTGAGTTACATCTTATTATAAACTAGTAATAAGGGTAATAGCTGGTATTATATTAAAGCAAATGTCCAAGGCAACGCGTTTTAAAAAAATGTGTAGTGCATGTTAGTTTTCTTTTTAAGTATTGCAACATTGAACGCCCGCCATCGCCGTCGCTGTAAGCGAATGTCTATTTATAGCGGTGACGTAATCGCGCTAGCTATTGTGCGAATTAATGGCAGTACTGGACTAGCGTATTTTCTGGAAGTGTGTAGTGAAATACATACACGTAGTATAGCGCGCTAGCATAAAGTGTAACTAAATTTGCAGAATTTGTTAAGAAAATTGATAGTTCGCGCCAACACTAGCAACGGGGTTAGGTCGATAAATAAAAATGCGTTCTGTTGTGTTTGTAAAAGTAAAACAAACTTGCATGCGAAAGATAAAATAGAAAGAAAGTTATGGTTATACGAATTAAAATTAAAAAAATATGCTCCAAACTCGACATTTGTTTGCTCTCAGCATTTTGAGAAATCAGATTTCCTCACAGAAAGTTATGATACTGGTAAGACTTTCGTGAAGCTTATAAATATCTAAAACTTGTTTATGTTAATTATTTGTAAATCAAATTTTCATGAATACAAGGAGAATTTTGAGAAGAGGTGCAGTGCCAATAATATTTTCCCCGAAGTACAAAACAAAACAATTAAATTTCACCTTACATAGTCAAAACAAAATGACCTGGCTGTTAATTAAATGACTTTTTCTTCCTCTTACACTCGCACCACGGCATCTTCATGCAGTTTTCAGCGTTTCTAATTTCCACAAATTATAATTATCTTTATCCGACATTCTCAAAAAATTTAAATAACATCACAACAAAACTTTGTACATAAACGAACGAAGATGCAAAATGAACTATTACAAACTAATTATAGTGAAAAGATAATATTCAACAATAATATATTTATTCAAATTAATATTATTTATGAACTAAATATACAAAATATATTGAATAGTTCACATGTTATAAAGTTCCAACTTTGATGATACCAATTCAAATATTCCCGGGCGTAGTACGCTAGTCCGTTGCTGACATCTACGATAAGCTTTGCCCAAACGCTCCCATTACTTCCAGTCGCCTGAACCTTTTGTGTTCATTGTTATTATGCGGTCGTACATTCTAGAGATTTTCTAGAAGGTAATTGCAGCTGTATAAAAGGGACGCAGCTGTACTCGAGAGTTAGTTCAGTTGAGTCCCTGACCACACAACATTAGCTATGTGATCGGGGGTTGACTTACATAGTCAGCTGAGTTAATTACATAGTTCAGTTCCATTGGTGAAGACGGACAGACACTTACATTAGTGCAGTTAGTGACATACAGAGTCAGAGAGTTACATGGAGTGTTAGAGAGTAAAGTGTTAGTTAGAAGCACAGTATCGTAGTGAGCGTATGCGTTTGGTGTCGAGTAGGTACTCGGGAAGTTATTGGTATATTGGGATAGTTGTGGATGTGAATACTCGGTAGTGTTGACCAGTATAGGGAAGCTATAGTGTACAAGGACAGTAACGGCGAGCCGGGAAGTTACTGGTATACCGGGATAACTGTGGAAGTGAATACTCTGTAGTATTGAAAAGTAATGGGAAGCTATGTATACGGGGACAGTAACGGCAAGTGGAAGTGGATACTCGGCAGTGGTGTTGAAGAATTGTGGCATACGGACAGTCGGTGATACTGAGGCTGTGGAAATGAGAGGAGAGAGAGTTACATAAATAGACAGATAGTGAGGTGAAAGATGCGACTTCTGTCCGAGCAGTTGAATATACAGACGCTGTTGAGTCAGTTGTGTATATAGACGCTGTGGAGGTCGGTAGGTAGATAGTTGAACGTGATATAAATAAAGAGGTGACAAATACAAGTGCATCTTGAATTGTACCGGTAAATTAACTAATTGTTTTAAATTACAAATATGTAGATACAAATAAATTGTAATACCAAAGCAAAAAATCTGATATGGCCAACACAATATCCCCGCCCCCGCTATTTAATTTTTATTATAAAAATAATTTAATTATACATACTTACAGAATATTTAGTCATGCTGGAAACTATATTACTGTTACTATTATTAATTTGAAATGATTAGTTATTTGACAGTGACATTTATCTGTCAGTTACATATACATTTGAGATCTGAACTGTGTAATCAAGGAGCTGTGTTTGTTTAAAGCGTAGACTCCGGGATTTAAATTATAGAGAATATAATTCATGAGTCACGTGACATATTTTCCGCCAATCAACATTCAGAATCTCCCTAGTTACATGTCTATCACAGCGATGATAAAAAACAAAGAAATTATCACCTTATTTATATTCGTTACTAAGGGATTTGTTTTCTTTATTTGACATTTGACAGTTAATTTTGAGTATAAAAATGTGCGGTAATCGTTGAGTTGATATCAACAACGATGAAAATAATAAGGAAATTGTAAAATTAACCATGTTGTAAAGCAATATATGAAAAGTTAGGTTACCAACACGTACAATGTGTCATAAAAATTCATTATATTCTCTCATTAAATATAAGCTCGTGATATGATTAATAATCGAAGATATTGCTCGTAAAACCGAATAGCACATTTCACTCGTCCTTACTCGAAAATATCATCGATGATCACTTGTTATATTTCGTATGATAATTTTATAAATTTATCCATAAAATATATAGAATTAGTATTAATGCCAACCTGTAGAAAATTTAATTATCTTTAATTTTTATAATAACATAAATATCTAAAAAATAACATTTAAAGGTTTTTTTTTGAACGGCGTAGAAATGGCATTTTTATGACTTGTTTCACAAGGTAGAAGTTTCATTTCTACGCCGCTGGAAATTTCTACGCTGCTGGAAATTTCTACGCCGGCGGAGTACAAAATTAGCTATTTCTACTCCGGCGGCGTAGAAATAAAATAAGCAAATATCCATAGAAACGACATAGAATCAGCGAGCAAAAAAGAAAAGTAGTGCGTTTGAAAAAAAAATTTAATGTCTCATTCGGAATAAAAGTGTCTTTGTGTGCCTCGCATGCAATTTACTTCCATGCTCGCCACACAAAGTATCACTTTTACTCCTAATAACACAATATACTATTGGTCTTCAAGTAAAGCATCATTTTCGGTTATCTGATTTATACCACAATCTAATGGCTTCTTTCCATATTAGAATAAGGTAGAAATATAAGGTTTCAACATTTTCTGAATGATAGTATTTAAGCTAGAGAGGAGGATCCATACATACATACATACAAACAGATATCATCGTGAAAATGTTAAAATTGGATTCTAGGGACCTTAAAACGTGCTCATTTACCAAAATGTGACTATGCGATTTTTAGCATGATCCCTTTACCTCCCATACCAAGGGTACCGGAAGGTAAAAAATCTGATGTGGCCAGCACATAACCTCTCGCCAGATATTTTACCTGGTTGTACGCATAAAACGAAAAATATTTTTAAATACAAATACATATATTCATGTCTCACTGCAAAATAATTTTCACATATATTTGCAAAATCTATGGGATATTTTAATATAAATTATGTACAATACATACATTTTCTTTATATTCAATATCTTGAAATTTCTTTTTCTACTTTCCTTGTCTTTTTCTTTATATTCGTCATTTTTTCGCAAAATCCTTTTATATTCTTTTTTATGTATATTATTTTGCGTTGTTGACTTTTTTTTATTTTCATAATCTTCATAATAATGTACAAATATTTTTGACAGTGGCATACAAATATTTTTGACAGTGACATTTATGTGTCAATTACAAACATTTGAATTTCTTGCCTTGTAGTAGTTTGATCTGAGATTTTTACATCAAATTATTTTATATGCATTTCTTTATCTCTAAATCTATAGAATGTATAATAATGAATGTATATTTATCGAATAAAGAATTTAACGTTCTTTAATGTAAGTATTTACATAAATTTTCGATAAATAATATTTAGATGATTTTTTTCTTGTAACTACTACTTCCGGTTGTCCAATTGTTACCAAAACTGACTCGACTCTTCCCATTAATGTTAGATTGAGGAATCCGTAGTTAAAAATGTCTTAAGTCTTATAGTATTTGAGAAATCGTGAATCCAACATTCACACATCATCGTAAAAATGTTATAATCGGATTCTAGGGAACTTAAAACGTGCTTATTCACTAAAATCTGGATATGCGATTTTTAGCATGAATACAATACCTCTATTAGCGAGAGGTAAAAAGTACTGAATTTTAAAATAATAATCATCAAAAACTTACCGTACGTAGGTTATCTTATAGAACTAAAAATAAAATTGCGCATGCATGCTTACAAATTGGTTTATATATATTTTACTTTTAAATTAAATTAAATGTAAATAAAACGTAAATGTTAATGGCTGCATGAATCCGCCTTTACTGAATTATTTATTTTACTTGGCCTACGGTAACACTTAGAATGTTGGAATACGTATTAAATGCGAATAAATACGTCGTATACGTAGTAAGATGTATAAATGCATCGTACTGTTGTGACCTCTGATTGTGCCTATGCTAATGCCAGTCAGCGGACCAGGAAAAAAGGAACTTCCATAGTTTTTGTTTTGAAACTACATCACAGGCGAAGTTTGCATATGAGTGCATACTAAATGAAATAATAAAAATAAAAAATCTGATGTGGCCAGCACATTACCTTACGTCAGTTCTATGTATTTTGTGCAAATTTCATACGGAAAGCTCCTTGCTAAATTAAATATTCTATTTTTTGTACATTACCTTCCGGCAGCTGCATGTATTTTATGCAAATTTCATACAGAAAATTTATGTCTTAAATTATTATTTTGTCACGTTTTCTATATACAGTGTAATGTATCTGTAGAAATAAAAGATTTATTATTATTATTTATTGTACATTACCTTAAAGCAGTTGTATGTATTTTATACAAATTTCATACAGAAAGCAAGAGATCCTATATTTCCAATAAAATTATAAGACAAACACACTATGTCAATTTCACTTGACACTGACATCTTTCAATCAGAATTTTCTTAATATAGTAGCTGTTTTCATAGCTATAGCTACTTTATGAAATTTAATTTCTTTACAATTTTTTAACTCTATATCCAATTAATATTAAGTATAAAATGCAGTCAAATCGTATAGAGAATAAAATATTCTTTAATATTTATAATAACATTAAATGTGAAAAAATGATATTTAACATAGTTTTTTCAAGAAAAACTGTTAAAATCTTCAAATGATGGTACTTCCGGTTGACCAATTGTAACCAAAATCTAATCAGCTCTTCATATGGATGTAACGAAGAAGTATACGAAAAAATTATAATTTTTGAAACTGTAGTATTAGAGTTATCGCAGACGAAAATTTTGTTACACACACACACACACACACACACACACACACACACACACACACACACACACACACACACACACACACACATCCACACACACACATACAGACATCATCGTAAAAATAGTAAATTCGTATTCTAGGGACCCTAAAACGTGCTTATTGATTAAAAACTCATCATCGAATTTTTTGACCAAAGACAATACCTTCCTTACCTAAAGGTGACGGAAGGTAAAAATCTGAAGTGGCCAACACAATACCTCCCGCTATTTAAGTTTTATTAATTTAAATATACAGGGTGTAAATGAAATAAGTGCATTAAATTTAACCAGTAATGTAACTCGTCGAGAGCAACAATATTTCTTAATAACTTTTTTTCTAAGTCTTTTAGATTTTGAGTTAAAATTCTTTAAAGATTTACTGCATATTTCGTTACCCGACTATGGAGAACAAATGGCTGCTGCCGTATTCAAGTGGGATACAAACAGCTCAAAAATTGTCGGTTATCGGTTACACTTACAGTCACAGTAATTAATAAACGAATCAAGGGAAATAACATTATTATTAATTATTAGGTAATAGTGCAATTTTTAAAATAAATAAATTTAAATTTTGGATAACAAAATTATAAAGTTGTGTATTAAAACAGACTTTTAATCACCTGTAAATAGTGTGAATAGAGGAAGAGAAGGAGGGACGAGGTAACGAGAGGAAGAGCAAAAGCATAGTTATTATGAGATGATTATTTATCGTCGACAAATCACAATAGTTTAAATACGTTATTAAAAAAATGTAAGTACAAACTTTTGTCCATTTAAACGACGTACATGAGTACTAATAATTAGTTGTCCATTTATTGTTCCCCAAACATTTTTTAATGAAAATTTTTACAGCATTTTCGTCTGTCGAGATGTGTATTATGCATAATAAATACACCTTCCCAAGTAAATTCAGTCTAATTAATGAACATTATGAACCATTCCCAAAGTTGAAGTCTGTTATGTGCTGAAAACATAGAATTTTTTGCACATGTTATGGATATAACTGTTGCTTTTTTTAAAATTGTCATATGTGACACTCCGTATTGTGATGTGATAAAGATGTACAAGATTAACAAATGTGCGAATATTAAGAACAGAATGATTTGGTGATGATTTGGAAACGCTCCGTGTAAATGCCATGACACTGTCTTTATGTCAACCGTGATGTCAAGTAAAATGTAGTACAGATACGAGTAAAAAATAAAAATAAATAAACTGTAGGTAAGTAATTACAATGTCTGTGTACTCGCATTTTGACAGAACTTCACCTTATGAACAAGTTTATTACTAATGTCAAAATTTAATTGCAACAATTGACAGGACTGTCTATTGCTAAAACAATATTTTTCATAGCTATTGCTACTGCATTCAATTATCACAAAAATATTTGGAACTACTCGTCAATTTACGGGGTGGTAAAAATGCTAAAAAAAATATGCAATTTCGAGAAAAAGTTATTAAGAAATATTGTTGCTTACGCCGAGTTATATTACTGGTTAAATTTAATGCACTTATTTCATTTACACCCTGTGTATACATATAAAAGATATGGTTTTTTATAATTTTTTTTCATTTATTATTTAACTAGAATATATGGGCGATAATACATGCAATAATCTAATATATACAATTCACATTCCTTTTTGATCTGTTACCAGCGTCCTCTTCCTCACACGCAACTTTGTCAGCGACGGACGACGGACTGGCACTCTACGATGCGTTCCCCTAAGTGGGATAAAATACACATTGTCATTCCAATTTATAACAATTATCACAGGCGTGCATTATCATCTAATAAGATTGACAAGAGGGGGGGGGGCAGGAATATGGTTGCAGGCGCCCCGCATATAAAATGCGGCCTAACACCTCGTGAATTCCGGTACCCCTATCTGCAAAAGTATACACCCAGTGCATGGACGAATTGCTGGAATACGGCTCTCGTGAATAGTCATTTCTGAGCCACTAGCGGTACCGTAGCCACATACGCATGTCCCAGACATGTTGAGTTCCCAGAACTCCGAGCTCCCAGAGGTCAATAGGTCCCAGACCCATTATGAGAGTTTAGCTTAGGATCACACGTGTGTTGGTCCCAGACCTATCATGATAAACCCCAGGTTTATACTTTACGTCCGAGACGTTTTCGTGTATCTCAGCCTCTCAGTTGGTGTTTCTCACACCTCGGAGCATATAGCTCCATGGACCCAGAGTTGTTCCAGACAACTCTTCGGATAATTAGGAAACTACTACATACGTTTGCGGCCACAAACTAAAATACAAATGTATATCTCACATAAACCATGCATATCAAATACACAAGCAGTGTATAACAAACATATCAATCAAGCATCTGGTGATCCACACCAAACTATACCTGTATAATAATTAGAATGACAGCGAGTTCTACCACTCTCCTATAATTACTGTAAGCATCTCGTCTTTTCCTTATTGGCACTATTCATAGTTTCATTTTCACCCACGTCCGCATATGACTGCTAGCACACAGCAACTAACTAGCCCAAACCATTCAAGGGTCGGGGGTTGTTGTTATTGTGTTTAGGATTTTCAAGTGTTTTTGCCTTAAGCCAGCGCTTCTAAACCAGTGGCGCCTAGTCGAAAAGTGAATCTTACATTTTTACCTTCCGTCACCTTTAGGTAAGGAAGGTATTGTCTTTGGTCAAAAAATTCGGTGGTGAGTTTTTGATGAATAAGCACATTTTAGGGTCCCTAAAATACGATTTTACTATTTTTACGATGATGGGATGGTCCGTGCGTGCGTGCGATTATTTATGATAAATATTTACAACGCAATTACTTAAATTACTAAATTGAACATTTGATGTCGTTCTTAATACTTCTTCTTGGTTAAATTCAATGTGGGTAGAAACTGAAGTAGATGTGCTGCTGGATTCTGATTCTTTGTCGACAATTTTTATTTTTTTAATTGCTGTTTCTTTTTCTCCCAAAATTCTTCGTGAAATTTCTTTCTTATTTTCCAAAGGATATATCCACTAACTTTACTTTTTAAGAATGCAATAAGATTGGTAAATTTACTTATATCCACATTCTTATTAAGGTATTACACCAGAAAGTAGATGGCTTATAAATGGATGATAATTTCGAAAACTACGTTTTCTGTTATGTGTCCAACGTTTTTCTCCGCACAACAGCTGTCAAATTTTTTGTAAGTTTCTTCATACAATTTTTTTGATTTTCCTGGAACCAGTGTAGCCAATGCAGCCTCTGCACCATTTTAAATTTCAGAGTCAATCTCTGAGTCACTCATTTTAAGTAAATTTATTACCAAAAATTCTCAAGAAAAATTATACACCGAGCACGTTGGCATCAATGTTTATTAAACAACATATTGAATCCCATAGCAACAAAAAGATGAAACTGATGCCTGCCTACTTTTAAATTTTGAAAAATTCATAATGTTGACATTTGAGAATAAATATAAATAACCTGTTTTAAAACGCTAGTATAAAAAATCTTGTATGGAGTACGTTGCGAAATCGTGTTTTAAGCACTAGTCGTGTTATGCACTCGGCTACGCCTCGTAGGATAATTTTCACGTCGCGTGCTTAAAACACATTTCTTTCGCAACTTATTACATAAATAGCTATTTTCAAACGCACTACTTTTCTTTTTATTCGCTAATTCTATGTAGTTTCAATGTATATTTATTTATTTTATTTCTACTCCGTCGGCGTAGAAATTTTCAGCGGCGCAAAAATGAAACTTCTACCTTGTGAATCAAGTCACAAAAATACCATTTCTACGACGTTTGAAAAAAAGTACTTACTTTATTAGGCTTGCAAGTACTTTCAGTATACTTGGAAAATACTTGAAGTACAATGAAAAGTACTTGAAGTATTTTTAAATACTGTAACGTTTTTATTTATCTGGGTGAAGTGTAAATATTAAACAATTATTATTAATTAAAATAAAAGTTTATTATAACGATAAATAGATATTAAATACAATTAAAATATGATAAATATAACAAACACAACGATTAAACAAATATTAAACACTAATTAAGACTAAGAATATTATAAGACAATTAAACACTAAGATTATTTATTCAAACAATATATAACTTATTTATACCACAATATTTATTTATGTTTACCACTTGTCGACTATCTGTTTATATCATCAACTGTTTAGCACGCAAAGCTTATTTATATCAGACTGTGTAATGCCTTCGCTAACGGTGCTTGTATACCCCGGCATTTGTATTCGAGAACTTACTAGAAAACTATTCTAGATAAAAACTCTAATACAACAGGTTACATCAACCGCGTAGTTAAGCAGGTTCAGACAGGTCTGTTGCGTCATCGCTAAAAATAGACACTCGCTCGTCCCTGCGACAGTGGCGGCTACAGCGACGGGGACAGCGGCGGTGACAGTGGCGGCGACGGCGGGCACTGCACATTACAATACTTGAAGTTCTTTAAATGTACTAGAAATATTTTAAATGTACTTGAAGTATTTTAATTGTATTTCAATTACTTTAAAAGTATTTGAAGTGCGATGAATGATTTAAAAGTTAACAATGTTATGAGAATTGTTTGTCTGTCAGTGTTTCTTTTGCAGTGGTGTGGTGTTATTCCTGTAGTACATAATTATGTGAATTTCATTAATAAATTTATTTTCAGCGATAATATGAAAGTTAACATATATTTGCGAAATTTTTGGAATAAATAAATAAATAAATTCTAATCTGCATTCTGCATATACATAAAATGTTTATATTATCTAACTACAGTGCTGGGACTTTGACGTATCGCCTGGCGAGCGCATGACGTAAAGATGACGTCATTCTAACATCTCGGTACAGCTTCTCGTATCGCTTGTCGATCAAATGACGTTAATTTTACGTCAGCCGATCGCTCGGTGATACGACAGTCCCAACGAGGAGCTCTTGTTTTAAATAACCCAATAAATATACAGGGTGTAAATGAAATAATTACATCAAATTTAACCAGTAATATAACTCGTCGAGAGTAACAATATTTCTTAATAACTTTTTCTCGAAATCGCATATTTTTTTTAGCATTTTTACCACCCCGTAAATTGATGAGTCGTTCCAAATATTTTTGTAATAATTGAATGCAGTAGCAATACCTATGAAAAATTTTGTTTTAGTAATTGACAGTCCTGTCAGATGTTGCAATTAAATTTTAACATTAGTAATAAACTGGTTTATAAAGTAAAATTCTGGACAAATGCTTATGTTTATGATTAGCGGATACACAGACATTGTAATTACTTATGGTGAAGTTCTCAAGGTCAACGAAGTTACACGAAAATCATCCTCTTCGTAATATTCGTAAATTTATGTTGTACCATATACAATATCTTCCAGATTATCACAGTTCGATGTATCACATATGAATATTTTAAAAGAGCAACAGTTACTTCCACACCATGTGCAAAAATTTCATTGTTTCCAGCATTTCAATTTTGCGAATGAGTTGTATTGTTCATTGATAGGGCTGGATATATGAGAGAAAGTGTCTTTAATAATGCACAATACACTTATCTAGTCACAAAAATCCTCATACTGTAAGAAGAAAACACAGTTTTCAACAAAAAATATCATTAATTGTTTGAGCGGGAATAAATTGACGAGTCATTGGTCCTCATATAATCCCACCTCGTTTAAATGGACAAAAGTATGTACTTATATTTTTTGAATAACGTATTTAAACTATTATGATTTGCTGTGTTGACACACGAAATTCATTTCATAACCTCCATAATTAGTATGCTCTTCTCACGCTCTTACTCTATTCATCTAAGTTCAGAAACCTGTGTTAATACACAATTTTATAATTTTGTTATCCTAATTTTAAAATCTTTATTTTAACAATTGTACTATTACAAATTTATTAATAATAAATATGTTTTTCTACAGTCTATATAGAAAGCAGCCATTTGCGCTCTCTTTTGTCAACGCAAAATGTCACTTTGCCGCTCTAGAGCGAGAAAGTAGAAAAAACGCTCGCTCCTCAAATTTCTAACTATACAATGTTGAGAAATGTAACTTGGCTACATTCTTAATGGAAACGTTTAGTCAAGAATTAATGACACTGAAGTTACACATTACCCACAAGTCAATCTGACATATAACTGCTCTGTCGGTATGTTACATAACCAAACAAAATGCCGCACTGTTGTGAAAATAAAATAGGGCATTCATTTACAAAAACGAAAGTATAAAATGCTTAGATTAGATTGAAGCAATAGCTCAAGAGGAATGGAAAATACCGATAAATAAAAATAAATAAAAAATAAATTTTTGTTATGGTGGAGGACCCCATTGTGGCGACTGTAGAAAAAATCTTGTGTGTGTTTCGAGCGCAAATGGACATTGCCGATTTCGAGAGAATGCCGCGCTCCTGCGTCGCCCGACAACAACCTCTCAATCGACAATGTCCCATTTTGCGCTCTTAATACAAAAATAGCTATTTCCGTTGATCGTTTATTAATTACTTTGTTTACAAGTATGCAACCACCACCCGACAATTTTTGTGCTGTGTACATCGAACTTTGATTCAGACAGCTGAGGGCAGCAGAGATCTTGCCAGTGGCGGGTACCGAAATTTTAAACAATTCTTTAAAGAATTTTAACTCAAAAACTAGAAGATTTAGAAAAAAAATTATTAAGAAAAATTGTTGCTCTCGAAGAGTTACATTACTGGTTAAATTTAATGCACTTATTTCATTTACACCCTGTATAATCAGAAAAATATAGATTATCTGAAAAAATACTTTCACCCAAATTTACAAGTACTTTTTCATGTACTTTAGAAACTAAAAAAGTACTTGTACTTCAAGTACATTTAGAAACATTAAGATACTTGGTACTTGTACTTCAAGTACTATTTTCCGGTACTTTGCCCAGCTCTGTCTGTGGTTAAGGGTATAAGCATAATTTCATGTACACTATTATTTACGAAAGATGACTATTCAAGGTCATTTGTTCGAAGAAAGAATACACATCACTTTATAGCAGTAGCTTAGCAACATTTTGTATTAGAAAGAGAAAGATTATTTGACCTATGTCTATTTAATTTATGTGGTGTGACAGATATACGTAAATAGTGGCATTACTTTCTAACAGACTATAAATAATAATGACATACGTCGTAGAATTACAGATACCTAATTATCTACTGCACTGCCCTCTGTGCTCATATTTACCCAGTGGCGTTGACGTTTAAATCAAATTATTATTCCTTGGTTTATAAGTTAAGTCTATGTTTTTGTATTTTGCAAACACATAAGTGAAGAACATAAATCTTTCAGAAAGGCATTATTTAGAAAGCAACATAATTTTCAAATGAATTATTCTTATTTTTCAGTTAAAATGTGTCTATAAATATTTCATGTTGCACGCCTATGTAAACGAAATGCAATGAAGTATCTGCAAGTAATATTATATCAGACGGCTCACAAATGACCTTGAATAGTCATCTTTCGTGAATAATAGTTTATTATATTTGTTCGCAGGCATTTCTACCTACTCCTGTTATTGGTTCACGTAATATTTCCTTCAGCAGTTGCGTACTATGTGATTGGGGATAATTTGAAGAACTCCATTTTTATTGTATTTTTTTTTCGATACGCCCTCTCGCTGAATATGCTGTGGTGCGTGAATAGCGTGGCACATTATTGGGGAGACAAACCGTACAACAAGTAAGTAAATATTATTAATTTATACCTACCATTTTCATTTTATACAACAATAATGTTACACAGACATAGGCGTGTGCACGGTGGGTGCCATGGGTGCCACGGCACCCCCTAATATATTAATACAAGGGATGTTCTCTTTCCACTGAGCTCATCTAGCAGGCTATGATATTTTGAAACAAATTTTGTTTGACATTTTAATCTAGTTGTTTACAAGGTTAATTATAGTGACGGTAGTTGAGATGCGACACTCCCGAGTTTCATTGGGGTTAATTCTGAACTGCGCAGATGGTTTGCGCATGGCATATTTTGTTAATAAAATGGCGTATTTTTAATGTGTCGTTGTCGTTTTCAATACAAATATGAAATATAAAAGCCACTGTGCCGTGAAATCGTGCAATAATTCACGATATAAAAATAAGGATATGTTTGTGTGTTTATAATTGTGATGTATGCAATGTTAACACGCCTTTAAATTTGGACAGTGCTTCTTTTTTCAGTCATTTTAAAGCGTATGAAAATAATTAAAGACGCTTTCGGTAATTCAGTTATGCCATGCAGTTCTTTTATATCCTATATGACAACCTTGAACAATGTTTTTTTTAAATTTGGAAATTGTGACCATACAATCTAATGTAATTAAAAATGTTGAATATTTGTCATATTGACATATGTCAAAATAATTGTTCTGTTAACCATAGCAATCTGAAAGTAGCATTAATAAAAGGATTTCAAAAAATGGTATTTATCAATAATGTCTTAATATTCTGAAACCGATAAACTATTGAACAAACCACGGATGTTATTAATCATAACAAGCCTTAGATGTCTTAAAATCCTCGCTCTACGAGCTCTGATTTCAAACCGACATCTTCGGCAGTTATGATATACATAACATTCCTAGGTATGTTAATAGCTATTAACGTATTCATTGCAAACATAATGTTATAAAATAACTATTTATGTAATAAGTTGCGAAAGACGTGTTATCCAACTCGGCTACGCCTCGTAGGATAATTTTCACGTCGCGTGCTTAAAACACGATTTCGCAACGTATTCCATACACGATTTTTTGTACTATCGTTTTAAAACAGATTATTTATATTTATTCTCAAATGTCAACATTTTGAATTTTTCAAAATTTAAAAGTAGGCAGGCATCAGTTTCATCTTTTTGTTGCTATGGCATTCAATATGTTGTTTAATAAACATTGATGTCAACGTGCTCGGTGTATAATTTTTCTTGAGAATTTTTGGTAATAAATTTACCTAAAATGAGTGACTCAGAGATTGACTCTGATATTGAAAATTATGCAGAGGCTGCATTGGCTACACTGGTTCCAGGAAAATCAAAAAAATTGTATGAAGAAAGTCACAAAAAATTTGACAGTTGGTGTGCGGGGAAAAACGTTGGGCACGTTACAGAAAAGGTAGTTTTAGCCTATTTTTCGAAATTATCATGCATTTATAAGCCATCCACTTTACGGAGTAATTACTAGGGCTGTCAAAAGTATTCGGTTAACCGGTTGACCGGTTAACCGAAAACCGTTTTTTTCAAACTAAAATATTCGGCTAACCGGCTAATCGGTTTTTGGCCGAATATTAGCCGGTTTTTAACCGGTTTATATCCGGCTTAAAGCCGGTTTTTATTCGGTTTATAGCCGGCTTTTATTCGGTTTATAGCCGGTTTAATATCGGTTTATAGCCGGTTTTTAACCGGTTTATAGCCGGTTTTTAAATAATTTATAGTCGGTTTTCAACTGGTTTTTAGCCAGTTTGTAATCGGTTTTTAGCTGGATTTGACCGGTTTACAGTCGGTTTTTATCCGATTTATATTCTGTTTTTGATCAGTTTATATTCAATTTTTAACTTGTTTTTAACCGGTGTTTACTAAATTTTAAATTTATTTATAGAGGTAGAGACCAATCGGTATCACTATTGATAGTTTTTACTATCGAATACTATCGAAAGTATGTAGCGTCGGTAGCGTCATTTCACGTTTTGAATTTTGTTCAACTTGCGGTGTTTGTTTATGTTCTCAATAACAAAATGAAAAATTGTAGTGGGCCTTACAAAAAAAAATGTGGGAGTATCTTATTTTCGGCAAGAACATGAAATGTAAAACTATGATTGTTATTGATTTAGATAGGCACAATAAACCTTACACTAAAAATTCAAAATAAATTATGTCAAAGAAATTTTACGACAGAATCACGATAACATATGTTCACAACCAGAAAATTACTTAACTCTAGTGAAATTTTAAATATTTTGCTGACCAGGTACTTAGAGTAATGAGTTGTGCTATCAACATGACACTAACCTTACGTAAACAATACCTCCAGGGAAGTACTTTAATCCGTTGAATTTTTAAAAATATTACTGTCCCGGTGCCTACGAATAAAAATATATCACCAACATGAAACTTAACATCCTCGGAATATGAATACTTAACTCTAATGTTAACGCTTTTGTACACTCTATACCAGGTAAAGGTATTAAAGTTTCAAATTAGTAACATTACTTTACGTATCCGGTAAGCAAGATTTTTTTTTAAATCACAAAAGTAAAGTATCTATCCGGAAATGATCTTGTTTCTTTGGCCTTGTTGTATGATTTCGTAGGTGTTAGTTTCCTTAAATTTTAAGTTACGGGCGATTACGTACTCCTGAGTAGACAGAAAGCAATTTTTTGATGGTCAGTAAAATATTTTTTTTCTTTTTATTCATGTTGAACATTTTATTTAAAATTGCCGCTCTTAGTGACTGTACTTCGCATGTCCGTCAGCGTCAGCCCCGTGTGCAGCATAATCCCACAAGTTAGAACATGCACATGCACTGCGACTGCACACTGCACTTGTTAGTGGTGTTAGTGAGTGATGGTGGGTGAGTGAAGAAATGAGTTAAATGAACAAAGATATATATGTAAGGTGGGTGAAACAGTGGTAGCTATAAAATACCTACTTCTGACCGGTTAAAACCGGTTTCCTGACCGGTTAAGAACCGGCTTTTTGACCGGTTAAAACCTATTTTCTGACTGGTTAATACCGGTTTTTTCGCCGGTTAAAACCCGGTTTCTGACCGGTTAAAAACAAGTCTCTTGCCCGGTGAAAAACCGGTTTCTGACCGGTTAAAAACCGGTTTTCTAGCCGGTTAAAAACCGGTGATTGTTTTATAACCGGTTATTCGGTTTTACGGTTAGTCGGTTTATAAACCGACGGTTAACCGGTTAGCAATTTCAGCAGATTTTGACAGCCCTAGTAATTACTCTATGCTCCGAACTATGATATACCTTAATAAGAATGTGGATATAAGTAAATTTACCAATCTTATTGCATTCTTAAAAAGAAAAGCTAGTGGATATAAGCTTAAAAAATCAAAAATATTCACTAGGCAAGAAATAGTTCGTTTCATGAAGGAAGCTGAAGACAAGGATTATTTATTGGCAAAGGTTGTGTTAATTGTTGGAATCTATGGGGCATGTCGCCGGGAGTTTGCGTGGGCATGTTGCATGGGCAGTTTGAGTGGGCATGTTGCGTGGGCAGTTTGGGTGGGCATGTTGCGTGGGCATCATAAACCACTATCGGCGGAGCCCTAGGGAAAACTCGGCGAAGCCGAGGTTACGATAGTTCCAAACACTAAAACGAATATTTCACGATTTTTTATGATAACAGGGTTTATCGATGGAATCAACTGTTTAGCAATGTTTCGCAAGTACGCACAACTTCGACCTACTCATACTGAACATGTACGCTTCCTGTAGGTATAAATACCATAGGTGGTATACTTAAAAAAATTGCAGAGTTTCTCGGCCTCCCAAATGCTAAAGAATATACCGGGCATTGCTTTCGGCGGTGTTCTGCAACATTTTTGGCTGATTCGGGAGCAGACATTACAGTGCTCAAGCTACATGGAGGGTGGCGTTCAAGTTCTGTTGCTGAAGGCTACGTTGAAAATTCTTTGGAAAATAAGATAGAAATTTCACGAAGAATTTTGGGAGAAAAAGAAACAGCAATTAAAAAAATAAAAATTGTCGACAAAGAATCAGAATCCAGCAGCACATCTACTTCAGTTTCTACCCACATTGAAGTTAACCAAGAAGAAGTATTAAGAACGACATCAAATGTTCAATTTAGTAATTTAAGTAATTGCGTTGTAAATATTTATCATAAATAAACAGTTATAATAGGTATTTAGTACTTTTACGCATTAAACTGTCATTTTTAAGCACTAGTGCTTAAAAGTACTTCGTTTAACAACGGAAATGACAATCGAAAAATTGTTGTTATAATACTCTAGTATAAAAATTATTTTTTATTTGATTAATTTCCGAAATAACTTCTTGTTGTATTATTGATATTTTCGCCAATAAAAGTGTTGTTTCAATTTTTTACGAGTTAATTGATGTTAATATTTAGTTTTTTTCTTTGTTATAATTATTACGTATAAATAAAACTATCATAAATGATTAACCTTCCTATTGTCTATGGGTCAAACTGACCTATTGTCATGTTCATATTAGATAATTTTTATGAATAATACATATATGATAAATTGGTTACTTTGATCCAGTGTTGTTACTCTTATAAATCAACACATAGTAATGAGTTGTTGCAAAAAAATTAACATATCTTTTTACCTCTCGTCATACCGTAGGTAAGGGAGGTAATGTAATCATGCCAAAAATTCGATGGTGAGTTTTCAGTAAATAAGCACGAATTAAGGTCCCCACAAGACGTTTTTACTAAGTTTTACGATAATGTCTGTGCGTGCGTGCGCGTGTGTGTGTGTGTGTGTGTGTGTGTGTGTGTGTGTGAGCGCGCGCGCGTGTGTGTATGTGTGTGCGCGTGAGTGTGTGTGAGTGCGCGCGTGTGTGTGTGTGTGTGCATGTGTGTGCGCGCGCGCGTTTATGTGTGTGTGCGTGAATGTACGTGTGTGTGTGTGTGTGTGTATGTGTGTGCGCGCGTGTGTGCGCACGTATGTGTGTGTGCGCGTGTGTGTGTGTGTGTGCGTGTGTGTGTGTATGTATGTGTGGATCCTCCACTCTAACTTAAATACTATCATTCAGAAAATTGTGAAACCTTGTATTTCGAACTTTTTCTGTAATGGAAAGAGCCCATTAATTTTTGGTGTAAATCGGATAACCGGAAATGGCATTTTACTAGAAGTTCAAAATAGTTTTTCTTTGAAAAATACCTTTAAATGTAATTTTTTCGACATTTATATTATAGTAAAAATTAAAGATTATTAAATTTTCTACAGATTTGCATTAATAGTTTTTCTATATATCTTATTGATAAATTTATGAAATTATCTATAATTTAAATCCCGGATCCTACGCTTTAAACAAACAAAACTCCTTGGTTACGCAGATTCAAATGTACGTACTGAGAGGTAAATGTCACTGTCAAAAAACTAATTATTTCAAATTAATAATAATGTTTAAAAAAAAAGTAAATAGAACAATAGGAAAGGAAATCAATACATTTTCCAGCATATGTTAATATGTAGGTATGTATTTAGATTAATAAAAATTATCGATTCGCAAATAAGTTTAAGCTAATTTTCATTTTTGGATTAGTGAATTCTATTTTATCACGGTATTTCAAATTTAATCTTCATTTTATTATCAAAAAAGGTAGTTACTTGGATTAGATTAGACTGTATTTTAAGAAATAAACTGCCAAAATTAGAGTAAAATTCGCTAATCCAAAAATAAGGATTAGCTTAATCTTTTTTGTGACTCGGGCGGTACATGGCGGGAGGTATTGTGTTGGCTACACCAGATTTTTCTCGTAAGAATTTATGTTACATTTTTACTAATTGTCTAGTTTTATTTTCGTAAATATCTCTGGTTATAGGCGGGTGCAGTGATTTAAAAATTTACATACGTTGTATTTAATAGCTACAGGAACTTGTATGCTAAGTTTTATTAAAAAGTCAATGTTAATTTTATTTGGGTAGCAACTACCGCAAAAGTGGTGTCGCGTACAACGCCATGTTGTGGTTATAGGGTAGTTCAGTAATTAAGTCATATGTAGCGCGCTTCATTTCAACTACTGTCCTACCGGTAAACACATCTTTGAAAGTGAACCTTATTGCCACAGCAAATAAGAACTAGAATTTTTAGCAGTTCATTTCGTCGCCAATATCTTACTTAATAAAGAAATGTTAGCTATTTAAGCTGCCATTCAGATAAGTTTGAATATTACCCTTTCAATTAAACAGAACATATCCTAATTTGTAATAACAATAATTCTATTCAAGTTTTAAAAAACTTTGCATGAATCAAAATGTTCGTTCAATCTCGAAGATGTTCGTGAAACATGGAGTGAATCGGCAGGAAGAGCGTTTTTGAAAAACAAGCGAACCATTTTTAGGTGACAGTGACCTAAGAACACGACATATTATTAATATATTAATGTGGAGAGTCAGTTATTTATGTACCTTAAACTTAAAAAGAAGAAATCAAAGTTCTGAATAGAACTGATTTGAAAACGGTCGATAACACCAGCTCGGATGTTTGAAGCTGCGCAAACTTGATACTCTGTAGTTCAGAATGTGCAGATGCAGAGTTGAATTCGGTTTGAAATAAAACCTTTGTTATTGATTAATATGTATATGTATATATATATATATATATATATATATATATATATATATATATATATATATATATATATATATATATATATATATATATATATATATATATATATATATTACGACGTAATAGAAAAAAGTTTATAATTTAATATTATTAATATTTCAAAGTTAACTTGTTCATAATAACAATAATATCAGCATCAAATTACAAGCCTTTAAATTCTGACCCTTATGTGTTCTGTCAATAGAGTCTACTTTGAAAGTATCGTTTTTGCTTAGGACAGTGCTTCATATTTCGCGCTATGCTCTGACGTCACACTAGTCTACCCCATTGTAATATAAATTTCACATTGTGGTTTTAGGTTTTTCATAATAAATAAACTTTTAGCAAGTAGGCCGACTGATGTGAGACGAGACTTATAGACGTCTGCTTAATATTTTTTTATTGAAAGTAACAAATTAAATTCGCGCAACTGATTCCTATAACCACCTAACACAGTTTTACACTACACAAGATTCACTAGAAACCTAACTATAATAGTGTTTTTATGATAGGGCTTGTATTTGATTGAGTCGAAGAAGCGTAATATCAACATAATCTACTTTCTAGAGACATCTTGGCTACCCAGGGACCCCTATTGGCGTTCTTCACGGTGGGCGAAGGCTGGCACAATTTTCACCACACGTTTCCTTTCGATTATCGCATAGGAGAACGGGGCCAGGGCTTCCAGTTGACCGCTAACGTCATCGACGCATGCGCACTACTCGGTTTGGCCACAGACAAGCGCACTGCCTCGCAAAAGGAAATAGATCGTGCGGTTGAGAACAACAGACGAAAGATACAGGAAGAAATGGAACAGAAAGAAAATATGGCAGCGGAAATACAACACTGAAATATATGTATATGTTGCCGGGATACTTTGGGCTTATGATTATTTTTTGGTATTGTGATATAATAGTTTAACAAATTGGTGTGTGATTCATTCTAGTATTTCTTTAAGAAGTGTTTAACAATTGAGAACAGTTTTTTCTACACTCGCTTTTTCAAAAATGTAGTTTTTCAGAAACTGTTTTTTTTATATTTTGTGTTTGCGCGAAGAAAAAAATTTTTTTACGTCTGTTAAAAAAGTACACTTTTTTCCATTAAAATGGGTTTATAAAGTATGCCTTTTTACCTTCCGTCACCTTTAGGTAAGGAAGGTATTGTCTTTGGTCAAAAAATTCGGTGGTGAGTTTTTGATGAATAAGCACGTTTTAGGGTCCCTAGAATACGATTTTACTATTTTTACGATGATGTCTGTATGTGTGTGTGTGTGTGTGTGTATGTATGTATGTGTGTGTGTGTGTGTGTGTGTGTGTGTGTGTGTGTGTGTGTGTGTGTGTCTGTGTGTGACAAAATTTTCTAATGCGATAACTCTAATACTACAATTCCAAAAATTATAATTCTTTTGTATTCCTCTTCGTTACATCCATGTGAAGAGCTGATTAGATTTTGGTTGTAATTGGTCAACCGGAAGTACCCTCATTTGAAGATTTTAACAGTTTTTCTTGAAAAAACGATGTTAAATATCATTTTTTCACATTTAATGTTATTATAAATATTAAAGAATTATTTATTCTCTATACAATTTGAATGCATTTTATACTTCATATTAAATGGACATAGAGTTAAAAAATTATAAAGACATTAAATATCATGTATATTAGTTAGCTTTGCTATAACTCTGGAAGAAAAAAATTAAGAAAATAGAAAATAATGATTGAAATGTGTCAGTGTCGAGTGCAGTTGACAGTATGTTTATGTTATAATTTTACTGGAAATATAGGATCTTTTGTTAGAAACTTTCTGTTTGGAATTTGTTTAAAATACATACAACTGCCTTAAGGTAATGTACAAGAAATATAATCTTTTTCAAGGAACTTTCTGTATAACATTTATACAAAATACATAGAACTGACGGAAGGTAATGTGCTGGCCACATCAGATTTTTTAATACATGAAAGTGTGAAAAAAGTGTACTTTTTTAACGCTGCGGAGTGAAATAATGAAACGCTACGGCACTTTTTTCACGCTTCCATTGCAGACGTAAAAAAAATTGTATGTAACTCGTGAGTAAATTATATCTTTTTTCACTCGAAGGATTTGAGCACTCGCCTTCGGCTCGTTCGGCAAATTTTCCTTCTCGTGAAAAAAGATATACTTTACTCACTTGGTACATAAATAACTATTTACAGATAAAATGAAGTTAAACATATTTTTATTGTAATACTGTTTTTTTAGTATAGTTATGATCGTTTAGTATTAGGATTGTAATATGGATACAATAATAATAAAAAATGTGAAATATCTAGAAAACATATTTATTGAACCTACTATTTATCTTGTGTGTAAATTCTTGAATATAAATATAAGTAATAATAAATAACAATGAAATATTCTGTTGTTAAATTTGTATTAAATAATTTGCTTTGTTGTACTATAAAAATAATAGGAATACAATCTGGTCAGGATTAATTTATTTAGGTGACAGTAAGGTAAAGAAGATTAAAAGAAATAATTTATAAAATATTTATTGATTTCTAAATAGCCCGATTCGATGATACTTATTTGTAATATCTTTTTCCGACAGTAATTTCATTTCGTGATAAAATCTAATTTTTAGAAATGTGTCAATAATTTTCATTATTTTTTGTTCTGTGGTTGTCTAAAATAGCTTGTTCCTTGACGTGATTAACAAATTCGGTTGTATTAAACATATAATGAGAGCATTGTTGAAACACATTAATAATCATGCGTTGTTTTAACTTTTTATTTATGAAGATTTCTTGTTGGCTTACCCTTTCGGCGTTTTTACAAATAAATGCCACATCCTTTGAAGGATATAGGAGGCTCCCCCAATTTTCTATGTTAATTATTAATATGATTTCTCATCTATCAGAGCACAAGTACTTCGAAGTACATGTACAATAGTACAAACAGAAATGATATCAAACGACAAACCATGTGCTCGCTGTATCAGCCGGCTACAGCTGTCAGCGTTAGCCAATAGTAGTCAAGATTTACAAGCGTGCGCATAATTCCAGGTTGAGTGTTTGTGTGAGATAGACTTATGCAGAAATGATATTTCCATTTCACAGTGTTTCTTTCACCTACTCTTATGGGAAAGATACGAGCATTACCAATATATTAGTATTAGTCTAATAGGTATATGCTGTTATGTCATTTGAGCATGGATTAAGAATTTCAACTGGTTTCCCATTGGTAGTCATCGAGTACATCAGCAAAATGTAAATGCTTTATATCTTTTAAAACAATCAATTTATAATATGTTTTAGTTTTGTCCCTCTTGTTTGCCGACTGATTTTAATATATACTTTTTACTTCCTTGTACAAAGTAAAGGAAGTATTGTATTCGCGAAAAATTTCGGTTTCCAGATTTCAACGGAAATATCCATTTTGGCCATCCCTGAATCCATTCTGACTAATTTCGTCGTGATGTCTGTACGTACGTATCTCGCATAACTTAAAAACGGTAAGCCGTAGAAAGTTGAAATTTTGTATTTAGGACATCTATAACATATAGTTGTGCACCTCCTTTTTTGGTCATTACATAATATCCAGAAATGGCACTTTATTTGAAGCCTATAATAGATTTTAATGAAAAACTATATTAAAATATAATCCAAAACTTTTCAAATTTGGTATATAAGACTTTTATATCAATTGGAATAACATAGCAGATTTTGGTTAAAACAGGCTAACCGGAAGTGATATATTACCTGAAGTTGTTAACAGTTTTTCTTGAATAAAATGGTTTCATTTTGATTTTAGAAATAAATGCTTCAAATAAGAATTTTATAGAATTAAATTCTGCGTCTAGCACATCAAGTATTATTAAATTAGCCCTTTGTATAAGCGAGATATGTAAATTTAAAACTTATATACTTTTTGGGTTTTGTAACGAAGCTTGCTATGGATTAGGACATAAAATAACAAAAAAATAAAAAATAGATGTCAATGTCAAATTACGTCAAATACGTGCAATTTTATATTTGAGTATATACTTCATATTAGTCTTGCGTACAAGGAAGTCGTGTGGTGTCCACATCAGATTTTTTAATATTGGTAACCATGAGAAAATACCCTTTTACAATGAAAAACATCTATGAGGAAAATGAACTTCAAATACTGTCTTCTTGATGGCACGTTATATAAAATTCAATTAATATGATAATAACTACAACAATATGGTTTATCTAATAATATTTTATATTTATTCGATTATTCTATTTGCATTTATTCCATTTTCACTTTCAACTTTTCCACTCGTTGTACTTCCAATTTAACTTTTTTTCTGACGACTTGAGTAACCGTTCGTTTGGTCCTGAAAAATGAAATGTGTTTTAATTTACAGGCTGTTAAATTGAACGTACTTGTGAAATAGTGTATAGTAGAACTGATAAACTATCGAATTTAACAAATGTTGATATATCGATAGTCACAATCACAAACTGTCGATATATCTTCAAACGTCCAAAGAAGATTATAAAATTGAAAATGGCACAGTATTTAAGACCAACAGGTCTTAAATAATTTCTGAATTTGAAATGGTTAACTCCTTTGAGGTAGCAACCATTTTTACATATTGGATAAGACAGTTGTTAGTTCATAGTAGTGGGCAGCACAAACTTGATGTCCTATTATATTAAATAAAAATAATAATTTGGTGACACGCCCAAGTGCGCGCGCAAACCCCCTCCAAACACCCAAGTAGACGCTGGCCAGTGTTGCAAACCGTACGATAATTATCGTACATGTACCACAATTTTGTGTCTTGTACGACCATACGATATTTCAATATAAATGTACGAACTATTAAGATATTTTGTTATATGGAATCTCGTGGCCGCGTGCCTGAGTGTCTGGTCGCGAATCTGGGGAACCGGGTTCGAACCCGACCGACGCTAAATATTTCGAATTTTAAATGGCACAAAATTGACCCCTGTGGTGCACTCTCCACGCCAGCAATGAGTGAGGTGACGCCTGGTAAACGCCCGCACGGTACAAATGTGACATCATCATTACCGATATCTGCGAACAAATCAGATTGGCACACCCAGCAATGGGTAATATGCTGTGATGATATATTTATTTATTTGTTACATATATTTAATTCGAATTTTCATCCTTTAGATTGCAATTAATATAGGTCTGTCAAGCTTTTTGTGACAAGGCGAGGGTAAGCACAATAACAGATAAATAACTTTTTATAAACTCTTCTAAATTATAGTTTCAATATTCATATTTTAACTCTGTTTATCTATTTAAGTCAAAATTCAGTTTAGAAATTCTTATCATATTATGATAGTCACGACATTTATTTGTTGATCTTAAGTCTAGAAATTATTATGTATACGTGCCCTAGCCTATGCACCCCGTTCCCCTAAGATAATCCTATCCTGGAGATAGCGTTTTTGTTTTAAGTCAGTCGGTATTAGTAAGCCATGGGATAAACATGGGAGAGTCGAAATTAGTACATGGCGTCGGAAAGACGTGTTTTGGTTTGGACATGTAGTGTCCTCTAGTTTTGGGGCGACGCTCGTCCGCTGGGTTACGGAATGTAACACTTGTTAGTTGTGTATGTTAGGCTTAGTATTAATTAATAATCATGTAAATAAAGTTTAGTTATTAAATCAACAAGTTGTGTTCATGTCCGTAGTGTTCATTAGTGTAAAGTGTAAAAAGTGAAGTGTCTGTGTGTTCTTCCTTCTCACAAGCCGTGGACGCCAGCCATCAAAGCGTCCACCAGTCAGTAAGTGTATCATCGTTGGGAATCATCATCCTTAGTATCATCTTCATTAGCAGTCAGCTTCAGCGCACCCCCCCCCCTCGTGTTACAGTGAAGCAGTCGGTAGGATTGCCGTCAGCTTCAGAGACCCCCCCTCGTGTTACATTTTAAAGTCGAGAAAAATAATACAAATACTTTTCTCGCTTTCTCCCATATATAAAATTACAGTTGCCACTTCTCTGGGTTTCAGATTCATTTTCCGGGTACATTTATTAATTTCGATTTACGAATCTTATTAAACAATTAAAATTCTTTCGAAAAATGTATCCATTTAAAAGTAATTTTAAAGTTTTGTATTTTAAATTTGGCGCCAAAGCTAGAGTCTAACAAAAATGAAATGAAGTAAACCAAATTATACTTGGCAAAATTTATATTCGAGCATACTCAAAACTCCGGCTTCGCGGTTTTTATTATTTCCGTGGCAACTATGTATAATACCAATTCGCGTACGATAATTTTATCAAAAGTACGACAAAATTCACGTATGCGTACGACACTACAGATTTCAAAGGTTGGCAACTTCCGTATCGATCGGTGAGGCTCAGTCTTTGTCTGGCTGTCGTAGAGGGTATATGCGTTGCCCGCTGTCTCGCGTCGTTTTTGTAATTTTGCAATTAAAAATTAACTTTGTCTACCACGACTAGTAGTTTATTTGTTATTAGAATTATCATTCGTTTTGTCAATTACGTCAAATAAACCGTGCTTTATTTGATTTGGTTCTTGGTGTTGGGTCGTGAAACTTATTGCGTCGCCATTTTATACAGCCGACAGTTGCTTAGGGATTAGTTGTAGAACCGTGTTACATAACTTGATTTCTAACGGAAACCCGCGTTGTTAGGGTTTGACTCATATTCTTGTTTTTAATTATAGTATTTCGCTGTAGAGTAGGTGTGCATGTTTCTTTCGAGTGAAATCATCGGATTGCATCTATTGTTGTGGCGTCGTAGTATAAATACATTTCTTCATTATTGTATTTTGGTTTGGTCGTTATTAGGTTCATTTAGGGTTCCTGATATTGCTTTAGCTAGATTTGTTGTTCATACCCAGCAAACACAGTTTTAACATATACAGGGTGGGGCAGAAAAACCTATCCGATTTCAAATCCCTTTTTCCCAGAAGAGGGAGCAGGTAGAGTAGTGGGGTAAAAACCGTTAGAAAGCCGGTTTTATGCCATTTGTCAGTAGTCAACATGCCTTGGTCTGGTGAACATCGTGCTTTTGTTATTGAGCGGTTTATCGAATGCGGCGGTTCGATAATTGCTACACAACGTGCTTTTCGAATTCATTTCGGACTCGGGCGTCATGATCCTGTTCCACATCACGCTACGATTAAAGTGTGGGTGTCAAATTTTAGACAGACGAGTTCAGCATTGAAAAAGAAGTCGCCTGGACGTCCCAGGACAGCAACAGGACCTGAAAACGTGGCCAATGTGAGAGCCGCGATTGAACGTTCCCCGCGTCGTTCGGCGCGAAAACATTCGCTCGCTTTGGCGATTTCCAACCGCAGTATTCGGCGCATTTTGCACCGGGACCTCAAAATGCATCCCTACAAAATGGTTGTTGCACAGGAATTAAGTGAAAGGGATTTTGAAACCCGTACGAACCTGTGTCGCGATCTCCGAGAACTCCCAAACGACGATGTTGTGCTCTTCACGGACGAAGCCCATTTTCACCTTTGTGGTGCCGTTAACAGGCAGAATTTTCGATATTGGAGTGACGAAAATCCTCGAGAAATCCATCAGGAACCCCTCCATAGCCCAAAAGTGACTGTGTGGTGTGCTTTTTCCCGCCTAGGCGTCTGGGGGCCTTACTTTTTTGAAGAAAATGGGCAAACCGTAACGGTCAACAGCGAGCGCTATTGTTTCATGCTGGAAAATTTTCTTAGACCCAAAATGGAAGAAAATGGCGTGGAAAATGTGTGGTTTCAACAGGATGGTGCAACCGCCCACACATCGCGACGATCAATGGACATTCTCAGGGAACTGTTTCCCGGTCGCCTCATTTCCCTGAGAGGTGATCTTGGCTGGCCGCCGCGCTCACCGGATCTCACTCCATGTGACTTCTTCCTTTGGGGTTACCTCAAATCGAAGGTTTACCAGCATCGACCAAGGAGCGCCTAAATCAGTGTATCCGCTCCCAAGGACGACATTTGAGTGATGTGCTTTTCAAAACTTAAATTTAAAAATGGCATAAAATTTGCGATATGTTAATAAAAAAAAATTTTGACAAGTTGAGTGGTTTTAATTTTAAAACGTTTTGAAATCGGATAGGTTTTTCTGCCCCACCAGGTATGTGATATCTGAAACCTATGCACTATACTCGTATAATTTATTTACGAACTTATAACGTCATATACATATACCATGTCGGACATCTCTCAAGAGACTGTAAATGATATTGTCGGTATGTCACATTGGTATTGGACCTGGTACATACCTATAACTATATACATGTTACCGTACTTATAATATATTCGTAGCGCATTGATCACGTGTCAACTATTCCAAATCTAATTGGTCTATTTATGTGACCAAGGTCTCTGTCTGTCCAAAACAGGTGTGCAGAGGTTTAACAACGACGCATTTTATTTTTGTAGCCATTGCAGTATTTGTTTATGTTTTATGTAGTGTGTATACTTTAATTCTTTGATTTCATGGCAAAATCGGCTTGTCATACGGTAAGTTTGTTTATGTAACTATGTATTAATTATGTAGCTTATTTTCATTCTTGAACGAAAATGAAAATTTAGATAACCTGAAATAATAATTTCAAACTACTATACTATAAAATTAGAATTTCAAATGAAAAATGTTTATGTGTATATATTTTACGTATTGTATTAATAAATTGTATTGAACTAGTCTGAGTGAAATTTATGGGTCGATTCTGTTCACATCTGTAAGTTTTACAGATCTCTAATCTGTAAAAAATGACAAAACACACCTGTTCTTGTTGATTAATATAAAATTATACATAAGGGTGGCAGCTTTAGGTGCGATTTTGTTCATATTTACAGATCTTGCGACTTACAGATGTGAACAGAATCGATTCATTAAGTTGTTTTATACTTAATTTGTATTGTAATAAATATGTAATATAAGTATTGTAATAAACTACATACTTAAATATATATATATTATTTGTAGTTAATACCTACACATTTTCCCACCATCCTTCATAATATTTAATATTTAAATTTAGGATTAAAACGAAGTAATAGGTATAAAAATTCACAATGTAAGTAGTATATTCCAATAATTACAAAGAAGTGATATACTTTTGTTATATACCATTTACGTTACAATATCTACATACATGGGATGTGATGTCTCATAGACCATGTTGCGGACATAGGTCTATACATGTACTTTCCAGGGATGTTGTTCGGTACGTAACATATAATACGAATTATGTCTATATTACGTACTAAGTACGTAACTGTGTTTGCTGGGTATACTTATTAATTGACTTGGATAATTTCTACCATACAGGGTGTTTCAGGACTAGTGTAACAAACTTTAATAGTTTATTCCTGAGGTCATTTTGAGCCAAAAATGTCATATAAACATAGGTCCTATTCCTTCTAGTTACCAAAATACAAGAATTATATTGAAAAGTCATACCTTATTTGTAATAATTAATTTTATTTATTAATATTAACGAATACGATTTGGACAACAAAACATACGATGACACAATTATTAAATAGACAAATAAATAAATTCTAAACACAGAACAACATAACCAAACATGGAATAGGTTAACACAATATGAAAAATTTACAGCAAGTGCTCAAAATGCGCGCCTTGAACTCGTATGCATGCTTGACATCGGCGAATCATAGAATCATACACACGATAAATTACATTTTGATCGTTACGAATGGCAGCAGATGCATTCATAATTCGTTCGAGTAACTGTTCACGCGTGTTTATTTGTACCCTATAAACTTCTTGTTTCAAGTGTCCCCATAGATAGAAATCAAAAGGATTTGAGTCTGGAGATCTTGCAGGCCAAAAGTTTGGACCTCCACGTCCAATCCACCTATTGGGAAAGTTTTGGTTTAACCACTCAGTTACTTGTCTACCATAGTGAGGAGGAGCACCATCATGCTGGTACCACATCTGTTGTCGTACAAGAAGTGGAACAACTTCTATTAGTTCATGTAGTCTGTTTTCCAGAAAGTTTCTGTAGCCATCAGCTGTCAATCGGTCAATTAAAACTTCAATTTCTAGTAATCTAGTATTGAAAATTCCTGCCCAGACATTTATGCTAAATCTTTACTGCAAACGGGACTGAACAATCGAATGTGGATTTACAATGCTCCATAAATGGTAATTATGGAAATTTTTTACTCCGTCTCTCGTGAATTGGGCTTCATCAGACCATAACACTTTGGAAATAAAGTCAGGATCATTTAAATTTTGACGGAGAAACCAGCGACAACATTCTAAACGAGGACCATAGTCTCCGGGTTGCAGTGCTTGAACTCGCTAAAAGTGAATGTAATTCCCCACGGTTTAATATCCGCCAAACAGTGCTGTGAGACATGTGTAATTGAGCAGCGATGCGTCTTGTGATGATTTCAGGATTATCGAGAACAGTATCAATTACATTCTCTTCATCTTCAACGTACAGTTGTTGATCCAGTTTCACGTAGACGCTGAAAAATGCGCGCAAATAGGCGATGGGAAGGTTGGCGTCTATTTGGATATCTGTCTTGGTATTCTCTGGACGCATAACGGGCATTACCATTACATGTTCCATAAATAAAAATCATATCTGCATATTCAGCAGTACTATAACCATCCATTATGAAACGAAAATACAATCAAAAGTACAACAATTTTTAATTTAGACAATTAATTAATACATAAATTAATTAATACAAATAAGGTATGACTTTTCACTATAACTCTTGTTTTCCGAAAGTACCTTGATTACAAAAATTAAAAAAATTCGTGTCATTTATAGAACTTCAACCTCTTGTATTTTGGTAACTAGAAGGAATAGGATCTATGTTCATATGACATTTTTGGCTCAAAATGACCTCAGGAATAAGCTGTTAAAGTTTTTACACTAGTCCTGAAACACCCTGTATAGTACTTGGTTGTATATTTGGTAAATTGTAGTTTAGGTCGCTTGCGTTCAATACGCTATATCATATATCTCTTAAAATTGATTTTCATTTGTTATTTTATTTTGTTTCAATTAAGCTTAGTACGTTGTTAGTTCGTAAAACTGACTGGTCCTTCATTCGTTTGTGTTCGTTCGTTTGGGTTCGTTCGTTCGTCTGTTCGTTCGTTCGCTCCTCCGTTTGTTTCCCAAAATAATATTGTCCTGATTATATTGGCCAAGTCCAGTGGTGTGAACCAGCTATCCAATCTTGTCAGGTTCATCCATGGTGTTTAATCCGAGCATTAACTCTCATGTGTTTGTACCATCCATAGTTCATTCAATACGATTTAAACATATTTAGTTTGCATATAATTCATTAAATTTTTACCTCTTGCCATTGTAGGCATGGAAGGTATAGGATCAAGCACATTTTAAAGTCCCTAGAATCAGTGGCGTACCTAAGTGAAATGGTGCCCAGGGCAAGGGTCATAATTGCGCCCCCCTGTCAACAATATAAAATCAAGATTATTTCTTTTTCGTTTTAGTGTAGCGAGATATGTGGCATTTGTATTGTTGTTGAAATTACTTAAGAATATCCATATACATTCTTAAGTAACTTCAACCATGAATGAATCAGCACAATAACAAAATAACTAATCAATTATCATTTTTTCTTCGATATCTCCGAAACACTCTATACAGCTATAGGACATATAACATATTTTGCTCGTAATGACCCCCTGAATATATCGTATATGTTTGTGGGTCGAGTCGCGGAACACCTTGTGTATGTTTATTTAGCTATGAAATATTTAGGAACATATTAACATTAATTATGTGTCAGTCGAGTATAAGTAGTCAGTCCAATTATCTCTCCTAAGGTGATCTTATGCGCGTTGAAGTTGTTGGAGATCACCCTAGTCTCGTTGTTCAGAGAGTCGATGTGCGAAAACATAAGGTACAACGAGATCTAATAAATACATCCACGAATTTGATCTGCATGATTTTTACATCTACATCTTCCTTGCCTTCACTGATGCAAATGCATTAATAACGTGCACGAAATCGGTCTTTTCAGTTCTTCCCTTTCAACGCTCATCAAAGCAAGATCACTTAATCGATCTTGATCCATGGAGATTCTCAGATAATTTAAGATCAGTTTTAGTTTGTTGAAAGATCTTTCACAGTAGCGATGGAAACTGCAATAGTCAACATTATTTGCATGGCTATTCGAAGATTTTTCGCCGTTTGCGTTTTTCGGTTTCGACATCCCAGTTTTGACAGAGACTAAGTCCAATTTCCAGAGCTTCAGTCACCAAAGTTTCTCTTTCATTGCGAAAATAATCTCTTAAACCTTTCAAATCTAAGGCGGCATCATGAAAGTTCCTATTTATATATTGCAGTTTTTTTTAACTCTATCAATGGGAATGAGTACTCTCGTCCAAAATCCAAGTAGAGTCAGAAAATCGAGTGTCAACATACGGTTGTACAATTGCGTAGCATCACTTCTTGTTTCACTCGTTTCATTTTCATCATCCATTATAGTCTCGAGAACTTGAAGTATGCCGTCAAGGTAGTTGCTTATGGGCTTCACAGCTTCCACTTTTGCACTCCATATTGTTTTAGACTCAGATTTAATAACTATGGGCACAGCGTTTTCGAGTAATTCCCAGCGTTGAGTAGACGATGAAAAAACAGATAGAGAGCTTCAACAGCTCCGAAAAATGTCAATACGCACAGTAATCAACAGTTTTAACACTTCAAATTCTGGCACCCAAGTTACATACGGATACCAAGGGCTCCAAGCGGCGCCCCCTTGGTTCTGGCGCCCAGGGCACCTGCCCTGTTTGCCCCACCCTAGGTACGCCACTGCCTAGAATACGATTTTAACATGTTTACGATGCGTATGATTGCGCTTATACATGGGCGTGTGCGTCAATGTGCGCAGGAATGTACGTGTATGTGCTTTCTAAATAATCCTTTACTTATAAAAATTCTACTTTTCTTTATATTCACTTACCCGTCGTATCGCTTCTGTATAACTGTTCCTGTAGAATTTAGTGAATAAATATAGAAGAGTGAGTATATAAAATACACCATAATAGAGCAAACCGGGTAACTTGAAAAATTCTGGACATTGGTCTCTTGAAAAGGTTATTACTGTAAAATAGAATATAGCATACGCAAACTGAATCTGAAACAGAAAATTACATGGTTAATATTGTTTCAAATATGTGACTGATAAGACTTTCAAATATTCCAGAGGTGCAGTATTTGCGATACTTGCCAGGCGCTCGTTATCTAGCGGCCAAATTTCGAACCGTAACCTAGGGTATTGTTTACATTGTATGGCATATAGCTGTATAGGTTAAGTTACTGTTTTTATATTATATAATGCATGTTATTCATTTAAATCAATATTATAAGTAAAAGCACATTACCTTCCGTCAGTTATATGAGGTATTTACGAAAATACTACCGATGAACTGTTACCGGTAAACAGCTTTTATCAGTTTATAGCTATCGGAATCGATATTATAAGAACGCAAGTGATAAACAAGGTCATTGACGTATTATATAAATGGACGCAACGTAGGTACTGCTTTACTGTATAAGCATTGACGCACACCTTAGAAAAGAATAGAGCTAAGTTAGGGGCAAAGTCAAAATGAAAAATAACACAGAGTGCTTAGGAATATTCATCTCATTCGTAATAAATGACAATTTAAAATATAGTTCATATTCGATTTAACATAAAATATTTCATTCGTATATTAAATTATTTGTAAAAATAATAAATATAGAAAAGTACTTTTGCTTTAGCTAATATTATTTATTTAAAACTATTTTTATATACATTTTAGGTATAGTCCATCACAGAATGTTTAGATGGCTTGAAATTGTGTCTTCTAACTGCAATAAGCAGTCTGTTCACAGTTCATCTTTGGGAAATCTACTCGAAAAACATTCATATAAGATATGATAGTTTAGTTTCCGACGAATAAGAAACACTTGTGAAATTTTATGTCTTTTTGATAACAAACTGTTCCATTTGCACTGCATGACATTACCATTTTAAAAGAATTCTGGAATATAAATGAAATCACACTTATATGCATAGCATGAATGACAGAACATAACCTGAATTACCAGCAAACTATATTCAAATTATTTCTATTTCACATTAAATCAAAATTACTCACTTTGTATTGTAACTAACTCTTAGATAGAAATATGAATATTATTTTTACTAATATTCTGAGGAAATATATTACACTTTTACTAGCTGTCACTACTGTCAGACTAGCAAACAAAACAACAGACCGCAACAAAGTTCTTGTTTGACGTTGCCCCGCTTATCTATCTTTTCTTTTCTAAGGTGAGCGTCAATTCCTCTCTCTCTACGTTGGGTCTATTTATACTATTATTCACGAAAGATGACTATTCAAGGTCATTTGTTCGAAGAAAGTATACACATCACTTTATAGCAGTAGCTTGGCAACATTTTGTATTAGAAAGAGAAAGATTGTTTGACCTATGTCTATTTAATTTATGCGGTGAGACAGATTTACGTAAATAGTGGCATTACTTTCTAACACACTATAAATAATAATGACGTATGTCGTAGACTTACAGATACCTAATTGTCTACTAAACTGCCCTCTGTGCTGAGATTTACCCAGTGGCGTTGACGTTTAAATCAAATTATTATTCCTTGTTTTATAAGTTAAGACTATGTTTTTGTGTTTTGCAAAAACATAAGTGAAGAACATAAATCTTTCAGAAAGGCATTATTTAGAAAGAAACAATTTTTAAATGAATTAGTCTTATTTTTTCAGTTAAAATGGGTCCATAAATATTTCATGTTACACGCCTATGCATATGAAATGCAATGAAGTTATCTGCAAGTTATATTATATCAGACGGCTCACAAATGACCTTGAATAGTCATCTTTCGTGAATAATAGTTTATGTAATATGTCAATGAACAAGGTAGATCCATAACCTACGAAAAAATTTGAAAATTTAAAACAGGTTAGAAATTTAACGTAGTTAACAAAATGAGCAGAGTCCTACTTTGAACACATTTCCACTTTTACCGCGCACGCTTCGCTTTGCATCACTATCTTTTTTTGAGACTAGATTCGTCATGAATCCAGTAGATGGATTTGTTAGATATTGAACAACTTTCGAACACGGTAACTTTTTACCACTCGTGTTTCCGAACAAAGTCGGTAGATGCGGTATCTACCGGTAGAATTTTCGTAAATGCATATGTATTTTCTATAAAATCCATACATAAAGTTCCTTGCAAAAGATTATAAATTTATTGTATGTACATTACCTTTCGACAGTTGTATGTATTTTATACAAATTTCATACAGAAAATTTCGAGCAAAAAGATCCTAACACAAATATGCTACGAATATGTCATTACACTTGACTGACATCTTTCAATCAGAATTTTCTTAATATAGTAGCTGTTTCTAGCATAGCTGGCTAATTTATGAAATTTAATTTCTTTATAATTTTATAACTCTATATCCATTTAATATGAAGTATAAAATGCAGTCAAATCGTATAGACAATACTCTAGAAATCCTACCTAAATTTGTTGTTTTAGTTTGCTAAGTTGTATAGCATTGTTACGTTTTGTTTATTTTCACATAGCCACCTATAATATATGTCATCGTTGAAAAGAGAAAAAAAATGCCGGTTTCTATTTTATTAAAATAATTATAGGTTGCCATTTGAAAAATAAAACTTGATAGTAGTATCTTGTAAACCTGACTTTATAAAAATATCTACATCTGCCATCAAATAGTATATGTAAAATAATAAAACCTTTATATGAGCCATTTTTTCTATTACTTATAATAAAAATCTGATGTGGCCAACACATAACCTCTCGCCAGATATTTTTAAATACAAATACATATATTCATGTCTAACTACAAAATAATTCTCACATATATTTGCAAAATCTATGGGATATTTTAAAATAAATTATGTACAATACATAATGAGTGCCCGTGAGGTGACGCCTGGTAAACGCCCGCACGGTACAAATATGTCATCAATATTACCGATATCTGCGAACAAAGCAGATTGGCACACCCAGCAATGGGTAATATGCCGTGATGATATATTTATTTTATTTATTTACAATACATACATTTTCTTTATATTCCATATCCTGAAATTTTCTTTTTCTACTGTCCTTTGGTTTTTCTTTATATTCGTCATTTTTTTGCAAATTCCTTTTATATTCTTTTTTACGTATAGTCTTTTGCGTTGTTGACTTTTTTTATTTTCATAATCTTCATAATAATGTACAAATATTTTTGACAGAGACATACAAATATTTTTGACAGTGACATTTATATGTCAATTACAAACATTTGAATTTCTTGCCGTGTAGTAGTTTGATCTGAGATTTTTTACATCAAACTATTTTATATGCCTTTCTTTATCTCTAAATCTATAGAAGATATAATAATGAATTTATATTTATCGAATAAAGAATTTAACGTTCTTTAATAAGTATAAGTATTTACATAAATTTTCGATAAATAATATTTAGATGATTTTTTTCTTGTAACTACTACTTCCGGTTGTCCAATTATTACCAAAACTGACTCGACTCTTCCCATTATTGGTAGATTGAGGAATCCGTAGTTAAAAATGTCTTAAGTCTTATAGTATTTGAGATATAGTGAATCCGACATCCACACACACACACACATCCACACACACACACACACATCCACACACACATACGGACATCATCGTAAAAATGTTATAATCGGATTCTGGGGACCTTAAAACGTGCTTAGTCATTAAAATCTGGATATGCGATTTTTAGCATGATTACAATACCTCTCTTAGCGAGAGGTAAAAAAGTTAAAGGGGGGGGGGCGTTTTCCCAAACTCACCCTGTATAATATAAAAACAGTAACTTACCGTATATAGCCATACATCATACAATAGGTTTGTTCGTTCCGCTATGCTGCGTTTTACCGCAAAACGCGGCGGTAATTGTCGCTGCGTTTTGCGATTCACTACCAATCGCCGCGGTAATAATTTAAGTTACTAAAAATTATTTTTCTGTTCGATCCGTTTGCGTTAAATTATTTTCGAAGATACTTCAGACTATTATAATTATAAAGGATACTCAGTAAAATATATTATTCCATTTTCCATTATTTTAATTGTTTATTACTGTTATCATTTAAATTTACCTTGTTACAAATCATAATTCATATGACATTGACATTTATATATTTTACAAATGTATTTCAATTTCTAAAACTGAAAACTAAAACATTACATAGCATACTTATAGGAAAATTACAATTTTTTCCTAATATTTATTTGTCAAAACTGTCATACTAGCACTTTATATGTAGACGCGAACATTACCGCCGATTATTTTTTTACCACCGAGTCATGAGTCACTGTGAAAATGATCACCGCCAGCTGCAGCGCCGTTTTACCGCAAGTTACTAGAAAAACGGATCGAACAAAATCTAGTGACTTTACAGTGAACTGCGAATCGAAAAGAACAGCAAATTTCACCGCCGCGGTTTGCGGTAGACGCAGAATAGCGGAACGAACAAACCTAATGTAAACAATACCCCAGGTTAGAGATCCAATATTGGCCGTATGTAGCGCTGATATCGCAATAGTCTACGAATGTATGAACCCGTGTAAAGTGGGTACACTAGTGATGGGTCAATTCCCGAAATTGAGTGATAAGGAAAAATTCTCGGGAATTCCCGGAGAAATTCCTAAGAATTTTTTTTTTAATTTTCCAATTTCAAATATTTCGTAGCTCCACAATATTTGTTGACGGAGGAAGAGTAGGTAACAGCCAGGCATAAGTCACAAACATGCAAAGCAAAATAACCGGCGCTAAGGTATAATATCTAAAATAAAATTGAAAAAAAAAATCCGGGAAAAAAAGTCAAGATATTTTTCCCTGCAAATCGTAGTTGCAGGAATTTCCGGGAATTTTCCCGGAAAAAACAAAATTCCTTGCGGGAATTTTTTAGTAGCACATCACTAGGGTATACAATAAGAATAGTCCGCCTATGTCATCAATGGTCTGGTACCCAGGTCTCGACAGGGAGAAAGAGGGTGACGTCGACTACGGTTCGAAGGCTCGTCAGTTTTGTTTAATACTGAGAGCAAATTATGTTCCGTAATAAAACGTATATTTTTGGTCGTAAATATAAAATATTATATCGAAGACTGTTTCTCAACAGTGAATTTTTCTGTAACTTAGTTACTATGAACTGCGTTAACAATTCAAATGAAAGTGGATAAATAACGAAGACGGATTTGTGAAAAATTCATGGATCTCAGTGAGATTTGAACCCAGAGCCTACCAATTTTTAATGTGCGGGTAACAATACTCCATGTGAGAGAATGTTCTCGTGTAGAACGTGTGAGAGATTCACAGAACTCACAGGCAGAGCCGGGCAATACTTGCAAGAAAAGTACTTTATTAGGCTTGCAAATACTTTCAGTACTTCCAAGTACTGTACAGGTGTCTCATTTTCGATGTTTTTTTAAGGTATCTCGGGTAATATTATAATGATAGAGTAAAACCATTTGCACATTCCAGGGTCAACTTTTCCAGAAATGTTTAATAGTCACCACAGGAATTTTCGATCTTCTTTTGTTTCTGAGCTACAGGCAAAAACTCGTATTTCGTTCATTTTGAAAATATCTCATATCTTATTTATTATGATAGAGAAAAAATGTTTTTACAAAAATTTAACCGTTTTTTAAATAGGATAAAATGGCGTAATTAGATTTTTTGACAACTTAATAATTCTCGAGATATAACACAAACTTATGATTTTTTAAATGGGAATCTATGTTGAAAATAGTCTCATTTTTTGCTTATTTTATAAGCTTTTCAATCTACATTCTTTTGTTTTAAACATTAATAAAAGACGAATTATTAATTTATTTTACTCATTTTCTCAATTTATTTACTTCAAAAGCATATTAAACCATTTTGATCGGATTGTGTCAAAGCCATCTGTAACGTCGATAAATAGTAATTTAACTAACCCGAAAATAATTGGTTCAGAATAATTTTGAGAACAAAATTAATAGATATTGAATCAAAATAAACAAATGATGATTTGTAATAAATTTTTTCATTTGTTTCTTGATAATTTCCAATATTTTCACCTCAATAAATTAATAATTCGACTTTTATTAATGTTTAAAACAAAAGAATGTAGACTTGTTTATATACCATTGAAAAGCTTACAAAATAAGCAAAAAGACGAGACTATTTTCAATATAGGTTCCCATTTAAAAAATCAGAAGTTTGTGTTATATCTCGAGAATTATTAAGTTTTCAAAAAATCTAATTATGCCATTTTATTCTATTTAAAAAAACGGTAAAAATTTTGTTGAAACATTTTTTCTCTATCATAATAAATAAGATATGATATATTTTCAAAATGAGCGAAAACGAGTTTTTGCCTTTAGCTCAGAAACAAAAGAAGATCGAAAATTCCTGTGTTGACTATTAAACTTTTCTCGAAAAGTTGACCCTGCAATGTGCAAACGGTTTCGCTCTATCATTAATATTACCCGAGATACCTTAAAAAACATCGAAAATGAGACGCCCTGTACTTGAAGTACTTTCTATGTACAGTACTTTGTACTTGAGAAAGTAAGTCAATTCACATATACTTGGTACTTAATACTTGGAAAAATACTTGAAGTACAAGGAAAAGTACTTGAAGTATTTTTAAATACTTGAAGTACTTTAAATGTACTTGAAGTTCGATGAATAATTAAAAGTTAACAATGTTATGAGAATTGTTTGTATGTCAGTGTTTCTTTTGCAGTTGTGTGATGTTATTCCTGTAGTACATAATCATGCGAATTTCATTAATAAATATATTTTCAGCGATATTATGAAAGTAAATATGTATTTGCAATTTTTTTGGCATAAATAAATTAATTCTAATCTGCATATTGCATATACATATAATGTTTGTTTTACCTAACTACAGTGCCTGGGACTTTGCCGTATCGCCTGGCGAACGCATGACGTAAAAATGACGTCATTTTAACATCTCGGTACAGCTTCTCGTATCGTTTGGCGATCATATGACGTCAATTTTACGTCATAAGATTGCTAGGTGATACGGCAGTCCCAGCGAGGAACTCTTGTCTTAAATAACCAAATAAATTTCGCATATTGAAATTTTTGTCAATAATCACCTTTTAAGGTCCATATAATCAGAAAAATATCAATTATTTGAAAAAGTACTTGCACCCAAATTTAGAAGTACATTATTTATAAAATTAGTTGTAATGATTGTAATAAAGTTTACATCGGTCAAACTAAAAGACAAATTGACACTCGGTTTAAAGAACATTTATATCATCTAAAAAGCGGTAATCCAGAAAAATCTAGCGTAGCTCAACATATGTTCATTAATAATCACAAAGTTAACAATTCTAATATTAAACTATTAAAACATATTAATAACGATAGATATTTAGATGCATACGACAGTTTAATAATAAATAAATATAAAAATAATTTGATGAACGCAGATCTCGGTCCCATACCAAACTCAAAACTTTTCAATTTATTACAAAGTTAAATTTTATTGGACGATTTAAAATTTAATGACTCATTATTGGACGAAAATTATCTTAGTTTATAGGTAATCATTCACCTGTGACTCCCATCCCTATATAATCCCAGTTCTCTCCCTTGTTTTTCAGAGTTGTTAGGACCTCTGGCATGGTTGACATATTGAGTAATCTTGACTACTCTGTTTAACTTTCACTTATTGTACTACTGATGATGAGAACTTAGTTCTCGAAATACGTATTTAGTTTTTGTTAAAATTAATTTTAAGGTTAAGGGGTAATATAATAGTTTTACTTACAATTTGGAATGAAGTAAGATATTTTTTCCACCACAGGTACTTCTGCCACTTGGGTCCGAGTCCCGATAACAAGTAGTACGTATACATAACTATGTGTATAGAGGAGTTCACAGCATACGCTTTAGTAACTACTCCTCCTGGTGCAAACATGGTTGCCAACCATGCGTTGAACGGCATACTGGCATGATGATATAAATGAAGAAAACTTATTTGGTCTTCTTTCTTACGGAGTACGAAGAAAATCTGGAAATTAAATTAATATAAGTATCAATCATAATTATAGATCCTTCACCGTAGAAAGAAATTAGAACATGGGGTCATTAATAGGCAACTCTTCCTAAGCGATATACCATCTTGTGGCAGATTTTAGAAGCTCTGAGATAGACATAAGTCATAACGTTTATGAGTGCTACGGTACAAACTGCGTGTATTTATTAATTTATTTCTGTGTTATGTAAAAATCAAATATTTATTGCTGTATTTCACAGTGTAATTCATGGATAAAGAAAGATCCGAATTTATATTTTCATTCTTTTCCATTACAGACAAAGAAAAAGTAATGTTAGGTGGAGAATTAGTTAATAAGCGGAAAATCTGGATAAATCTGAGAAAATCCAAGTCCCTGCATGAAAGTTTACGGCCTTTATTTCACCGAAGGTTCATTTTTTAAATTTACTAACGAAAGAAACTTAGATATTTGAAAAAAACTGCAACATCCACTTGTAAATTGCCTGTCTTCTTTTCCATCCAAAGATAGGGAAGAAAGGGCTAGGAAACGAGCTTAATAAGTACAATTAAATGAATTATATATTAATGCATGATCCAGAACCAGCACTTTTGGACACAAATGAAGCAACAGAAAACGAAATGATTGCAGCTAAATGCATTATTAGATTTAATTAACGAACAACCAAATGTGCAAAATAAGAAACCTTTTCGCGACTTTGCAGTACAAGTTAACACACCGAATTTCTTAACATAGAGTGATTTAAGTACGACAAATAGTGTTCTTTGTAGTTTTACTATGTATTTAAAGTTTCCTTCAATAGTATGAGGGGCAGACTACAAAGTACTTGTTTGCAAACAGAGTGCATATATCGGTATATCATTTGCATTTGTTGTGGTCTCTATATTTACCATACCGCATAAAATAATATGCCAAGTTTTGAAAACTTTCTCGACCGAAAATTAGAGTTTATTAGATTTCATAACCTACAAAAACTTCAAAATTATAGTACTGTTAGGTACTAAATACAAAAATTATATTAATAAAATGTAGAATAATTTGACAACAAACTTACTTATTAAATATATAGAAATAAACACGGAATACAGGAAAGAAACATGAACTTTCAACAGCAATATTGTCTCAGTCAGTAGGTATGTTCCTAGAGTATGTCTATCTGGCAGCTTCCTTAGCCCACCGTTTCGGCGCTACGATATTAATCGAGATCGCCTATATTAAAACTAAACTGTACAACTGTGGAGAGAATGAAGAGTGAACGACTCAATGGCGGTGCGTCAGATAAGGCAGGTGAGGCGAGGCCTCACCTCTTAAATTCAAAACATTTGTAAAATTTTATAATGTTATTTTTCATTTAAAATGTATTGAAGTAATACAAATATACAATATTTGAACTCATAAACAATCATTGTTACTATAATATGCCAAATAACCATGCAAATAATCTTATTTTCACCCGAATTTACACAATGAGGCCAAATTATACTGTCCTCATGGACAATAATAGGGTAATACATAAGTGCGAGTGAGACGGAATGATTTTACCCTCTCTACGCTCTACATCTACACTACCTACTGCAGATGAGCCAAGCGATGACTTGGCCTCTCTCGTTCCGAGCAGAGCGCACGTAAGCGCTTACAACAGAAAATGCTTGTTTCAAACAAGTATATTTGTATTATTTTCAATTCGTTTTTGTAAAAACGATTTAATAATTACTATTTATTGTTACTGTTGTTATTTTTTTATGTTTTCATAAATTTGAAACTATTATTTATTTCTATTTTAATTCTACCTACTTTTTACTTGTCACAGTTATTTAAATTAAACATTTATACACAATTAAACAATAATAAATCATGTATGGTAGAAATATACAAACACCAACAACCAAGAGACAAAACAACAGTACGAACTACTTTCAACAATGGGAATAATCTAATTGAACTGTTAAGAAAAAAGATAAATAAATAAATAAATCATTACAATGATTACTTTTGCATCTAATATTTTCATTATTAGTTCTTTTGAATTATATAAATATAAAAAATATAATCTTTCAAGCGCAAAATAGCAAGATAAAAGTATCGGAATAATAGGTGAAGTTGAGAATTCTTGGACTCGGTTGAGTAGTGGGGAGAACCTTAGACCAGGAATAGAGAGGGAGACAAGGCATAGTCACGCGTATATTTACAAATCATCTGAGCGATTTTGAACCTTATTGAAATGTCAAAATAAGCCGCAAAAGGCTAGTCGACCAGTTAAATACTGTTATGTTACAGTTGGCCAAATCTAAATAAATACTTGATTATCCATAACTACAAATTATCTTGATTTTGTTTTATAAAACTAAAATAAATACGAAAGAATATTAATAAAGAAAAACGTAATGTAAATAACGGACAAGTTAAAACGGTAGGTGACATACATACATACATACGTAAAATCACGCATTTCCCACTTAGTGGGTTAGCACAAACCCGAAAGAATAACAATAACATCATCAAACAAAAAAAAAAAATCAGTCTCTCTTTCAACAACATTCGTACTAACCTGACATCATAGGTACAACATATATTCCTCACTCTTAACATATTAAAGTGACCGATTTTCGGTAGCGAAATACCGCAACCGGACCACAATAATAGTTACGAAACAATCATCCTTCGCCACACATTCCTGTCTAAGCACACTTCTTTCGCCTCGGCCACATTCATAATCGCATTCATACACGCTCTTCTTCTCTTCCCACTCCGAAACTTTCTCTCTTTTAGTACCTTATCAATCACATCCATCCACTTACACACTGGACGGCCGCGCAATCGAACACCCTCAATTTCACCAAGATATACACGCTTTACAAGCCGTTCACTCTTCATTCTCTCCACATGACCAAACCATCTCAACTGGGTCATTCCTACTCTCTTAACAACATTCTTCCTAACCATACATTCTTCATACACCAAATTATTCCTCACGCGATCCCGTCTTACATATCCACATACTCCACGTAAATACCTCATTTCCACGGCAGTCACTCTCTTTTTATGCTTTCCCGTCCATGCCCAACATTCGCTTCCATACATCAAAGCAGGCACTAGCACTCCATTATACACACTTAAACGAGCTTCTCTAGATACGTTTACGTTTCGAGCAAACGTACCCAGAGCACCCATTACCTTACACCCAAGGTGACGCTTGTTGACATTGAAAACTTATTCGCTCGGCTGCACACGTATGTAACACATCTGGCCGACTAGCCTTTTGCGGCTGATTCTGACAGTTCAATAAGGTCGAAAATCGCTAGGATGATTTGGAAAGTCGTCTAATGGCGAAATATATAGCATGCCCTGTCTCCCCCTCTATTCTTGGTCATAGTAACGCCCTTGGTACATAAAATACTAATATGTTACTTACGGTATCCGCTAATTCAATAAACTTCGCAATGTAGTACCAGTAAGCCCCGTTAGCACCCTGAAAATTAAAATAAATGATTAATGCCTGTTTGCACCGTTACCAGTTAAGTTGCACTTACTAATAAGTGGCGTTTAAATTATAATAACATTTGCACCGTACCTTAAGTTCCACTTAATTTTTACCAAGTGACGCTTATATTAAACCGTACTCATCTACCGCTCAACTGCATTAAGTGGCAATTATATCCATTGTGACATTTCGTGTTATGTCAAGCTCATAAGATAAATGTTTTAAATGATATTGAATATAAATATAATGCTGCTGAGGAGGATGAATTGGATAAAATTAATTTAATAAACTATCAAATACTAAGGAGAGTGAATAGAAGATATTTTTTTACGCATATGATGATTTAAGATTGTAGCAAAGATTTCAATGTGATTTCGATTGCCAAAGGAAAAAATATTGGACTTATTGACATCTCCTATTAATAGGGGTTAGGGGTTTCCACTATTTTTCAATTTTTACCTTCCGTCACCTTTAGGTAAGGAAGGTATTGTCTTTGGTCAAAAAATTCGGTGGTGAGTTTTTGATGAATAAGCACGTTTTAGGGTCCCTAGAATACGATTTTACTATTTTTACGATGATGTCTGTATGTGTGTGTGTGTGTGTGTGTGTGTGTGTGTGTGTGTGTGTGTGTGTGTGTGTGTATGTATGTGTGTGTGTGCGTGTGTGTGTGTGTGTGTCTGTGTGTGACAAAATTTTCTAATGCGATAACTCTAATACTACAATTCCAAAAATTATAATTCTTTCGTATTCCTCTTCGTCACATCCATGTGAAGAGCTGATTAGATTTTGGTTATAATTGATCAACCGGAAGTACTCTCATTTGAAGATTTTAACAGTTTTTCTTGAAAAAACGATGTTAAATATCATTTTTTCACATTTAATGTTATTATAAATATTAAAGAATTATTTATTCTCTATACGATTTGAATGCATTTTATACTTCATATTAAATGGACATAGAGTTAAAAAATTATAAAGAAATTAAATATCATATATATTAAGTCAGCTTTGCTATAACTCTGGAAACAGCTGCTACATTAAGAAAATTCTGATTGAAAGGTGTCAGTGTCAAGTGCAGTTGACAGTATGTTTATGTTATAATTTTACTGGAAATATAGGATCTCTTGTTAGAAACTTTCTGTATAGAATTAGTATAAAATACATACAACTGCCTTAAGGTAATGTACAAGAAATATAATCTTTTGCAAGGAACTTTCTGTATGACATTTATACAAAATACATAGAACTGACGGAAGGTAATGTGCTGGCCACATCAGATTTTTTTATATGTTATTCATCTTGAAAACTTATATGTATTACAATAAATAAAACATTTTTGTCATAACGGGTTTTCTGTAAAAAAAATATTGAAAACAGTATTTTTTGCAACTCGTTTGAACGGCCAATTTTTACCGCCCCGACAGCGCGTAAAAGGCCGGCTAATGTAGCTAATTGATGGTGTACTAACACTCTTCTATTACAGTTTTCTTGAACTAACGCATAGGGGTAAGGATAGGAGTTTTCACTGAACTACAAACAAATGTTTTATTTCAAACTGAGTTTGTTTGTGACCTTACAATTTTTAGAATTAAAGAACTGAACTTCGAATCTTTCGAGTACGACGTCAAGATAATAAGACTAACAAAATATTTGGAGAGATAAATTATATCATACATAATTTATAATTTAATTTGTTACGAATCCTAATCAAAAATTCCAAATCCCTCGTCAATTGAACATCTGGGTTGGAATGTATGTATCCTGGGTTTTCCACAAATATTCTTTTACGGGTGTTTCAACTTGTAAATAATTATAGGCAAAGGCATAACTTCTGGTAATCCCTTAAATTCGTTGCTGGAGATTTACTAAATACTTTACAAATATTTAATCCACGAAATACAATAATATATAAAATACTTATACCTTAGAAAATGCTTTACCAATATAACATACGGCAAATAATAATAATAATAATTGTATTGTATTCACATTTTTAACTAGTTTATAATACCTATTTCATTATTTTTACCTTCCGTCACCTTTAGGTAAGGAAGGTATTGTCTTTGGTCAAAAAATTCGGTGGTGAGTTTTTGATGAATAAGCACGTTTTAGGGTCCCTAGAATACGATTTCACTATTTTTACGATGATGTCTGTATGTGTGTGTGTGTGTATGTATGTGTGTGTGTGTGTGTGTGTGTGTGTGTGTCTGTGTGTGACAAAATTTTCTAATGCGATAACTCTAATACTACAATTCCAAAAATTATAATTCTTTCGTATTCCTCTTCGTTACAGCCATGTGAAGAGCTGATTAGATTTTGGTTATAATTGGTCAACCGGAAGTACCCTCATTTAAAGATTTTAACAGTTTTTCTTGAAAAAACGATGTTAAATATCATTTTTTCACATTTAATGTTATTATAAATATTAAAGAATTATTTATTCTCTATACAATTTGAATGCATTTTATGCTTCATATTAAATGGACATAGAGTTAAAAAATTATAAAGACATTAAATATCATGTATATTAGTCAGCTTTGCTATAACTCTGGAAACAGCTGCTACATTAAGAAAATAGAAAATTCTGATTGAAAGGTGTCAGTGTCAAGTGTAGTTGACAGTATGTTTATGTTATAATTTTACTGGAAATATAGGATCTTTTGTTAGAAAGTTTCTGTTTGGTATAAAATACAACTGCCTTAAGGTAATGTACAAGAAATATAATCTTTTTCAAGGAACTTTCTGTATGACATTTTTACAAAATACATAGAACTGACGGAAGGTAATGTGCTGGCCACATCAGATTTTTTAAATATGTTCCAATTTGAATATGCTGCCATCTATTATCACATAGGAAGATATTGAATGTATTTGATGTATGTAGGTAAAATCGAATATTGTAAACTACTCCCATCACACATATACATATTGACGGATAACGTAGAAACTAAAATCGAGCCGGCAAATGACGTCACTGGCTGGCAGCGTTTCAAACGTAGTAAATTGTTTTCATTCATTTTGAAAAAATTGGAAACATATTTAACCATTTAAGTAGTGTTTTCAGAAATGTTTTATGATATATTTTAGTGTAATAGTGTTATTTTTCAATATTTTGATTACGGTGGAAACCCCAGTTTTGGAACTCGTGCAAAAGTACTATTATATAAGCATCATTTATTTTTAAGCGCTACTTGCTTAACTTTAACTTATATAGTGCAACGGTGTAAACGGACATAAGGAAATTTAAAAAAATGAACAAATACAGCGCGATCTTTTGACAGCAAGGAATTTGATGTTATAAGAACAATAGACCTTTTCAATTTAAAGAGATATAAGATAAGAACAATTGAGATCTATGGCGTTTGTTTCTAAAAAAATTTAGACGTAAAATGCGAGAATATCTCAGATAACTTTGAAAAATCTTATCGAAATAAGTTACAAAAGATTTTATTCAAGTTAAAATGTCTAGCGATGCAAATTTTACAGCGAGAACATGTATTTTATTGACTGCAATATTCTTGACGTTTCGTTTGACAGCCCAACTGGCAGTTGTTCGCGCCATTTTCTTACTGTTTGCAGTTATAGAAAGAGATAGCCGTTAAATTGAAAAGGTCCATTAAATTTACATTGGAAGTAAAATCTAATCATAGATTATTTTTTATGAAAACGTCCTAAATTAAGAGAAATTTGTTTCCAATGTGACAAGTACAAACCATTAGAGCGTCTGGATCCATACTTCTGTCAATATCTCTACAAATAAATATAGGGTATCGCCTCACCCATCCGCTAAAGATACCCTGCAACACAAAAAAATTATCAATTGAATGAATACCAAGAAACTAGGAGAAGAAGTGTTCATTTAAGATTTTTCTTTTTAATATATTCAGCAAACCCTAATAGAACTTTCCGTTATTTCAATTACCGGGAGTAGATATCGATACCTAACTTTGGTGTCAAAATCATGACAAATAAAACATTTCAAACAATTCATTTGTCTATTATAGTGAAGGTTATAAGCAGGCACTGGACAGCTAAGTGAATGTACCAAAATACTATCATAGTTCCAGGAAGCACTGTAGAGGCGCGACAGTGCTTAAATTTTAAGAAAATAAACTAATGCGGATTTTACTTTATTTGTAATTATTCCGCATAATTATTTTTATACAGGGTGTCTCACAACTCGCGCCCCAGACGAAACTGACACTTGCCGATAGAAATAGGTTGCCAACAAAGAGAAGAAAATAATTTGCAGTTGCTTGCATAACGGAGTTACTAGACTTTTTAATCCACCAATCCCGGAAGGATATCTTGAGGTGTGATGATATTATTATAAAATAAAACTGGTTGCTACGTTTTAAAAATACTATTAGTGAGTTACAAAATTTGTTTGACTTACTGTAATTTTGACACTTTAGAGTTGACTTTTCATTGTCAACAAATTTAAGTTAGCGAAAGTATCATCCGAGATCATCATTTATATCGTGCAACGTGTTGTAGCAGCTGTGTAAAATGTGTTAAACGAAAATATCAGCGGCTGAATACATGGTAAGAATTTGCCTTTTTATTCACCTTGTCAAATTTAATTTGACAATGACATTTTTCGAAAACTACAGTTGCCCACACATTTTAAAGAAGATTTGATTTGTATAAAGCCTTAGTAACGTAAAATTACGGCAAACACACGTTAAAGGTGTAGGTCTCTGAGTCGGTTTTTATTTTTTAAAAAACCGACACACCCAGAAATGTCCGAGTGGCAGCAGAGGTCACTATAACCTACTCTGCACGTAACGAGGGTACCAACAGAGGGCACTGGAAATGTCTCTGTAAATTGTAAAAAAATTGTATATAATATATGTAAGCTGAGATTTGTATAGGTCAAACGACCTTAGAACAAATAAATACATTATTATTAAAAAAAATGTAAACATTAATAATAAACTCATATACGAAAACGCATCGTTTTGGAGATACAGGCTCTTAAAAGAATAATTATCTACCTTAATTTTAGTTGGCTGTTATAGCTTTCACTTCTTCATCGTCATTAAATTTCTTTCCCCGTAACTGTTTTTCTAAGTTTGGGAATAAATAATTGTCGGACGGAGCCAGGTCTGGACTGTAGGGGTGGTGGTTTATAGTTTGTAAGCTAAGGTCCTGAATAGCAGCCAGTGCAACATTGTTGTTGTGCACGGATGCGTCGTCATGCATATGAAGAAAATCTTGCGTCAGGTGTGACGATGGTCACTAGATTTGGATTTAATTTTCGTGTTTAGCATTGTAGTCTTGTGGTTAACAAGTTAGTTTTTTTGCTAAAGTTTATGAATTCAAATCGAGGTTCAAATCCCACAAGTAAAAATGTTGTTTTACATTTTTATTGTTTTGTATTGATTGAAATTACGCATACAATGTAATTGTTTGGTTATATTGTATGTCGTTTGTTGTAAAATGTATTTTTGTATTTTTGTATAAAGTTGCTAATGATTATAAATTTGTTGTTTATCTGTAAGATACCGCATGCTCGGCTAGCGCGCTGGGGATCATGGGTTCGATTCCGAGTTCGATTCCACATGAGGTTGTATTTTTTTAAATTTAAAATAGCAAGTATTTGCAGGATGATTAGAATCTTGTTTAAACATATTTTCGTATTTTTAACGATTTTTCGGGGTATAAATACGGGCCCAAACGATAGTTTCATGCAGAGAGAGTGTATTCTCTCAAGAGAGCGTTAGCCGGTTAGCTCTTCATCGAGTCTTAGAGAGAGAGACGGTGTGTGCCGTCTTCCGCGAACCTGGGGCTTGATTCTTGACATCGTTCGCTTTCGCGCGAATGCGAAGGCGAAACGAGAAGTACAACGCGATGCGTAAGCACGAAGCTTATTCTCAACTACCCTTCGCTTCGCCACACGCGCATTCGCATTTTAGACGAACGGTAATATTTAGCAACGTCGCATTGGACATTGGACGTGTTGCTAGTTGCATAACTGTTTTCAATGAATGGATGGTTAAGTGTTGTTTGAATCGACCTTATTTTTTGAGTGATTAGCTTTTACTATTATAAATATGGAAACAAACAGTGCCAAAATATCTGAGAAACAAAGACCAATGCATATTGCATATTGAATTAATTAAGAAAAACTTTAAATTAGTAAGTTGTAAATATACAGCATCTTTTACATCTAAAAATGCGCAAACTAAATGGGAGGAAATATCAAACGTTTTAAATTGTATTCTAGAAACTAGAAAAAATTGGAAAAAATGTAAAAATATTTTTTTCTAAATGTTAAAAATCTCAAATACTTTTAATTTCTAATAGCGGAAAACAACTTATAAACTTTTTATGCAATATATTATTACAGTTTACCAATATGTATTTCAGACATGCATGGCAACATATAAAAAACCGAACTAAATCGAAATATATATCAATTAATTTTTGTAAAACTAGCATTATTGCACTATATATTTGTCAATATTTATTTTATGTATATTTTGTACCTACGCTTAATGGTATATTGATGTTTTAAAAAGTTTACTAAGTTTTTTTTAAATCGTACCGCTATAGAGTTTCTTCAATGGTACTGGTTTTTGATCTACTAAAAAATATATACACAGAAATTATATACTATGTATTCTAAAAAATTGTTTATTATTCTTAATAATATATCATTTCATTATATTTTCTTATTTTGTGGTGTAGTGAGCAATATAGCTGACTCACGACCCAAGGGTTCCGGGTTCGAATCCCGGGTAAGGTATGGTTGTGGTGTGTGTCTTTCCCAATTTTATCTTCATTCCCATCGAATACAAAATGCAAAGATATGAAAAATATGTAAGAAAATTGTCTCATCGTCATTAAATCACCGCTTATATACATAAAATGTACAAAAAGCGTGTAATAATAAATTATAAATAAAATATTTTGTAAATTTGTCAAGTTATTAACAAAACAAATTCATTTCTTTTACATTGTCTTATGAAGTCTGATAAATGTGTTATTTAAAAAATCTGATGTGGCCAGCACATTACCTTCCGTCAGTTCTATGTATTTTTTATAAATGTCATACAGAAAGTTCCTTGCAAAAGATTATATTTCTTGTACATTACCTTAAGGCGGTTGTATGTATTTTATACAAATTCCATACAGAAAGTTTCTAACAAAAGGTCCTATATTTCCAGTAAAATTATAACATAAACATACTTTCAACTGCACTTGACACTGACACCTTTCAATCAGAATTTTCTTAATGTAGCAGCTGTTTCCAGAGTTATAGCAAGGCTGACTAATATATATGGTATTTAATTTCTTTATAATTTTTTAACTGTATGTCCATTTAATATGAAGTATAAAATGCATTCAAATCGTATAGAGAATAAATAATTCTTTAATATTTATAATAACATTAAATGTGAAAAAATGATATTTAACATCGTTTTTTCAAGAAAAACTGTTAAAATCTTCAAATGAGGGTACTTCCGGTTGACCAATTATAACCAAAATCTAATCAGCTCTTCACATGGATTTAACGAAGAGGAATATGAAAGAATTATAATTTTTGGAATTGTGGTATTAGAGTTATCGCATTAGAAAATTTTGTCACACACAGACACACACACACACACACACACACACACACACACACACACACACACACACACACATACATACACACACACACACATACAGACATCATCGTAAAAATAGTAAAATCGTATTCTAGGGACCCTAAAACGTGCTTATTCATCAAAATCTCACCACCGAATTTTTTGACCAAAGACAATACCTTCCTTACCTAAACATGACGGAAGGTAAAAAAGGCTGAACTTGTAAGGAGAAAGCATCACAAAATATAACTATAGGCAGAAATATAAATTTTCGTGCCAATCTACGCTGCATAATAAATAAAACAAAAACAATCTCTTAGGTAGTACTCTAATATAATAATTTTTTGAATGGTGTATCTGTTAGAACATCTACAGGATTTTCCATATCCCTGTTATTCATCTCTTCAACATATTCTTTCAAATCTAATATACATATATCTAATTCTTCATTAACAATTTTTTTTTAGCTTATTCATTAATAATATTACAAAATTTGCATTATTCCAACAACTGATTACACGTCACTTTTAAAAGACAAGGCGCAAATAAACGCGACAACCGGTGAGACGAATGCTTTTACCCACTCGCTTTGAACACGAAGGCGATTGCACGAATTCGTAACGATGCGAAGAGTCGAGAATACCGCTTTACTGATTTCGTTCGCTATGCGTACGAACGCGCACGACTCTGACGATTACGAAGGGTCGAGAATACGGCCCCTGGTGAGTGCCGGGTGAGCAAGTGTAGGACCTTGGACCTTGGCTACCTCTGACTCAGTGCTGTTGGTGTGTGCCGGCAGCTCGTAAGGGAGTGTAAAAGGTGTATGTACGGCTACGGATGCCACCGTAGCCGGATGTTTCTGTACAGTGGGGTTTGCCACTGTTTGCCGTAATCGCGATTGTCGATGAGTGTTGGTGTGTGCCAACATGGTCTCGTTTCCGTTCCGAAATTGCGATTGTTGATGGGTGTTGTCGAGTGACAACACTGTTACCGTTTTTTTTTGTTTCAACTTTGGTGTGTGCCATTGTTGACCATTCGTGCCGCGCTCCCGTAACTTTGGTGTATGCCATTGTTGCCCGTTCATTGTTGACCGTTTATTTTTATGAACGAATCCTGCAAGTATCGCTGGTTCATTTGTATTAGCCGATTGTATGCTAGCGATTGCTACTTTTATTTGTTTTGTTATTATTATCCTTTTTAATATATTTTCATAAAATATTAAAATTCATTACATATGATTTCATTGTCAAAAACCGAACTCTGTCTCCACTAAGCTACCCGAGCCCTTTTTGGCGTTCAAGCCACTCTTTTCAGCGACGCTATAAGAGCGTCCTTTACTGGATTTACCACTTCTCCTGTGCTGTGTTATCGACAGATCGATTGGCGCCCGAGAAACCCGTTTTGATAGCAAGGAGAACTACAGAGAACGTCGAATAAAGTTGACATGCTGCACTTTTGGCCATTACACAGGTTATTAAAATACTTTTACATATTTACATTTGTAATTATTTGGTACATTATCTCATATAATAAATGATATTTAAAAAAGAACAATAAATACTCCCACTTCTCTATGAATTCCGTCATTCCGCGAACTTATTAACTATTTCTACATAGTTTTTTCATGTTTCATGTTAGTGTACTTACCGTGTATAAAAGATATGCACTGAAAACAACTTGAAATAAATTGTAGTAGAATAGAACATTTATGAGTTTATACGGTTCCCTGTTCTTCATATAGACAGGAAGAAAGATTTTGACGGTTAATAAATAAATAACAATTATACTTAAACAGGGCCATGGTGTTGAAACAAGAAACAAATGTTTCGTTCTTGGATCTGAAATCAAAATACATTACTTCAAAGATATTATTATTACTTCATTTGAATAATATCTAACACATGTACAGGATGTCTCATTTTCGATGTTTTTTTAAGGTATCTCGGGTAATATTAATGATAGAGCAAAACCGTTTGCACATTGCATTGTCTTCTCTTGTTTCTGAGCTACAGGCAAAAACTCGTTTTTGACTCATTTTGAAAATATCATATGTATTATGATAGTTAGAGAAAAATTGTATTTACAAAATTTGTACCGTTTTTTAGATAGAATAAAATGGCGTAATTAGATTTTTTGAAAACTTAATAATTCTCGAGATATGACATAAACTTATAATTTTTTAAATGGGAACCTATGTTGAACATAGTCTCGTCTTTTTGCTTATTTCATAAGCTTTTCAATGATATATAACAAGTCTACATTCTTTTGTTTTAAGCATGAATAAAAGATGAATTATTAATTTACTGGAGTGAAAAAATTTAAAATTATTAAGAAACAAATGAAAAAATCTATTACAGATCATCATTTGTATATTTTTACTAATATGTCTTTCAGTTTTACACATTTTTTCAATTTATTTACTCCAAAAGCATATTAATAGTATATTAAAGAACGTGTTTTATAAGACATGTTTTTTTCACACGCGTCAAAATTTGGAAAACGAGCGTTAGCGAATTTTCTAATTGACAAGTGCGAAAGAAAATCTTATAAAATGAGTTCTTTATACTATTTTTTATATTTTGCGCCTTCTACAATAACATTTACTTACTCAATTTGTGATTATATATGTAACCATTTGTACATTTTCATGTAAATAATCTTCCCTAAATAAAAAAATAATAATTTCGACATTATTAGTGGGATTCTGAAACCAGCGTTAAATAACGTTCGGCGTTAAGTAACGATAGTAACGTTCACGTTTCAGCGTTAAATCGGTATTCTGAAACACTGGCGAGAAAGTGGATCGTTAAAAACGCCAGCGTTAATTCAAGTCAAATACATTCATGTGATCTTTCCCGTTTAAAATTTTTAACCAATAAAAAGCGGTTAAACATACCAAAAATTACATTTATCTGTCTATTTTAAAAGCATATGTCAAACCTGTATGTCAAACGTCAAATAAACGAATATATTTACTGCGTGTAGGTATTTTGTGCAAAAATATATTTCTATTTATTTACATATGTTAATAAAAGACGATTAAAGCAGTTAGTACTATTTTACAAAAATAGATAATAAAAACACACGTATTAATTTACCTATAAAGAGTATACCTACAAGAATGGAGACTTGTGGAATTGTTTATAATATTATCAATAATATTAGCCTTAGCCAGTATGCAATTAGATGTTAGAAAATTTATGAAAGAAGTTACTTTGCAATGGAAAATTAAGCACCTACTGACTTTACGAATAAGATTTCCAATAACTGGCAAAGAAAAAAGTATTTTAAAATATTTGTTCTGTTTATAAACATTTACTAATTTTAGTATAGGTACCAGTAATCAATTACTACATCAATAATTTTCTGTATTTTTTCCTCTGTTACATTGTTATAATCAGTAAAGCTATTCTTTGTTGTAATCAAACACAATTTTGTTTGTTATAATCAGAATTTCTTCATGGAATTAATAATCAAATATCACTTTCCTGGATAGTATTTTTTGTTCTAATACTCGTACAACATAAAAATCAAAATACTTTACGTTCTTGAAACCAACACAAAATTGCTTTTGCTTTTATTCACTTAACTTTTTAGCACTTATATACATCAGGCATTTTCTATGCTGTTAGATTATATTAATGTATTGAATTCTAATTTTTCATACTCTTAACGGACTCGTTGTTTGTGATTTGAACACTGTAATGCTTAAAAAATATATATATTATAAGGTTATGTTAACAATATATTACTTTTATAAATAATAAATAATTATATATAACATGAATAACTATACTCACTGTTAATAAAATATACTTCTTACAAGTACATATAGCAGTACACGAAAAATCAGCGTCGGACTGGCCATTGTGGCGATCGCCACAGGCCCGGCGAGCGAAAGGGCCCGGTCTAAACTTGTAACTTTCATATCTAGTATTTAGTTAATAGTTTTCAATATGATAAAGAGAAAAATAATCTTAAAGAACTGATTGTAGATCAAGTATAAACATAATTCAGGAGTCTGACCTTAACCAGAGAACAAGCGTAGCGTGTCAAAGAATTCTAAACGCCAATATAGGCTTACTTCTATCCCTGTCTTCACCCCAAACTCCATCATCACCCCGGCCAGTATATTCTAGAAATACGTGCTCAGCGGGCATGTGCAAAATCTACTATGTAGTAGATACAAAAATTTAGTTTTAAGTTCTGTGTGGTTTGATGTGACGTTTCACTTTTCACATAGTAGACTTTCATTACCAGATACATAAAAATGAATAAATTCAGAGTTAACTAACTCCATTTTTATTCCGGATTAAAAATTTTAATATAAGATCTGTTGACGAAACAGAATACCTAAGGTAGGAGTTAAATTCTGCAACTGTCATTTTAATAACAATTTTTGTCGCCTTAACTCTTGGAATTGTACTTAAACTTAAGTATGTACAATTGCACCAACAAGGCTTAAATTTTAAGCGTCCACAAAAAATGTAAATCGAAACAACAATGCATAGCAATTCATTTAACATTTTATATCGACGTAATATTGTCAATTGTGAAAGATAGCACTAAAATGAAAATTAATTATAAACATTGCACCTACAAAAAAGATTATCTTTAATAGTATTCACCATTCACTATTAATATGATTTGATTACAACAAAGAAAATGTTCCAAAAATGATTATAACAATATATTTATAATTTTAATATTTAAATTCATTAACTTCGTAATGCATACTTCGCATATGCATTATTTAATCTATGTGCCAAATCTCGGCCAAAGTATACGTGTTTGAGACGCGATTTTCATATTAGATTACTGCTAATTCTATACAACTAGTACAGTTATCTTTGGTAATAAATAAAATACTTTAAATTTTTTTGTAGTTATTCTCAAAAATAAACCATTTCAAAATTTACCGTTTTTGTCTATATGTAGTATTTTTTCTCAAATAACGATACACCAAATGGTCTTCTGATGGGGTAACTGTTGTCTAATTTACCCGACACCAGAACTCTTATATTGCTTGAGATCCCCATGCAAAGAGTATTTCAATAAATCTGTTTTCCCATGTTAATCGTCAATGTCACGGATCTTTGGGTTCAGCTTGTGTCCTTGTTTTCATTCATTAATGTATTTAAAAAAAAAAACCTTCATTAACCATCTTTGTTTCATTAATAATATTTTGAATGGCCCAGAATAGGGGGCCCGGTAATCCAAATCGCCACACTCAGAAATATGTCCCAGTCCGACACTGCGAAAAATATCAGGGCTATTTAGACCATAAAACTCACAGACAACCCGCCGTTTTCCCTGTTAACGCTTCGATATGTCCAGCGTGAATTAACGCCGACTAGCAGCGTGAACGTTAAGTAACGCTGAGTTTCAGAATACCACAACTGTCAAAATCAGAGTTAATTCACGTTAACGCCAGAAGCTAATTAACGCTGGGTTTCAGAATCCCACTTAATATTATTAAAATGAATTGTCAATTAACTAAAAATAAATTAGGTAAAAATGGGTTAAAGAAACGTCATCTAGTTCCAACCGTCTAAAGCATAATAAGTCTCATTACTTACCGCCATATTGATCAATATAAGAATATATACTTTCTATAAGGAACATTCCGAAAAACTGTAACAAAAGAACATAATTATAATAAATAGTTACTTACTAGCATAATACAAGAAATAGCCGTTAACAGCCGCGTGTGTAGTTGGTAAGGGGGGGGGGGGCGTACTACTTTTTTAGTTAGTGGGAGTCATCCCTGAAAGGAATCAAAATGACCGAAAAATATGGGCATTAATTTTTTACCTTCCGTCACCTTTAGGTAAGGAAGGTATTGTCTTTGGTCAAAAAATTCGGTGGTGAGTTTTTAATGAATAAGCACGTTTTAAGGTCCCTAGAATACGATTTTACTATTTTTACGATGATGTCTGTATGTGTGTGTGTGTGTGTGTGTGTGTGTGTGTGTATGTATGTATGTATGTATGTGTGTCCGTGTGTGTGTGTGTGTGTGTGTGTGTGTGTGTGTGTGTGTGTGTGTGTGTGTGTGTGTGTGTGTGTGTGTGTATGTAACAAAATTTTCGTCTGCGATAACTCTAATACTACAATACCAAAAATTATAATTCTTTCGTATTCCTCTTCGTTGCATCCATATGAAGAGCTGATTAGATTTTGGTTATAATTGGTCAACCGGAAGTACCCTTATTTGAAGATTTTAACAGTTTTTCTTGAAAAAACGATGTTAAATATCATTTTTTTACATTTAATATTATTATAAATATTAAAGAACATTGTATTCTCTATACGATTTGACTGCATTTTATACTTAATATTGAATGGATATAGAGTTATAAAATTATAAAGAAATTAAATTTTATAAAGTAGACATAGCTATGAAAACAGCTACTATATTATGAAAATTCTGATTGAAAGATGTCAGTGTCAATTGACATATTCGTAGTATATTTGTGTTATATTATAATTTTACTCGAAATTTAGGATCTTTTGCTCGAAACTTTCTGTATAGAATTTTTATAAAGTACATACAACTGTCGAAAGGTAATGTACGTATAAGAAATTTAGAATTTTTTACAAGGAACTTTCTGTATGGATTTTATAGAAAATACATAGGCATTTACGAAAATTCTACCGGTAGATACCGCATCTACCGACTGTGTTCGAAAACACGACTGGTAAAAAGTTACCGTGTTCGAAAATTGTACAATATCTACCAGATCCATCTACCGGATTCATGAAGAATCTAATCTCAAAAAAGGTAGTGATGCAAAGCGAAGTGCACGCGTTAAAAGTGGAAATGTGTTCAAAGTATGACTCTGCTCAGTTTGTTAACTACATCAAATTTCTAACCTGTTTCAAATTTTCAAATTTTTTATAGGTTATGGATCTACCCTGTTTAGATCTTGCGTTCTTAAAATATCGATTCCGGTAGCTATAACCTGATAAACAGCTGTTTACTGGTAACAGTTCACAGGTAGAATTTTCGTAAATGCCTCATATAACTGACGGAAGGTAATGTGCTGGCCACATCAGATTTTTTATTTTTACCTCCCGCTACCCTTGGTAAGGTAGGTAATCCACTGTGTGGATCCTCCACTCTAACTCAAATATTAGCATTCAGAAAATTTTGAAACCTTGTATTTCGAGCTTTTTCTGTAATGGAAAGAGGCCATTAGATTTTGGTGTAAATCGGATAACCGTAAATGGCACTTTACTAGAAGCTCAAAATAGTTTATCTTCGAAAAATACCTTTAAATGGTATTTTTCCGAGATTAATGTTATTATAAAAATTAAATACTATAATTTAAAAAGAACTACGATATCAGAGTGCGCATTCGCAGATGACCTTGCAATATTAGCCAAAAGTGAAGACGATTTACAATACAATCTAAACTTAAACGAAGAACTTTATAAACACAACATGACAATAAATATTGATAAAACGAAAATCATGATAATAGCAAAAGAAGACACTACAACAAGAATCACAATAAACGGAAAAGAAATAGAGCAGGTAGAGATGTTTGAATACCTAGGAACAATACTGAACAATAAAGGAAGACTGGAAGACGAAATAAATAGCAGAGACTAATTGCAGCAAATAAAAGCTACCACATGCTGAATAAAATTATACTAAACAACAAACAAATAACGACAAAAACAAAGATGACACTCTACAAAACAATATACAGGCCTACTTTAATATATGGAAGCGAGACGTGGACGATAAACCAAAAAATAAAAATCTGATGTGGCCAGCACATAACCTCTCGCCAGATATTTTACCTGATTGTACGCATAAAACGAATTTTTTTTTTTTAAATACAAATACATATATTCATGTCTCACTACAAAATAATTCTCACATATATTTGCAAAATCTATGGGATATTTTAAAATAAATTATGTACAATACATACATTTTCTTTATATTCAATATCCTGAAATTTTCTTTTTCTACTTTCCTTTTCTTTTTCTTTATATTCGTAATTTTTTCGCAAATTCCTCTTATATTCTTTTTTACGTATATTCTTTTACGTTGTAGACTTTTTTTATTTTCATAATCTTCATAATAATGTACAAATATTTTTGACAGCGGCATACAAATATTTTTGACAGTGACATTTATGTGTCAATTACAAACATTTGAATTTCTTGCCTTGAAGTAGTTTGATTTGAGAATTTTTTCCTCACATTATTTTATATGCATTTCTTTATCTCTAAATCTATAGGATATAATAATGAATTTATATTTATCGAATAAAGAATTTAACGTTCTTTAATATAAGTATTTACATAAATTTTCGATAAATAATATTTAGATGATTTTTTTCTTGTTACTACTACTTCCGGTTGTCCAACTGTTACCAAAACTTAATCAACTCTTCCCATTATTGTTAGATTGAGGAATCCGTAGTTAAAAATGTCTTAAGTCTTATAGTATTTGAGATATCGTGAATCCAACATCCACACACACATCCACACACACATCCACACACACACACACACACACACACACACACACACACACACACACACACACACACGCACACACGCACACATACGGACATCATCGTAAAAATGTTATAATCGGATTCTAGGGACCTTAAAACGTGCTTATTCACTAAAATCTGGATATGCGATTTTCAGCATGAATACAATACCTCTCTTAGCGAGAGGTAAAAAGTAAAGTTCAAGCAGCAGAAATGAGATACTTGAGAAGAGTAGTGTAGAAGGAGTCAATAGAATGGACAAAATTAGAAACGAACAGATTAGAAACAAACTTAAAAGTATAGTTAACACCATAGAGAAAAAACAACTCGCGTGGTTCGGGAACTTGATAAGAATGCCGGAAGACAGACAGACCAAAACAATATGGAATGCAAGAACAACAAGAAAGAAAAAAAGAGGAAGACCACAAAAGACATGGGACAACACCATAGAAGAAGTACTAAAAAGAAATAATTTAAGCTGAAAAAATAGCAATAAACAGGAAAGAATGGAAGGAATACATAAACAAGATAGAATAAACAGAAGTACAAAAACAATCTCGACACCCGAAAGGGTATACAAGAGATTTAAAAAAAAAAACTCCTTGGTTGCGCACTTACTAAAATGTAACTGACAGATAAATGTCACTGTCAAAGAACTAATCATTTCAAATTAATAACAGTAATGTATTTAAAAGAAAAAAGTAAATAGAACAATAGGAAAGGAAATCAATACAGTTTCCAGCATACGTGAATATGTAGGTATGTATTAAGATTAATAAAAATTAACGATTCGCAAAAAAGTTTAAGCTAATTCTCATTCTTAGATTAGTGAATTCTATTTTATCCCGGTATTTAAAATTTAATCTTTATTTTATTCTCAAAAAAGGTAGTACTTGGATTAGATTAGACTATATTTTAAGAAATAAACTGCCAAAATTAAAGTAAAATTCGCTAATCCAAAAATAAGGATTAGTTTACTCTTTTTTTGTGACTCGGGCGGTAAATGGCGGAAGGTATTGTGTTGGCCACTTCAGATTTTTTTGTTATTCTTGTTGTAATTCATAGCAAGCTTTATTACAAGAGCCAAAAAGTATATAATTTTTAAATTTAAATATCTCACTTATACAAAGGGCTAATTTAATAATACTTGATGTGCTAGACGCAGAATTTAATTCTCTAAAACTCTTATTTGAAGTATTTATTTCTAAAATCAAAATAAAACCATTTTATTCAAGAAAAACTGTTAATAACTTCAGGTAATGTCACTTCCGGTTGGCCTATTTTAACCAAAATCTACTATGTTATTCCCATTGACATAAAAGTCTTATACAACAAATTTGAAATGTTTTGGATTATATTTTAAAATAGTTTTTCATTAAAACCTATTATAGGCTTCAAATAAAGTACCACTTCTGGAAATTATGTAATGACCAAAAAGGGGGTGCACAACTAGGTATTATAGAAGTCCTAAATACAAAATTTCAACTTTGTACGGCTTAACGTTTTTTGAGTTATGTGTGTACTTACGTACATACATACGTACATAAATACATACATAGATACGTGCATACATACGTACATGCATTCGTACATACATACGTACATACATTTGTACATACGTACATACATACGTACATACATACGTACATACATACGTACATACATACGTACATACATACGTACATACATACGTACATACATACGTACCTACATTCGTACATACATACGTACATACATACGTACAAACATACGTACGTACATTCGTACATACATACGTACATACATACGTACATACATACGTACATACATACGCACATACATACGTACGTACAGACGTCACGACGAAATTAGTCAAAATGGATTAATGGATGGCCAAAATGTATATTTCCGTTAAAATCTGAAAACCGAAATTTTTCGCGATTACAATAATTCAGTTACCGTTTCTATGTACAAGGAGGTGAAAAATGGAATCCCCATTAATCCATGGTTTTTTCTTCAATTCTGATTATCTCTGCTTTAAGGTATACCGAATGATAAGTTGACTAAAATCAGCATAATACATGATTTAACATTGGATTACATGTTTAGAAAAATTGCAAGCCTAAAATGTCCAAATATTTAGAAAAACAGGAAAATATTGAGAATATATCTCTTCATACGTGTTACGATTAGGAAGTGAATGAATAAGCTATGCCCATTTCGAGAATTGGTGTGTTTTACTAAACACCCAAAAGGAAATACACCTACCAGTCGATTAATATTGTTTGTATACATATAAGAACTTCGGCAAAGCCAGGGTAGTTTACTGGAATTATCAAATAATCTTACTAAATAAAACTTACATATTATAGCACAAATATATAGACTGGCACAGACAATAGTTTGAAACAATAGAGAAGTTAAAAGTAGTTATTTTTATTTATAGAACTAATCGCCCAATTAACAAGTTAAATTAAAATTGAATATTCAAATTATTTTGGAGGTGATTTTTATTTTTCCTACATTAATAAAACCATTGTCTTCCATTATTTAATTCCGAAATAATAAAGATGGATGTGGCCAGTACATTTACATTCCGTCATTTCTATGTATTTTGTACAAATTTCATACAGAAAGTGCTTTGCAAAAGATTATATTTGTTTTATATTACCTTCCGGCAGTTGTATGTATTTTATATAAATTCCATACAGAAAGTTACTAGCAAAATATTCTATATTTCCAGTAAAATTATAAGACAAACATATTATTATGTTACATGCACTTGACACTGACATCATTCAATCAGAATTTCCTTAGTATAGTACCTGTTTCCATAGCTACTTTCTGAAATTTAATTTATTTATAATTTTAACCTTCCGTCACTTATCGATAAGGAAGGTATTGTCTCTGGTCAAAATATTCAGTTGTGGGTTTTTGATGAATAAGCACGTTTTAGGGCCCCTAGAATACGATTTTATTATTTTAACGATGTCTGTGTGTGTGTGTGTGTGTGTGTGTGTGTGTGTGTGTGTGTGTGTGTGTGTGTGTGTGTGTGTGTGTGTGTGTGTGTGTGTGTGTGTGTGTGTGTGTGTGTGTGTGTGTGTGTGTGTGTGTGTGTGTGTGTGTGTGTGTGTGTGTGTGTGTGTGTGTGTGTGTGTGTGTGTGTGTGTGTGTGTGTGTGTGTGTGTGTGTGTGTGTGTGTGTGTGTGTGTGTGTGTGTGTGTGTGTGTGTGTGTGTGTGTGTGTGTGTGTGTGTGTGTGTGTGTGTGTGTGTGTGTGTGTGTGTGTGTGTGTGTGTGTGTGTGTGTGTGTGTGTGTGTGTGTGTGTGTGTGTGTGTGTGTGTGTGTGTGTGTGTGTGTGTGTGTGTGTGTGTGTGTGTGTGTGTGTGTGTGTGTGTGTGTGTGTGTGTGTGTGTGTGTGTGTGTGTGTGTGTGTGTGTGTGTGTGTGTGTGTGTGTGTGTGTGTGTGTGTGTGTGTGTGTGTGTGTGTGTGTGTGTGTGTGTGTGTGTGTGTGTGTGTGTGTGTGTGTGTGTGTGTGTGTGTGTGTGTGTGTGTGTGTGTGTGTGTGTGTGTGTGTGTGTGTGTGTGTGTGTGTGTGTGTGTGTGTGTGTGTGTGTGTGTGTGTGTGTGTGTGTGTGTGTGTGTGTGTGTGTGTGTGTGTGTGTGTGTGTGTGTGTGTGTGTGTGTGTGTGTGTGTGTGTGTGTGTGTGTGTGTGTGTGTGTGTGTGTGTGTGTGTGTGTGTGTGTGTGTGTGTGTGTGTGTGTGTGTGTGTGTGTGTGTGTGTGTGTGTGTGTGTGTGTGTGTGTGTGTGTGTGTGTGTGTGTGTGTGTGTGTGTGTGTGTGTGTGTGTGTGTGTGTGTGTGTGTGTGTGTGTGTGTGTGTGTGTGTGTGTGTGTGTGTGTGTGTGTGTGTGTGTGTGTGTGTGTGTGGTGTGTGTGTGTGTGGTGTGTGTGTGTTGTGGTGTGTGTGGTGTGGTGGTGTGGTGTGTGGGTGGGGGGGGGGGGGGTGTGGGGGTGTGGGGTGGGGTGGGGGTGGGTGGTGGGGGGGGGTGGGGGGTGGTGGTGGGGGGGTGGGTGGGGGGTGGGTGGGGGGGGGGGGGGGGGTGGTGTGGTGGGGGGGGGTGGGGGTGGGGGGGGGGGGGGGGGGGGGGGGGGGGGTGGGGGGGGGTGGGGGGGGGGGGGGGGGGGGGGGGGGGGGGGGGGGGGGGGGGGGGGGGGGGGGGGGGGGGTGGGGGGGGGGGGGGGGGGGGGGGGGGGGGGGGGGGGGGGGGGGGGGGGGGTGGGGGGGGGGGGGGGGGGGGGGGGGGGGGGGGGGGGGGGGGGGGGGGTGGGGGGGGGGGGGGGTGGGGGGGGGGGGGGGGGGGGGGGGGGGGGGGGGGGGGGGGGGTGGGGGGGGGGGGGGGGGGGGGGGGGGGGGGGGGGGGGGGGGGGGGGGGGGGGGGGGGGGGGGGGGGGGGGGGGGGGGGGGGGGGGGGGGGGGGGGGGGGGGGGGGGGGGGGGGGGGGGGGGGGGGGGG
>OY720466.1:16377304-16380268 GCA_963082715.1 Harpalus rubripes | reverse complement strand
TAATAACAAAAGGTGGTCCAGTGTTTTCTACGGATGCTGTAAATACACTGCTGTCAGTGTTCGTTACTTCTGTGTTGTGTTCAATATCTATGTTTCCCAAATTCTGGTTGGATAGTGAGGTGTGCATAGAAATTTTAGTTTCTTTTTCAACATTATCTACGGATTGCAATATTTTATTTGCAGTCAGAGATTTATTACGTAACGAATTATCTGCACTAGATGACGATCGCCATCCACCATGTCTTTTTAGTGCCATTAAATCGCCTCCAGCATCGATGAGAATGGTAGCCGAAGTTCTTCGAAAACAATGGGAAGTGAATGCAGTTTAGATATTCAGCTACCTTCATTGGTACACTTCCTATTTTATTAATACCAACTACTTGTTTGGTACACTTTCCCTTTTGATAATTAACAAAAAACTGGGAAATATTTTGGTCTACAGCTTGTTGGCGTATTTTAATATATTGCTTGCAGATATTATAAAATGTACCGGTAACAACAAAAGATCTATGTATTTTGGTTTTTGTGTCCGGAATTTTAATGTGGAGTTTTTTCCACTATCTTCAATGTCAGACATTTTAAGGTTTTTTAACTCTTGTTTCCGGCAAGCACCACTTATCCCAATAATTAGCACAGTCTAAAATTAAAAATAACAATATTTTATAACATTACATCTAAAAACTTTAATAAATTCACATACCTTCATCCATAAATATTCTCTATCTGGGGCTTCTTTCAGAAATTTATTCACGTCGCTAGGAGTAAAATTTTTAGATGTTTTGCTTTTAAATCCATCCGATTGCCTTTTTAAATAAGCCCTTAACTTGGGGTATTCTGCAATATTAATATTGTGCTTAATATTAAGCACACTTCTAAGCATGGAATATGTTGCCCATAACGATGATGGCTTGAATTGTTGACTTATTTCTCCGAAATATGCCATTAATACATTTTCAGAAAAGGAATGAACATTATTCTTTGAACGCCACTGCATAAATTTTTTGTAAATAATCTCATACCTCAATCGTGATTTTTCTGGTAAAAGGTTATTTGATGTGTTTGCAGCTTGTTCAATTATATCGGGAGGTGTATTCCCAAATTAATTTTCAGAGTCGCTCATTTTCACTTTGATAATTGTTTATTATGTTATAAACTAAAGATTTATATCGTCACTGAGCGTTTTTACTGGAATAGTTTAAAAAGGTTAGAATAACGGAACGGTACGTCAAACGTCAAACTACAGTGTTACCAACACGACATATTATAAACGAAAAATTTCTTGAGACAGTAACGTAATAATATATATTACATTACTGTTTACTGTACAGTAAATTCTTAGCAACCGTAATTAAGCATTTACTGTTCTTGCAAATTGTTTTTAATGGCCTACTTACACATATGGTCGTAGATAAATAAACTTACGTTACAGCGAAAGTATTGTCAACAACGAGCATCATTTTAAAAAGGAATGTCCTAACTTAATTCAAAAAATATGAATTTATGAGAGACAAACGTGTTATATTTATCCTAGTCATTGCAAATGAGAGAAATAAATGTATGCCAATTTGTTAAAGTCGTTCATGATATAGATGACCTTGATCAGACTTCTTTAAAAAATTTACTGTACATACATACGTACATGCAATTAGATATACTAGGGTAAACAAAATGAAGTCATAGACATAGTTAAATACATAAATACATACGTATACAATGGGTTTAAAAAAAACATAGGTACATATATATATATATATATATATATATATATATATATATATATATATATATATATACATAATAAGGTTTAAAAAAAAAAAAAAAAAAAAAAAGAGTCCACAAAGATTTACTGTTATTCATTTCACACCATACATACACTTTATGAGTTAAAATTAATTCCTAAACAAAGTCTTAAGTGTTGCTTCACGTTACAAATAACGTATATTATTATAAACAAACAATCAAGATAAAAAAGGAACGTCACATCACCTCAGACAGTGGTTATTCAATGCCAAAATTTCACTGTACTACGCTCACTTCAGACATTCAGATTTTTAAACATTCTTAATAGGAAGTAATAAAATCTAATTTATATAAACAGAATGTAACATTTTGTTTTATGACCTTACAAACACAAATTTCATCTTAAAACACCTTGTTTCAGAAAATAACAAATTCTAGGAATATCCCCAAAACGTAAAAAACATTCTTTTAAAATTCTATTTTTATTTCAACAATTATATTACATCGTAATTGTAACTAAAATAAGAGTTTCATAATTTATTTCAATTTATTTTCATTCAACCTAAACATTTTATTATGAGTGTACCCGATCACCAACATATGGTTTTTGTTGTGTAACACCAACATCTGTCAGAAATATTTGCCGACTAAGGTTATTATTAAAATAGTTTATGTATGTACAATAAATTATTTAGGGTCGGTATTTCCATCTCCGGATAAAGTTCAGGATAACATAAATGATGTAAATTATATTGAATGCCATTTTTTGATGCGATATTATTCATTTATCCGATAAATAAGTTATCCAGCACTTTATCCGAAGATGGAAATACCGGCCCTAAATGTTGTAAATTATATGTATGTGTAACATTATGTATTTATAGGTACCTACATTGTTCAACACAATTTGTTCATTATAATTTGTAAAACATAATTTTCTGTCATTTGATTGTTCCGACGGAAACTTGAGCTTTGAAAAGTTCAAACGTGGTCCAGACAAATTATAAGGTATTAAGGCCAATTTTAAACAGTAAGTATTTCATTTATTTTATATAATATTGTAGTGACAAATTGTAAGAAACTAAGAAATTTTTACTTATAGGTACATTCAACACAGATTAAACTGTTACTGTTTATTGTATTGTAGTGACAGCTTGCAACAATCTTTAAGAAACACAAATTAACCAATTATTCACTGAAATTATTAAGAAAACGTAAAGACAA
>OY720466.1:16369804-16372304 GCA_963082715.1 Harpalus rubripes | reverse complement strand
ACATACATACATACATACATACATACATACATACATACATACATACATACATACATACATACATACATACATACATACATACATACATACATACATACATACATACATACATACATACATACATACATACATACATACATACATACATACATACATACATACATACATACATACATACATACATACATACATACATACATACATACATACATACATACATACATACATACATACATACATACATACATACATACATACATACATACATACATACATACATACATACATACATACATACATACATACATACATACATACATACATACATACATACATACATACATACATACATACATACATACATACATACATACATACATACATACATACATACATACATACATACATACATACATACATACATACATACATACATACATACATACATACATACATACATACATACATACATACATACATACATACATACATACATACATACATACATACATACATACATACATACATACATACATACATACATACATACATACATACATACATACATACATACATACATACATACATACATACATACATACATACATACATACATACATACATACATACATACATACATACATACATACATACATACATACATACATACATACATACATACATACATACATACATACATACATACATACATACATACATACATACATACATACATACATACATACATACATACATACATACATACATACATACATACATACATACATACATACATACATACATACATACATACATACATACATACATACATACATACATACATACATACATACATACATACATACATACATACATACATACATACATACATACATACATACATACATACATACATACATACATACATACATACATACATACATACATACATACATACATACATACATACATACATACATACATACATACATACATACATACATACATACATACATACATACATACATACATACATACATACATACATACATACATACATACATACATACATACATACATACATACATACATACATACATACATACATACATACATACATACATACATACATACATACATACATACATACATACATACATACATACATACATACATACATACATACATACATACATACATACATACATACATACATACATACATTACAGTCATACATACATACATACATACATACATACATACATACATACATACATACATACATACATACATACATACATACATACATACATACATACATACATACATACATACATACATACATACATACATACATACATACATACATACATACATACATACATACATACATACATACATACATACATACATACATACATACATACATACATACATACATACATACATACATACATACATACATACATACATACATACATACATACATACATACATACATACATACATACATACATACATACATACATACATACATACATACATACATACATACATACATACATACATACATACATACATACATACATACATACATACATACATACATACATACATACATACATACATACATACATACATACATACATACATACATACATACATACATACATACATACATACATACATACATACATACATACATACATACATACATACATACATACATACATACATACATACATACATACATACATACATACATACATACATACATACATACATACATACATACATACATACATACATACATACATACATACATACATACATACATACATACATACATACATACATACATACATACATACATACATACATACATACATACATACATACATACATACATACATACATACATACATACATACATACATACATACATACATACATACATACATACATACATACATACATACATACATACATACATACATACATACATACATACATACATACATACATACATACATACATACATACATACATACATACATACATACATACATACATACATACATACATACATACATACATACATACATACATACATACATACATACATACATACATACATACATACATACATACATACATACATACATACATACATACATACATACATACATACATACATACATACATACATACATACATACATACATACATACATACATACATACATACATACATACATACATACATACATACATACATACATACATACATACATACATACATACATACATACATACATACATACATACATACATACATACATACATACATACATACATACATACATACATACATACATACATACATACATACATACATACATACATACATACATACATACATACATACATACATACATACATACATACATACATACATACATACATACATACATACATACATACATACATACATACATACA
>OY720466.1:16359804-16364804 GCA_963082715.1 Harpalus rubripes | reverse complement strand
GTCAAGTGCAATTGACATATTCGTAGTATATTTGTGTTATAATTTTACTCGAAATATAGGATCTTTTTGCTCGAAACTTTCTGTATGGAATTTGTATAAAATACATACAACTGTCGAAAGGTAATGTACATACAAGAAATTTAGAATCTTTTGCAAGGAACTTTCTGTATGGATTTTATAGAAAATACATACGAATTTACGAAAATTCTACCGGTAGATACCGCATCTACTGACTGTGTTCGAAAACACGAATGGTAAAAAGTTACCGTGTTCGAAAATTGTACAATATGCACCAGATTCATGAAGAATCTAATCTCAAAAAAAGGTAGTGATGCAAAGCGAAGCGCGCGCGTTAAAAGTGGAAATGTGTTCAAAGTAAGACTCTGCTCAGTTTGTTAAGTACGTCAATTTATAACCTGTTTAAAATTTTCAAATTTTTTCATAACTTATGGATCTACCCTTGCGTTCTTAAAATATCGATTCCGATAGCTATAACCTGATAAAAAGCTGTTTACCGGTAACAGTTCACCGGTAGAATTTTCGTAAATGCCTCATATAACTGACGGAAGGTAATGTGCTGGACACATCAGATTTTTTAATCTAAGATATGTACCTATGCACTGGATTTAGTTTTTCTCCACTTTGTCGGGTAAAGGGAAAGATCAGATGAATGTATTTGAGGAAAATTAAGGCCAAGGTTGACGACATGGGCGCCCATACAATGTTGTTCAGGGGGGTAGGGGCAAAGTCAAGAATACAAAAATATAATATACTAAAAATAAGTATGTTCTTAAAAATATAAAACAACATAAATATTTATGGAAAAAAATTACAATACAGTAATAGTACATTACTAACCGAGGTGGAAAGAGTTTCATTATTATTGTCGAGGGCGAAGATAGCTGACCAAGGCGCGAAAGTTAACAATAACTAACTTCCCAATTTTTTAAAAGTCAGAAATCGTTATATTACCAACTGATTGTGAATAAACAACATTACCTACTTATTCTTTTTCCGAAAATGCTAATTTACAATTCCTTGCATCTTTGGCAAATTCATTTAGAACTTCGTCTATATATTTTTGTTTATTTTCGCTTATGTAATCGCGATGGAGGTTCATCATACATAAACCGCCTAGCCGATCTTCGCTAATAGTAGATCTAATCCATGTTTTCACTCTTCTTAGAGTGCTAAAAGATCTTTCCACAGAGCATGTAGTTGGAGGAAGACAAATTAAAATTTCTAAAGCTTTGGAGATTGCTGTGTAAAATGTACAATGTTGTAAAAGTTCTGTTACAGGAGTTTCTTTAGTAATAATCATTTCTTTATTTGAAACCCAAAATTCGTGCCATGCTAAAGCTTCTTCAAAAAAATTGTTAATTTTATAATATGAATGAATCTCTTGAGCTAATTTAGTAAAATTATTATAGTTTATTTGTTTTAAATTAATCGGATGCAAATTATAGAGCAAAAGGGCAACATTATCATCTTTCGAAAACCGAGAATTTAAAGAACTAATTAAAAAATCTAAATAATTTATAAAAATTGCTTTTTAAAAATATTCTCGCACAGAATTAGCTTCGTTGTTTGCACGGTGAATTTGTATTCCACCCCTAGCGACTCTCGGCATTTTTAATTCAAGATCAAAATTTTATGCAACTTCTTCAGCGCTATTAAATAGTTCAGTAAAAATTATTTCTAAATCAGAGTTCCTATGTTTATTAAATATATCCAATAAGTGATTAATATGTTTCTGTACAGCTAGCATATCAACAGAAATACCCTGCAAAATATTTGTTACGGGTTCCAGAAGTGCCGAATGTTTAGAAATTATTTTAAGGGAAACAATAAAATAGCACTCAACAGTAGCACTTGATAGTTGTTGTGCTCCTAATCTAGTAGCACGATTAACTTCAGCCATGGTATTGGTAATATTTTTATTTATAATTTGTACTGCGGATGTATCTTTTAAATTATGTGCGCGTGAAGCTTACGCTAACTTCATGATGAAGATTTGAACGTTAGGAAACAGAACGAAAGAAGAAAACAACAGGGCGATGTAAGGACCAGGGGATATAATTTGGTGCAGCTCTGGCTTGTTTCTGCAGTTCTAAATTTGAAAAATGCAGCTCTAAATTAAAATTTTGCAGTTGCTTTCACTTCTCTCTATATTATTTATTATTCAAATGTGTATATGATCAAGAATAACAAAATATATTTTTTGTGCAACCGGACGCGAAATAAGCATTTCGCAGCCGCAATACAGGCCACGAAATTCAATTTCGCGACCGTTGTTATGGTAACGGCCGCGAAATTCATTCCGCGGCCGTTGTCATGATAGCGGCCGCGAAATTAGGTAAACAACCACTTTGACATTTAAGAATTGCATGGTTTTGTTTATCAAATGTTAATCCCATAGCCACCTTGAAAGCTAACTTTCTATTTACATTGAAACTGTTTAAAATTAATAAAATTTGTAATTACATATTTTTTACCGTTGCACAAAAAATATTGTGTACAGCTTGTCCGCGAAATCCTTTAGCGCCCTCGAGATTGTCTTGCCTCGGCCGCAAGCGGCCTCGGCGACAATTTTTCTCTCGGTACGCTAAAGAGTGATTTCGCGGCCTTGATATACAAATAACTATTTATACTATGTTCCGTAAGTCAACACAGAAAAAAAAACAGTATCTTGATTCCGGGTACACCATGGATCCTGAATATTTTCATCTATTTCGGGACAGATTGACATTGAATCATATGATATTTAAAATTGACACAACTTAACAAAAATAAAATGGTAACTTGTAATATGACAATAAAATTGAACATTCTATCACATTTAATGCCAATAATAACACAACCAACAATATATAAAATATAAATAATGTTTTCATTCTTAAATCTATAATAATTATTAGTAATACCACTAATGCGGTGTAGAAATTTGACAATGACGTATATCATTTGATTTGGTTATGATGGTGTTTGGAAGTAGCGGTAGTGGGGGTAAAAATACCAGAGAAACCAGGATTATTTCGCGGTTGCCGTGGTCCGATCAGTAAACTTGATCGAAACGGTTGCGTTACGGAACGTACTATTAATTATTAGTTTTCTGCCTTTGTCGCGGCTTAAATGTACCTATTCTTTTGGATGTAAATAATGTGGACAGATAATATTAATCAAATAAATTTTGATTTATATCTTTACATAAAAAAGCATTAAACCTGCAACTGTTATTATATGAAAAAAAAAAAGTTTTAATGTAAGGTATTCGATTTTGAACTAAAAAAAATCACCCCCACCCCTCCAGTTATCCTTGAACAAAAAAGTGCAGCTCTAAAATTTTCAAATTATATCCCCTGGTAAGGACATTAGGATGCGACATAAGTAGCCGTGGCAAAATAATTAAAAATGGTAACTATGCTTTTAAAATTCTTAAAATTAGAGAAAAGCCAGGGGGGGGGGGCAAGCGCCCCCTCTTCCCCTCCCTATGGGCGCCCATGGTTGACGATTTAACGTTCCATGTTCACGCCAGTTTCAAAATACCAAATTAACGCTGAAACGTGAACGTTACTATCGATACTTAACGCCGAACGTTAATTAACAGTAAATGGCTAATGGCGAAAAGTAATATGTAAAGCCTCATTCACAACACGAAATTAGTAGTTTGTGTTAGTAATTATAGTTAGTGGTTATGGTTAGTCGTCCGAAGATAGAAAACTGCGTTCACAATACATGAAATTAACACTAAAGGAACCAGGGTTGTGTCGAAAAAAAAAACACTTTATTCGTAATTGACAGTAGTTTCCTGTCACTTGTCAAATTCAAACATTGTTGGAACGCGAACACGTATTCCCAGTAGATTGGGTTTAAATTATTAAAATATTTTTATTGAGTGATTTTAAAAACATCAAATTAAAAGACGCAGAATGGGAAAGAATAGGTGTTATGTTCAACTTATCTGATAACTAAACAAATTTAAAAATAAAATAAACTTTCAATTTATTAAAATAATTTGTAGGACAAGAATCTCAAAGCAAATTTAAGGCTGTCCGTCAGAAATACATTCTTGTGTAATTAAAAAACATATATCCGTCACACAACCTCATTTCTTGGATCAAATTGTCCTAATCGCCTTGATTTCTCCTGTTTGCGTTAATAGGATGTACCCCCACCTTCTTCTCTGTGAACTTCTTTCATTTTCATTTTTCATATATAATATTAATGAAAATAATTTTTTTTTCTTCAAGCGTATTATAATATTCATATTATGCTACTTTATACACACTATAGAAGATATTCATTGTCTTACTAGTACAAAAATGTTGTTATTGTTGTACTAGTAAAAAAATGTTAGTGTTAGAGTTCACCGCTGGCAGCGGCAGTCGTCACAGCAACACAGGTTATATTGAAAATTGTTATTTGACAGTTGTATCGTTTTTGTTTTATAGTGTACACAGCCAGCTTTGACTGAAATTTCAAACACTACAATTAAAAAATTCAAAAAAAAATGTCAAAAAAATCTTTGAAACACTTGACGAAAAAATTGTATATGTCATTCGGAGTAGAACGCCCTTTTTGTGTTTTACCCAGCTTGCTTAGCCTCGGCTAGCGCCTCGGCCGCAATAGCTGGGTTCAACACAAAAAGACCGCTTTCTACTCCTAATAACATAATATACTATTTTCGTATTTGTATGACTCATTTTTAAACTACATAACCTAATCTTCAACAAATGTCATTCTATTACTACTGTTTTGTAATACATATGCATCTCTATCTACTCTGTTCTCTGATTGGCTATTTCTGTTAACTGCTAACCATAAGTTTGGACCTTACAAACTCTTGCGCTAACCATACTTAGCGCAGACCTGTACTGCGCTAATTTTGTTATTGTGAACGCTGTAGTACAACTGCGCATGTCAAACTTTCTGCGTTAACCATAGTTACTAACACAAACCACTAATTTCGTGTTGTGAATGAGGCTTAAGTCATTCAGGAT
>OY720466.1:16036829-16359604 GCA_963082715.1 Harpalus rubripes | reverse complement strand
TACTTTTCTATATATTTTATAGACTCCTTAGTTGCGCAGTTATTCAAATGTATGTAACTGACAGATAAATGTCACTGTCAAAGCACTACTCATTTCAAATTAATAACAGTAACGTTTTAAAAAGAAAAAAGTAAATAGAACAATAGGAAAGGAAATCAATACAGCATATATAAATATGTAAGTATGTATTTAGATTATTAAAAATTAACGATTCGCAAAAAAGTTCAAGCTAATTCTCATTTTTGGATTAGTGAATTATATTTTATCCCGGTATTTAAAATTTAATCTTCATTTTATTATCAAAATAGATAGTTACTTGGATTAGATTAGACTAAATCTTAAGAAATAAACTTCCAAAATTGGAGTAAAATTCGCTATGCTTTCTTCCATTTAAGCCATTCAGTAGATGGCACTGGCAACAGCGCAAATCTGAAGTAGCCGAAATTACATTGGGTAAAGTTCTCTTGTTTCTAATTTCAGCCAATCAGAGAGGTCAAAACTATTCCCTATGCTCCGCAATACTGAATGGCTTAAATGGAACAAGGTATAATTCAAAAATAAGGATTAGCTTAATCTTTTTTGTCACACGAGCGGTACATCGCGGGAGGTATTGTGTGGGCTACACCAGATTTTTAAATTATATTTATAAAAAACAAATTAATATTGTAACACTGTACAAATCTACATGCTTTATAGTTGCAAGTGTATCAAAATTATTAAGTTTAATGCAAGAAATTTATATTCAAACAAAGATTGTTTGAGAATTTCAGTACTGGACTGGTAGCCACGTGTCCGCTATTTGAATTTGTCTACTTCCATTGGTAGTAGACTCCACCCCCTTACTCGGTATTCGGTATATATTTATATGTGGTCTTTGAGTCGCCAATCAAAATAATATATATGGATTTCATATGAGTGACGAACTGGTAAAACAAAAACCCCCTTATTTCCGATGTATTTCAATTATATCGTTTTATTTCTTTATTAATATTCATTATTAAGCATCTACTTTCATTATTTTTTATTAATTTCTCTTAATTCCATTGAGCTGTAATCCCCTAGTGATAAAAAAAATTTGAGCATCTTTGTTCGAAAGATCATAAAAATATGTAATTCAAAATTCCATATTATCACATCTATAGAAGTTATTTGTAACAATTAAAATAAGCAAAATTTGAATTGAATTTTTGCTGTTATATAGTAACTATACAGTTTTCAGGAAAAACAAATACATCTGTAAAAGGAGTTACTAAGGGCAACTTTGCTTTAAGATTACCGCATTCGTATCTCTTATAGTTCCGAAATCTCAATGATGAGTCTCAAAAAACGACCAGCCTGTATGTATTTATTTTAAATTGCAGATTGAAACTACCATGGAAAACAATGAAACAAAATTAATATTTATTGTAAATATTTTGATATGAATATATGTATTTTTTCAAAAACAATAAAATTTAATTTTTAAATTGATATTACCATGATTGACGCATATTCGATTTTAATTTCTTAATTAACATTGATTTTCATACATTCAAAATCTTTCCACGCAAAATATGGTTACCCATTATAAAAATAATGTAATTAACAAAAGATATAAAGAGATTTTATTTATTTTTTCTATTTCGGTGTTCTTATGAGTTTATAAAAGCACTGTTTTTCACTGAAAACACGACGTTTAGAAGATCTATAAACGTACTGTTTTTGGCGCCTTTCATGTTCTAGAGGTGGTAGTCATGTTTTCATAACTGACAGATAACCTCAAAATGGTAAATTGTTTGTGTTGAAATACTATTTCTAATTATGGATTTTTATCCTTTCTCTAGGTGATAAGACTAGAAAGAAAATAAATTTATAGCTATAGCTGTGTTAGTTAAGAAAGAATAAGAATTTGTGAAGTTAAAATTTCAACTAAAAAATTATGAAACAAGAAACAATGCGCTTAGGTTTACTTTGTCAAAATAATTCAAACGGTAAGTTTTATTCATTACAATTTAAATTTATGGTAATGCAATTTTGAATTGAATGTATTGTTATTCCAGGCAGGTTACGAAATGTATGATGCACGTAACTTGAATATGTTGACACAGTCTACTCAATTTATGGCGGCAACTAGCAAACAAATATGAAAAGTTGACGTGTTAATCCATGATTTCCAGTTCCACGTATTGACGAACTATCGAATATATGCTATATTATATGTTTTGTATTAAAAATTGTAAGAACAGCTGTTGTCGTTATCTGTGCACCTGAGCAGTGAGTGTTGACAAAATGGTGGAAAGTAAATGTCTAGATCAATAAATTGTTCATTAAAGTATTTCATTCTTTAAAGAGTTTTATTTAAATGATGTATTCTCAATAAAAAGGCTTGATGGTCCACGTAACGTTCTTCAATCCAAAATTCAAGTTTTATTTATGATAATAGCCAACACGAACCACCGATATGTCAAATCAGGATGGTTCATTAATAAAGCTTGGAGTTCATTGTATGTATTGGTTTTCCTCTTTCATAATTGTATAATGCCTGATACAATGTTTTAATGTAAACCACAGATGTAAACATTCAGACAAAATCACAAGATACACAAACTGTCAAAATGTGAAATTTCAATTTTTAGCGGGAAGCGCTACCAACATAACTGATAAAAAACACCAACTCATATTTTTGACTAATCCTTTTTACTTCCTTGTACGAAGTAAAGGAAGTATTGCAGTCGCGAAAAATTTCGGTTTTCAGATTTCAACGGAAATATCCATTTTGACCATCCCTGAATCCATTTTGACTAATTTCGTCGTGACGCCTGTACGTACGTACGTGCGTATGGATCTCGCATAACTCAAAAACGGTAAGCCGTAGAAAGTTGAAATTTTGTATTTAGGACTGCTATAACATCTAGTTGTGCACCTCCCTTTTTGGTCATTACATAATTTCTAGAAATGGTACTTTATTTGAAGCCTATAATAGATTTTAATGAAAAACTATTTTAAAATATAATCTAACACTTTTCAAATTTGGTATATAAGACTTTTATGTCAATTGGAATAACATAGCAGATTTTGGTTAAAACATGCTAACCGGAAGTGACATATTACCTGAAGTTGTTAACAGTTTTTCTTCAATAAAATGGTTTCATTTTGATTTTAGAAATAAATGCTTCAAATAAAATTTTTAGAGAATTAAATTCTGTGCCTAGCACATCAAGTATTAGTATTATTAAATTAGCCCTTTGTATAAGCGAGATATGTATATTTAAAACTTATATACTTTTTGGTTTTTGTAATGAAGCTTGCTATGGATTAGGACAAAAAATAAATAAAAAATAGATGCTAATGTCAAATTACGTCAAATACGTGCAATTTTATAATTGGGTCTATACTTCATATTGGTCTTGTATACAAGGAAGTCGTGTGGTGTACCACATCAGATTTTTTTATAAATCTAATTGTAAAATTACCTCAATAGAAAAAATCTGATGTGGACACCACATGACTTCCTTGTACGCAAGACCAATATGACGATGAAGTATAGACCCAAATATAAAATTGCACGTATTTGACGTAATTTGACATTAACATCTATTTTTTATTTTTTCGTTATTTTTTGTCCTAATCCATAGCAAGCTTCATTACAAAAACCAAAAAGTATATAAGTTTTAAATATACATATCTCGCTTATACAAAGAGCTAATTTAATAATACTTGATGTGCTAGACGCAGAATTTAATTCTCTAAAACTTTTATTTGAAGCATTTATTTCTAACATCAAAATGAAACCATTTTATTCAAGAAAAACTGTTAACAACTTCAGGTAATATATCACTTCCGGTTAGCTTGTTTTAACCAAAATCTGCTATGTTATTCCAATTGATAGAAAAGTCTTATATACCAAATTTGAAACGTTTTGGAATATTTTAATATAGTTTTTCATTAAAATCTATTATAGGCTTCAAATAAAGTACCATTTCTAGAAATTATGTAATGACCAAGAAGGGAGGTGCACAACTAGATGCTATAGAAGTCCTAAATACAAAATTTCAACTTTCTGCGGCTTACCGTTTTTGAGTTATGCGAGATACATACGCACGTACGTACAGACGTCACGACGAAATTAGTCTGAATGGATTCAGGGATGGTCAAAATGGATATTTCCGTTGAAATCTCAAAACCGAAATTTTTCGCAATTACAATACTTCCTTTACTTCGTACAAGGAAGTAAAAATAGTATAAAAAACATGTATCATAAGGCCTGTTAACGCACTCGTCCTTTGTAAAACTCGCCTAGCGGCTCGTTTTCCAAACTTGGACTCGTACGTTAACAGATTGCCTTATGATACTTGTGTATTAATGTACTATTTTATTTATTTGTTCTATATCCTATTCGTAATTGTAGATAAAATTTCCCCTCTAGTAGCGCACATCGGTACTACGGAAAGCAATCGTACAAGCGGCATATTGAATAAGTGACAGCTGAGTGAGTAGTGTAGTAATCAGTGGCGTACCCAGGGGGGGGGGGGGGCAGGGGGGCGATCGCCCCCCCACCCTTGACCTACACATATTTTTTTATATCAGTGATATTTCGAAGAATTGTCATAAAATTGCTCTAAATTTTGTTCATTTATCTCGAATTTTTTTTAATAATGGCCCCTCACTTAAGTAAATCTGACTTAAGTATCGTTCACAATAAAAAAGAAATTGCAACTTATCAAAAAAAAATCTGATGTGGCCAGCACATAACATTCCGTTAGTTATATGAGGTATTTACGAAAATTCTACCGGTGAACTGTTACCGGTAAACAGCTTTTTATTAGGTTATAGATACCGGAATCGATATTTTAAGAACGTAAGTGGTAAACAGGGTGGATCCATAACCTATGAAAAAATTTGAAAATTTAAAACAGGTTAGAAATTTGACGTAGTTAACAAATTGAGCAGAGTTCTACTTTGAACACATTTCCACTTTTAACGCGCACGCTTCGCTTTGCATCACTACCATTTTTTGAGATTAGATTCTTCATGAATCCGGTAGAAGGATCTGGTAGATATTGAACAATTTTCGAACACGGTAACTTTTTACCACTCGTGTTTTCGAACACAGTCGGTAGATGCGGTATCTACTGGTAAAATTTTCGTAAATGCCTATGTATTTTCTACAAAATCTATACAGAAAATTCCTTGCAAAAAATTCTAAATTTCTTGTATGTACATTACCATTCGACGGTTGTATGTATTTTATACGAATTCCATACAGAAAGTTTCGAGCAAAAAGATCTCATATTTCGAGGAAAATTATAATACAAATATACTACGAATATGTCAATTGCACTTGACACTGACATCTTTGTTGCGTCCCTCCGGTGCGAAGGACTAAGTAATAAGGACCTAATGGCTCGAAGGACCAAATGTTCAAACCCTAAACCAGCGAATCCGGTCTAGAAGAACCAAAATGTTTTGATCCTGCTCACAAGCCCAAAATGTGATGTCTCTAGATCAGCGAATCCGGTCTAGAAGCACCAACAATGTGTTTGATGTTAAATTCAATGAATAAAACAAACTATATGTAAACCAAAATAATTACAACCTTCGATAGCTGGTTCACATAACTGGACTTGGCCAATAAACGGGATAATACTAATTTGTGAAATGTACTAATTAAAACGAACGAAGGACCAGTTAGTTTTACGAACTAACAAACGTGCTAAATATAATTGCACCAAAATAACAAACAACTGAAAACCAATTCTGAGAGATATGTGATAGCGTATTGAATATAAGTGACATAAACAATAATAAACCAAAGATAAAACAAATACGATATTTGTATAAATTAACTAAATCATTTCATAAGTGTATGAACAAACAAATGTAGTTAAACAATATTAAGAACTCTAAATGAACTTAATAACAACCAACTAGAATGCAAAACTTGTTGCATTGAATGTACCTAGTCGACAATAACAGCAGATGCGCTGTGAATGACGTCACTCGAAGGAGAACGTGTGTAAACAGGTTTACAAAGAAATAATAATAATTTCACCCAAGGAAATATGAATCAAATCCCTAACAACACGAATTCCCGTGAGAAATCAAATTGTACAGTTCGATTTTACAATTGATTCCTGAGATGTGTCTATTAGCTGCATAAAATGGCGCCGGAAAGTATTCGCGGACTATAAAATACCAAATTAAATGAAAACCGAACGATACTCCTTGAATTAGTCGTGTTAGGCTAATCAAGCTACGCGTACGATAATTAAACAACCAATTACTTTACTGACCATATGAAAATCAGAAAGTTTTATGCAAAATGGTGGAAAAACCACTCTCGCGGGCGACGACGCGATACGTGTTTACCGTTTGCAAGCCAGACACATTCTGAGTTCAGCGCAGTAGCGCAGTCGATCAACGCTGTAGCAGCTGTGCTCTGGGCGTGTGGGTGCGCGCGCACTCGCGTGAAGCCAGACGCAATAATATTAATAAATAGTTTAAGATACTACAGCTATTTCAAACAATACTAAAATTAAACTTAAACACGTAAAAACATAGAACTAATTTTTCCAAGTAACAGAAACAGTTATTTTTATTTATTTATTGACTTATTTAAATAAAGTCAGGGCGGGTTAACCGTTCTATTCCCAAGTGCAGCGGGTTGCTACCTCAAGGGGTTAATATTTTCCAATTCCTTACATTTAAGACATATTAGTCTTAAACAATCTTTCAATCATAATTTTCTTAATATAGTAGCAAGTAGCTGTTGCTAGCATAGCTGGCTAATTTATGAAATTTTATTTCTTTATAATTGTATAACTCTATATCCATATAATATGAAGTATAAAATAGAGTCAAATCGTTAAGGGAATACAATATTCTTTTATATTTATAATAACATTAAATGGGAAAATATGATATTTAACATCGTTTTTTCAAGAAAAACTGTTAAAATCTTCAAATGAGGGTACTTCCGGTTGACCAATTATAACCAAAATCTTATCAGCTCTTCATATGAATGCAACGAAAAGGAATACGAAAGAATTATAATTTTTGGAATTGTAGTATTAGAGTTATCGTAGACGAAAATTTTGTTACACACACACATACAGACATCATCGTAAAAATAGTAAAATCGTATTCTAGGGACCTTAAAACGTGCTTATTCATTAAAAACTCACCACCGAATTTTTTGACCAAAGACAATACCTTCCTTACCTAAAGGTGACGGAAGGTAAAAATTAGCGTAATAAAAAATGGCGCTAGAATTTCTAGGGTAGAGACAGCCATTTTCAAATATAAATCATGCTTTAGGTGTCTGATTTTCTTGTTTAATGTTTATAATATTTTTAATGTAACGTTGCTATACCTTAATATATAATATATATAATAATAAATCTTTGCTTTTATTACCTTCCGTCACCTTCAGGTAAGGAAGGTATTGTCTTTGGTCAAAAAATTCGGTGATGAGTTTTTGATGAATAAGCACGTTTTAGGGTCCCTACAATACGATTTTACTATTTTTACGATGATGTCTGTATGTGTGTGTGTGCGTGTGTGTGTATGTATGTGTGTCCGTGTGTGTGTGTGTGTGTGTGTGTGTGTGTGTGTGTGTGTGTGTGTGTGTGTGTGTGTGTGTGTGTGTGTGTGTGTGTGTGTGTGTGTATGTGTGTGTGTGTGTGTGTGTGTATGTAACAAAATTTTCGTCTGCGATAACTTCCATACTACAATTCTAAAAATTATAATTCTTTCGTATTTCTTTTCGTTACATCCATGTGAAGAGCTGATTAGATTTTGGTTAGAATTGGACAACCGGAAGTACCTTCATTTGAAGATTTTAACAGTTTTTCTTGAAAAAACTATGTTAAATATCATTTTTTCACGTTTAATGTTATTATAAATATTAAAGAATATTTTATTCTCTATACGTTTTGACTACATTTTATACTTAATATTAAATGGATATAGAGTTAAAAAATTATAAAGAAATTAAATTTCATAAAGTAGCCATAGCTATGAAAACAGCTACTATATTAAGAAAATATTGATTGAAAGATGTCAGTGTCAAGTGAAATTGACATAGTGTGTCGTATAATTTTACTGGAAATATAGGATCTTTTGCTATAAATTTTCTGTATGGAATTTGCATAAAATACATGCAACTGCCGGAAGGTAAAGTACAAGAAATATAATCTTTAGCAAGGAACTTTCTGTATGAAATTTGTACAAAATACATAGAACTGACGGAAGGTAATGTGCTGGACACATCAGATTTTTTTAAATATGAGAAAATAAGTATATCAAATTGTTTAAAATGTATATTAGGATGGACCTAAAAAGGGGTCAAGTCGAATTTTAATCGGGACGCCCCGTAAAAAGGTTTCAAATAAACAAATAAAAATTGTGCTGGCAATGATTTCGCTTAATATTAATATTTGGCTGTGTCAAAAAGCCCTTGATTTTCTCTATTTAATTAACATTATGGGTTTTCATACATTTTGGAACTTTTTCCTAGCCAATAGGAAGTTTCAAAAATCGACTCAATATTGGAATATATACTAAAATGACCCGAGAATGTGTGGACAAAATTTGAACTCCCAATCATTATTCTTAAGATAATTATATATGGTTCAACTATCGCCCGAAAGCCCAAAAAAGCTATCTATAATTGTCTTCAGAATATTGATTGGGACATATAAATTCTGTCCACATATTTTATTTATTGGAACAAGTTAGATTTTGTTTACAAACGATCAATCGGAAGTGATATTTTACTTAAAGCTCATTGCTATTTTAAACATGGATTGACGGGAGGTTATGTTTTGGCCACATCAGATTTTTGTTATATGCAAAAACGTAGGTGAAGAAGATAAAACTTTGGGAAAAGCAATATTTAAAAAAAAACAAAATTTTCAACTAAAATATTTATTACCTTCCGTCACCTTTAGGTAAGGAAGGTATTGTCTTTGGTCAAAAAATTCGATGATGATTTTTTAATCAATAAGCACGTTTTAGGGTCCCTAGAATACGAATTTACTATTTTTACGATGATGTCTGTATGTGTGTGTGTGTGTGTGTGGATGTGTGTGTGTGTGGATGTGTGTGTGTGTGTGGATGTGTGTGTGTGTAACAAAATTTTCGTCTGCGATAACTCTAATACTACAGTTACAAAAATTATAATTTTTTCGTATAATTCTTCGTTACATCCATATGAAGAGCTGATTAGATTTTGGTTACAATTGGTCAACCGGAAGTACCATCATTTGAAGATTTTAATAGTTTTTCTTGAAAAACCTATGTTAAATATAATTTTTTCACATTTGATGTTATTATAAATATTAAAGAATATTTTATTCTCTATACGATTTGACTGCATTTTATACTTAATATTAAATGGATATAGAGTTAAAAAATTATAAAGAAATTAAATTTCATAAAGTAGCTATAGCTATGAAAACAGCTACTATATTAAGGAAATTCTGATTGAAAGATGTCAGTGTCAAGTGAAATTAACATAGTGTCTTATAATTTTACTGAAATATAGGATCTTTTGCTTTCTGTATGGAATTTGTATAAAATACATACAACTGCTTTAAGGTAATGTACAAGAAATAATAATAATAAATCTTTTATTGCCGCAGATACATTACATTGTATATAGAAAACGTCACAAAATAATAATTTAAGACATAACTTTTCTGTATGAAATTTGCATAAAATACATGCAGCTGCCGGAAGGTAATGTACAAGAAATAGAATATTTAGCAAGGAACTTTCCGTATGACATTTGTACAAAATACATAGAACTGACCGAACTGACGGAAGGTAATGTGCTGGCCACATCAGATTTTTTTTCAGTAAAAATGTATCCATAAATATTTGGTGTTGCACGCCCATGGGGACGAAATGTAGTGAAGTTATTTGCAAGTAATATTATGTAAGACGGTTCATAAATGACCTTGAATTGTCATTTTTCGGCAATAATACTTTAACTGTAATGAATTATGGACATATAGGTCAAAGTAACAGAAATTTTACCATTACAATGCAAGGTCGCCAAAATTAAATTAAAAGTCGAAATATTAAACTGACTTCTGACTTTGCATAGAAAATTTAAATAAATTTTTAATATGGTAAATTTAAAATACTGTTAATTGCAGTAAAGGGGATTAATATTGAATCTATATACAAACCTAGAGATCAGAAAAGCCCGCCGGATATTTATTGCCAGTGATTCTAATTGTCAACGTATTCACACTAAGACTAATGAGATAGGAAAAGGAAACCATTCCTAAATTTATGCAAATGTTCTTCTTTAGACTACTTTAAATGAATTTTAATTTAAGATCGTTTCATAAATATGTGCATATATTGTAAGTATATAAATGGTTTTTTTTTTAGTTGAAGATTAATTCTCCTATTACAGGTGAACAAGTAATTTGAAAATGGTCGTGGCTCAAGAAGACGAAATTGTGATTTCCGGGATCGGCGGATATTTTCCGAAATCGAATAATGTCGAAGAATTGCAGAAGATACTGCTTGAAAATACGGATGGAATAGACGCTGCAAGATGGAATGGTAAATTAAATAAATACACTGCATTTCACAAATTTCTAAAGACTATATAATTTATAGTAAGTTAAAATCTTATACATTTCTATGTTTAACAGTACATAAATTATATTAAGAAACATTTTTACCTCCCGTCATACCGTAGGTAAGGGAGGCATAGGCGCCCACAGGGGGGGGGGGGGGTCGAAAGGGTCGACTGACCCCCCTATCATTTATGGACTGTATCCATTTTTAAAAATACAATTATAATTTTATTTTTTCATTTCAATGTATCATTGTATTTTTTAATAATTATTGGTAATATTTTCTCATATTTTAATCAAAAATTTATTACATACTATCTATTACTAAGTACGAAATAGCTGAAGTGTCAGAATGAGTAAATTATGTTATGTACTGTTATTATATTACATTATCTTCGGTGTTGTATTTTCTTTAATATGCCGTAGTTTATTCTAATCATTTTAAGATCAAGTTCTTCTCAAAACTTTCACAATTATCGATTTTACTGTTAAATAGAAATAAAGAAATAGAAAAGTAAATAATGAATAGACATTGCATATTTATTTATATTAAAAGTACCTACGTATGATTAGGGTTGCCGTATTTTGTGAGGTGCGCGATTTAATTAACATTTAAATATTATACATTTTATTTTGAGCAGTTCAATAATAATTATATTGTTACTCAGTAATATAATATTTTAATTTAATGCAACATTGTATTTTCAGATTGTCTGTTTCTGTAGATATTGCTTATGCTCGCATCTCGCCTCATAAAGCCTAGTAGAAGGGACAATTCTACGCTTTTAGAGCGTACGTACGCATTTTCGTCATAAAATATTGATTTTAATTTTTTAAGAATTTGTTAAATTTGCTTCATTGTAAAGAACTCTATATTATCTTACTTTGCATTAAAACACGTTTGACCTTGAAAATTATTAAAAATTCGCCTGCGGCGCATTTTTTCTTACAACAAAAATTTCGACCCATCTTGTAAAAAAGTCTGCGGGCGCCCATGAAGGGAGGTAATGTTATCGGTCCAAAAATTCGAAGGTGAATTTTCAATAAATAAGCACGAATTGGGGTACCACAAGGTTTTTACTATTTTTATGATGGTGTGTGTGTGTGTGTGTGTGTGTGTGTGTGTGTGTGTGTATATATGTGTGTGTATGTGTGTGTGTGTGTGTGCGTACGCGTGTGCGTGTTCGTGTGCGTGTGTGTGTGTGTGCGCGCGCGCGCGTGCGTGCGTGTGTGTGTGCGCGCATGCGTGCGTGTGTGTGTGCGCGCGTGCGTGTGTGTGTGTGTGTTTTCGTCCACGATAACTCTTATATCAAACTTCCAAAAAAAATATTTTCTGTATTTAAGTTTTCTGCATTCATATAAAAAGTTGATTACATTTTGGGTAAAATTGAAGAACCGGAAATAGTACTTTACTTGAAGCCCCTAACAGTTTTTAATGGAAAACTATACTAAAATACAATCCAATACTTCTCAATTTTAGTATTTAAGACTTTTGTATCAAAGCGAATAACGTATTAGATTTTACTTGAAGCTCTGAAAAGATTTTTGTGAAAAATATATTATGATATATTCCAAAACTTTTCAAATTTAATATTTAAGATTTCTGTATGAATGGGAACAACATATTAGATTTTGGCTAAAATTAATAAACCGAAAGTTATACTTTACTTGAAGCTCTGAAAGGATTTTCGTGAAAAATATATTGATATAATCTAAAACTTTTCAATTTTAGTATTTAAAACTTTTATATCAAGGGGAATAACATATTAGCTTTTGGTTAAAATTAATAAACCGGAAGTGATGTTTTACTTGAAGCTCTGAACAGATTTTCGTGAAAAATATATTATGATATATTTAAACTTTTCAAATTTGAGACTTTTACATGAAGGGGAACAACATATTTGATTTTGGCTAAAATTGATAAACCGGAAGTTATACTTTTCTTGAAGCTCTCAACAGATTTTCGTGAAAAATATGATATAATCCAACACTTTTCAAATTTGGTATTTAATACTTTTGTATTAACGAGAAGGACATATTATTTTTTTTCTAAAATTGTAAATAGTACTTTACTTAAAACTATAAACAGATTTTCTAGAAAAAAATTATTAAAATTTGATCCAAAATTTCTCAAATTTGTTATTTAAAATTTGTATACAAGGTGAGTCTGGGAAGACGCTCACCCCTTTAACTTTTTTATTATAAGTAATAAAAAAATGGCTCATATAAAAGTTTTATTATTTTACATATACTATTTGATGGCAGATGTAGATATTTTTTATAGTCAGGTTTACAGGGTACAGCTATCAACTTTTATTTTTCAAATGGCAACCTATAATTATTTTAATAAAATAGAAACCGTAATTTTTTTCTCTTTTCAACGATGTATTATTTTTTATTAATGTATTTGAAAAATTTCGAGAAAAATGAGTTAATTTAGAAATAATTTTTAAACAATTATTATAGGTGGCTATGTGAAAATAAACAAAATGTAACAATGTAAAACAATTAAATTAATGTCAAAAAATAAACATTTGTTTGTTACTTACGGCCTAATTCTCTAAGCAAAATTGTTAAAATTAACAACCATTTTCAGTTCAAAATCCCAATTCACTATTACATCAAGTTGCTAAAATTTAACAACTAGTCGTTACGTTGAGTTGTTAATCTAGTAACTGCATTTCTCTCGTTGTTAGTATTAAACAATCGTTGGTAAATGGTTTTTCTTGAAAATTTTGTGTTAGGAAATAAATTTTTACTGGAAATAGAGGGACGATAGCAAAGGTAAACTATTTATAAACTAATACTGCATGCCCAATAATTATATACATTTTTAAACAAGAAATTTGCGAGATGTTGGTAATCCATTCCCGATACTGATATCGGAAAAAAATATTTACAGCGATATTCACTGAGCAAGTGTAGTTTAATTCGTGAATTGGATGGTCTCATGCTTCAAGCATACCGAGTCAGTAAATGCCTGAAGGTCTCACGTTACAAAATGTAGGGTTTACATTTATTCCAAACTTAAATATTTTAATTCCTAATATTGAACAAATTTTCAGATTCTCTCCCGAAAAGATCTAAATTAAATTTTTGAAATTTATTTTCATTAATCTTACACATATAAATTTAAACAGCCATTTCAACAATGTCAAATTTATATTATTTTTACTGCTAAAACTTCTAAACGATGGTCATGCGTCATTCCTGATGATTCTTGAAATTTCGAAATCGATTGCATCGAATTGATTAAACATGTATACTAAACTGGAAAATTTCATCAGATTCTCCCAACACTTAATTTCTACGCCTAGCTATAGGTCTTATAAAGAGATTACAGGACAAAATTTCAATTTTTCAAATCAATCAACCATTTGCAAAATTTCCAACTAGAAGTTATCAGAACTGAAATGCAAAACTAGTTTTGTTATTTAATTAGTCCAAAATTATCATGAAATCTACCATTAGAGAATATTGTTCCGCGGAACATCTTGCACAAATTTTCTTATCATGCATTATTAAAAACTCAAACGTCAAATGAATCGAAATCTGTCATTTTAGGTTGTGAATACAGTAGAAATATACTATTATTCACGAAAGATGACTATTCAAGGTCATTCTTTCGAAAAAAGAATACACATCACTTTACAGTAGTAGCTTAGCAACATTTTGTATTAGAAAGAGGAAGATTATTTGACCTATGTCTATTTAATTTATGTAGTGTGACGGATATACGTAAATAGTGGCATTACTTTCTAACACACTATAAATAATAATGATATATGTCGTAGAATTACAGATACCTAATTATCAACTACACTGCCCTCTGTGCTAATATTTACCCAGTGGCGTTGACGTTTAAATCAAATTATTATTCCTTGGTTTATAAGTTAAGTCTATTTTTTGTATTTTGCAAAAACATAAGTGAAGAACATAAATCTTTCAGAAAGGCATTATTTAGAGAGATACATAATTTTCAGATAAATTACTCTTATTTTTTCAGTTAAAATGCGTCCATAAATATTTCATGGTGCACGCCTATACATACGAAATGTAGTGAAGTTATCTGCAAGTAATATTATATCAGATGGCTCTCAAATAACCTTGAATAGTCATCTTTCGTGAATAATAGTTTATGTACAAATATTGAGAATCGACATGCCTTTTAACTCACTTGTTAATAACTTCACTGCTGTATTTAACAACGATTGTTCACAACGACCGTTTTTAACAATGTCGTTAATTATGTATTTACTGAATACCAATTGAATGACAGTTGTTACAAGAGTTGCTAAAAATCGTTGTTAACTCTCAGTTGTTACCTAACGACTATGTTAACAACTATCTTAGTGAATTAGGCCGTTAATTTAACTTATTTTGTAAACAAAAAAATATAGCCACCTATAATATTTGTTTAAAAATTATTTCTAATATTTGTAAATTATCTCATTTTTCTCGAAATTTTTCAAATACATTCACAAAAAATAATACATCGTTGAAAAGAGAAAAAAATGGCGGTTTCTATTTTATTAAAATAATTATAGATTGTCATTTGAAAAATAAAAGTTGATAGTCGTATCTTGTAAACCTGACTTTATAAAAAATATCTACATCTGCCAGCAAATAGTATATGTAAAATAAAACTTTTATATGAGCCAATTTTTCTATTACTTATAATAAAAAAAATAAAGGGGGGGGGGTGTCTTCCCAGATTCACCCTGTATAATTTGAAACAAAATCAACCGGAAGTAATACTTTACTTAAAGCTCATTGCTATTTTAAACATGGAATTGGCGGGAGGTCATGTGCTGGACACATCAGATTTTTTTGTAGAATCAAATCAAAAATTTAAGAGTTAAATACTTTGAAATTTTATTTTCTCTAATAATATTCTATTCGTTTTAGGTGCCATGGATGTTTGCGACCGAACTGGCAATTGCTCCGAAATTAATAATTTCGACACAAGTTTCTTCGGCACCCATCGCGATCAGACTAAATACTTGAACCCAATGGCCCGTATGATCCTTCAGAATGTTCTGGAGGCCATCTTGGACGCCGGTATGAGTCCTACAGCTTTTCATGGACGTCGTGTACTCGTCGCCGTGGCTTCCAGCATCTCTGAGAACGACTGGTTGATGTTCGAGGACATAGAGAAAGGTTTCGGAGTCACGGGGCAAGCTAGGGCGATGCTGGCAAATAGAATTAGCTATTGGTTGCATTCAATAGGGCCGAGTTATGCGTGTGATGCGACCTGGCTAGGCGGACTGCAGGTAAGAAAAAATCTGATGTGGCCAGCACATTACCTTCCGTCAGTTCACGGATCACCCAGAGCCGGATATCACGGATCACCTCAACTACAGATACGAGGGTACCCTTTTATATTTCGGGATTAGAGAACAAAAACAAATATTAATCATCGAAAATAGCTTTATTGTTTTTCAAAATATTCCCCATTAAGATCTATACACTTTTGCATGCGTTTGAACCAATTGTCGAAGCACTTTTGCCACTCTGATTGAGGTATCTCCAAAACATGCATTCTGAACGCATCAACCGCTTCTTCAGGTGTCGAAAAACGTTGACCTCTCATTTTATTTTTTACGTACGGGAATAAAAAGAAGTCATTCGGTACCAAGTCAGGACTATACGGCGGATGACTCATCAAATCGATGTTTTGAGTGCTCAAAAATGCAGTTGTTTGAGCCGATGTGTGAGAGCTCGCATTGTCGTGGTGAAGAGTGATCCGTCTTCGGCGGTTGGTTTTCCTGATTTCTTGTAAGACAACTGGCAAACAAATGGTTGTGTACCATTCAGAATTGACTGTTCTGCGTTGTTCTAGTGGTACAGTTGCGACATGTCCAGTTTTTCCGAAAAAACAGGCGACCATTTGCTTGGAAGTGCTTCGTGCGCGAACAACTTTTGTGGGATTTGGCTCATCTTGAAACACCCATACAGTCGACTGCTGTTTACTTTCGGGCTCATACGCGTAAATCCACGATTCATCACCTGTCACGATGTCATAGACTTGTTTCGAAGCACTGCGATCGTATTTTTTGAGCATTTTTTTCGACCAATCGACACGAGCCTTTTTTTGAGCGATTGACAAATTGTGTGGGATCCAACGCGAACAATTTTTTTTGACAGTCAAATGTACATGCAATATTGAATGTATGCTGGTCCCACTAATGCCTAAGGTTGCCTCAATCTCACGATAGGTCACATGACGATATTGCAATATCAGTTCGCGCACAGCATCAATGGTTTCCGGAACAACAACTGATTTTGGACGACCTTCACGAAATTCGTCTTGGAATGAACTACGACCTCGGTTGAATTCACCATACCATCGATAAACACTGGTCCTTGATGGAGCTTCATCGCCAAAAATTGAATTAAGTTCATCGGTGCACTGTTGTTAACTTAATCCACGTCGAAAGTTGTAAAAAAACTAACGCACACTGTGATGGCTTGGTCGGCTTGGTAGTTTGTGACATAGGAGACATATGTCATGTATAGATAAATTGAAATTTTGAATTTTTAAAATAAGACATAATAAGAAAATTGAATATAAGTACATACATTTATTTTAAATAATCACAATACAATAACTATAAATTCATTTCTAAATAAATTTAAAATTACTTGTCAGATAGACATACACTTCTGTTTTAATATTTGTTTATATGTGAAATAAAAGGATATTGGAAATGGTACGAGGTTTCATCATTAAATATAAAAGTAAACGTCTATTTGCTTCTTTGCACAGCACTTTATATCAAACAGCACAACGAATGTTCATCAGCTTATTGAATTTCAATTCCGTATTACGTCAAAAAATAAACACAGTTAATACACTTTAAAACTGGAGAAATCACGAAATAAATCACTACTGGCACTATAACTAAATCTACAAACTATTACAAATTGGATTACCAAATAATTAAAGATGTTAAAGCATACATTCAATGACATGTCATGTGTGATGACTTATGTGACTTTACAATTCAAAATATTGCAAAATGTTTTGAACTCAAAGGTAACTTAATCCATTTTCTTAAAATTTAAGCACTGTCGCGCCTCTACAGTTTGCTTCCTGGAACTATGATAGTGTTTTTGCACATTAATTTAGCTGGCCGATGCCGCGTCAGTTATGTATTTTCTATAAAATCCATACAGAAAGTTCCTTGCAAAAGATTCTAAATTTCTTGTATGTACATTACCTTTCGACATTTGTATGTATTTTATATAAATTCCATACAGAAAGTTTCGAGCAAAAAGTTCCTATATATATATATAATACAAATATACTACGAATATGTCAATTTATCAATATTTAATACTACTCCTATACCTATTCATGTAAGTAAATCAAACAAATATATATTTTGAAATAATATAATAAAATAACTATTTGGTTTACATATTACCATTAACTCTAAAGCTTTTTGATCACAGTAATGGATACGTATTTTTATTCTTGCTACGTTTATTAATTGTATATTACCATATTAATAGTAACGTATGTCGATTCTCTGTACTTAGGACGGAGTGACTTTAATAATTATTTTAGGCGTTATTAAGCATAATTTCAAGAAAACAAAAAATACGGAATTTCTATTTTTAAATTCTTTGTAACATATAAAAAAATCAAAAAAATTGGACGAGCCCATTGCACTTGACACTGACATCTTTCAATCAGAATTTTCTTAATATAGTAGCTGTTTCTAGCATAGCTGGCTAATTTATGAAATTTAATTTCTTTATAATTTTATAACTCTATATCCATGAAGTATACAATGCAGTCAAATCGTATAGAGAATACAATGTTCTTTAATATTTGTAATAACATTAAATGTGAAAAAATGATATTTAACATCGTTTTTTCAAGAAAAACTGTTAAAATCTTCAAATGAGGGTACTTCCGGTTGACCAATTATAACCAAAATTTAATCAGCTCTTCATATGGATGCAACAAAGAGGAATAAGAAAGAATTATAATTTTTGGAATTGTAGTATTAGAGTTATCGTAGACGAAAATTTTGTTACACACACACACACACACACACACACACACACACACACACACACACACACACACACACACACACACATCCAGACATACACACACATACAGACATCATCGTAAAAATAGTAAAATCGTATTCTAGGGACCTTAAAACGTGCTTATTCATTAAAAACACCACCGAATTTTTTGACCAAAGACAATACCTTCCTTACTTTTCAATTTTAGTATTTAAAACTTCTATATCAAGGGGAACAACATATTAGATTTTGGCTAAAATTAATAAACCAGAAGAGGCACTTTACTTGAAGCTCTGAACAGATTTTCGTAAAAAATATAATAGAATATTATTCCAAAACTTCTTAAATTTAGTATTTAAGACTTTTATATAAAGGGAAGCAACATATTAGATTTTGGCTAAAATTGATAAACCTGAAGAGATGCTTTATTTGAAACTCTGAACAGATTTTCGTGAAAAATAAATTCATACAATCCAAGACTTTTATATTAACGAGAACGATATACTAGTTGTTTTCTAAAATTGATAAACTTTTTTACAGGAAGCTAAACATATTTTTTTGAAAAAATATATTAAAACATGATTCAAAAGTTCTCAAATTTGGTATTTAAAACTCGAGTATAATTTGAAACAACATTAGATTTTTATTATAACTATATGATATACCGGAAGTGGTACTTAATTTGGAGCTCTTAATAGATTGTACCGACGCAGGCGGCGCGTCCATGAATCGCGATCGCGCCGCCTCCATCGGCACAGGCCCACTATATTCTTTGTATTTGTATTTATCATTGTTATTGTTATGTTATATGTTATTTGTTTACGTTGTTATGTATTATATTATTTGGAGTTGTATTATATCCATCATTGCGAGCAGTCGCATTTGTATTTGTTCTGAACATCATTACAACCTTTTCGAAATTATACCACGTCGGGGTCACCAATGTACCAGCTATGGGCACACACAAAAGGGGCGGGCAGATCACTCTGCTACCACGCTAAGGTAAAAATACTATAATAAGTTAAATTGTATAAGAGAAACAATAAGCGTAAACACAGGTTTAAATAATTTCGAAAAGGTTGTAATGATGTTAAGAACAAATACAAATGCGACTGCTCGCAATTATGGATATAATACAACTCCAAATAATATAATACATAACAACGTAAACAAATAACATATAACATAACAATAACAATGATAAATACAAATACAAAGAATAAAGTGGGCCTGTGCCGATGGAGGCGGCGCGATCGCGATTCATGGACGCGCCGCCTGCGTCGGTACAATCTATTAAGAGCTCCAAATTAAGTACCACTTCCGGTATATCATATAGTTATAATAAAAATCTAATGTTGTTTCAAATTATACTCGAGTTTTAAAATACCAAATTATTTTCGAGGAAAAACATATAAAATATAATCCAAAATTTGGTATTACAGACTTTTCTATTTATTGGAACAACAAATTAGATTTTGTTTACAAACGATCAACTGGAAGTGATATTTTACTTAAAGCTCATTGCTATTTCAAACATAGAATTGACGGGAGGTCATGTGTTGGGCACATTAGATTTTTACTAATACTGTCCATTGGCTTAATTCCAAAATATGAAAAATTTTAAATGTTATTACTTTTCTTTTTAGGTTCTGCAACATGGCTACGATGCCATGCGTTCCGGACACTGCGAAGCTGCTATTGTCTGTGCTGCCAACCTTACCATGAACATTAGCCCAACATACCTATTCAAACACTTGGGTGTTACCTCTCGCGATGGTGTTACCAACACTTTTGGGGAAAACGCTCAAGGGTAAGACCTTTTCCACTTATTAGTTAGCTGCAGCCAAACGTTCAAAGTTGAAATTCTATCTCCAAAATATACCAATGGCTGGTTTATGATGAATTTAATTTATAAATTTAGATTTTAGTACATTAAAACACAAGTATCATAAGGCAGTCTGTTAACGTACGAGTCCAAGTTTGGAAAACGAGCCGCCAGGGGCCCGATTCTTGAAATCAGGCGAAATTTTCCGCACACGACAAAATTCGTCTGGTTAGTTTCGTGCACGAACAATACTATACGTATGAGTGGTATTCTTGAATACCAAACGAATCTCTGCCGAAGCCTACGCATATGATTTTCGAAAGCAAACGAACGTAGTATGTAGCAGCCAATCAAAACAAAACATTTGTATCACGTGAATGCTTCATCATATAATTGTTTTTTAACTGTCACTGTCAACCAAAGCTGTCAGCCGTAGCTGTCAGCGACTCTGTCAGAAGCCACAAGTGTTTTAATTTTAATATATTATTTGATATACATAGTAGGTATTATTTTTCTTAGTTTACAGTATGTAAGTTCATAATATGCAATATTAAAGTACAAGTGTTATGTAATAATAATACTCGTAATTTTGCTAACCATTTCAGATTTGGAATGCAAAGCTCGTTAAAAGGCGCCTAAAATTCCTTTTTAACAATCCATTGCATCGTTCTATTAAATACACGAGCACACATTTGTCCAATATTATAACGATACTAGAGTGTATGGAGACCCTAGATTTATAATTGGCGTTACTATAAGATCATAAAACGTACGCGGAATTATATAAAAACATAATTTGATTTATATAATCTAAGTACTGATACACTAAACACAAGTGGCAGTGACAGGCACAGTTTCGTGTGCGAATGTTACTTTCAAGTTATTCATACCCATGCGATGTAATTGCGCACGGAATATTCGCCTACGACCACACGATTTCGTTTCAAGAATACCAATATGCAGTTCGCATGCGCATCTCTCCTACTTACGTATGCGAAAAATTTCAAGAATCGGGCCCCAGGCGAGTTTTACAAAGGACGAGTGCGTCAACAGGCCTTATGATACATGTTTTTTATACTATTTTTTCTATTGAGGTAATTTTACAATTAAGGCTCATTCACAGCTATGAAAATAAAAAAAAATTATACATAGACATAAAAATAACGATATAAACAATAGATTCTTATGACAGTATTCACAGCTATCGAAAATAAAAATAAACATAAGACATAAGCACAAGGATTTGCAAATGTTAAATATTTTATACACAAGCATAAGCACATACATAAGCATCAACCAATTAAAACGGGCGTAAAAGGAAATGTCATTGTGAACTGTCATTTTAATTGTGGTTTGTACTACTTACAAAAAATGAATTTAAATTTAATCAAAAGGGTAGTTTTAAGGAAAAGGATTGCATGTATAATTGCTTACAGCTCTTTAAAAAAACAACCAATTAAATTTTGCCTTAGGCTAACAAATTTCTTCTCTGCATCTTCGCCTATTGATTTAAAAAGTACCTTAAATAATTTATGTTATAAATAAAATATGTTGTGTTCAATTTGGATGGCCCGCATTCGAATCTGACCGACTTAAACTTCAAAATTATTTTCAATTGGTGTGGTCTCTCCGCTATAGCTTTGAGAGCCAGTAAGGTGACGCCTGGTAAACGCCCTCAATAGTACAGATATTATGTTACGGAAATCTGTGAAAAGAAGCAGACTGGCGCTCTCAGAAATATGTACATACATACGTACCGCTAATACCAAATTCATTTCCTAACTGTCCCCATGTTTTTAACTTATTATCTTTAATTTTTATTAAATTTATTCCATAAAATTTCATTTTTATATACAGAACTAGTCAACAATAATTTCACAAAATAAGGGTAATTACAACTACATGAAACATGAAGCTGTGAATTTGTGCGTAACTATGGCAACTACCGTTTTATTTTCGAAGCTGTGAACACCAACCATAATGTCTTATTTATAATTTTATTTATATGTCTTATTTTCGTAGCTGTGAATGAGACTTTAGATTTTTAAAAAAAGGACTTGTCAAAAATATGAGTTGGTGTTTTTTTTTATCAGTTATGTTGGTAGCGCTTCCCGCTAAAAATTGGAATTTCACATTTTGACAGTGATTTTGTCTGATTGTTTACATTAAAACATTGTATCAGGCATTATACATTTATGAAAAGGGAACAGCAATACATACAATGAACTCCAAGGTTTATTAATGAACCATCCTGATTTGACATATCGGTTCGTGTTGGTTATTATCATAAATAAAACTTGAATATGGGATTGAAGGACGTTACGTGGACCATCAAGCCTTTTTATTGAGAAAACAAAATATAAATAAAACTCGTTAAATAATGAAATACTTTAATGAACAATTTATTGATCTACTTTTACTTTCCACCATTTTGTCAACACTCACTGCTCAGTTGCATAGATAACGGCAACAGCTGTTCTTACAATTTTTAATACAAAACATATATGGCATATATTCGATAGTTCGCCACAACGTGGAACTGGAAATCATGGATTAAAACGTCAACTTTTCATATTTGTTTGCTAGTAGCCGCCACAAATTGAGTAGACAGTGTCAACATTTTCAAGTAACGTGTATCATACATTTCATAACCTGCCTGGAATAACAATACATTCAATTCAAAATTGCATTACCATAAATTTAAATAGTAATAAATAAAACTTACCGTTTTAATTATATTGACAAAGTAAACCTGAGCGCATTGTTTCTTGTTTCATAATTTTTTAGTTGAAATTTTAACTTCACAGATACTTATTCTTTCTTAACTAACACAGCTATAGCTATGAATTTCTTTTCTTTCTAGTCCTATCACCCAGAGAAAGGATAAAAATCCACAATTAGAAGTAATATTTCAACACAAACAATTTACCATTTTGAGGTTCTCTCAGTTATGAAAGCATGACTACCACCTCTAGAACATAAAAAGCCGCTAAAAACAGTACGTTTATAGATCTTCTAAACGTCGTATTTTCAGTGATAAACAGTACTTTTATAGTCTCATAAGAACACCGAAATAGAAAAAAAAATATATTATATATTCAAAGATATTAGTAATTATAGTTCAGTATATACAGGGGTACAATATTGTAACGTTTTTATTTATCTGGGTGAAGTGTAAATATTACACTATTATTATTAATTAAAATTAAGTGTTTATTAAACTATAAAGAAAGTTACTATTAATTATATTAAACAATAATTAAAATCTAATTAAGATTAAAACTATAATTAACTATATAACACTAACACTATTTATTTAACCAATTAACACTACTATTTATTTCCACGATATTACAAATTATTTATTTCACTACGCGTTCCAATCTTAGACTGCCGGTCTGTTGCAGACTCTTGTAGACTGTTTACGCGATATTTATATCACTATATTTATATCACTATATACTTATATCATGTTCAACTGTCCGCCTACCGACCTCCACAGCGTCTATATACTCAACTGACTCAACAGCGTCTGTATATTCAACTGCTCGGACAGAAGTCACACCTTTCACCTCACTGTCTGTTTATTTATGTAACTCTCTCTCTCTCTCTTCCACAGCCTCAGTATTACCAAATATCTGTATGCCACAATTCTTCAACACCAATGCCGAGTATCCACTCCAACTCGCTGTTACTGTCTTTGTATACCTAGCTTCACAATACTCGTCCACACTGCCGAGTATTCACTTTCACAGCTATCCCAATATACCAGTAACTTCCAGACTCGCCGTTACTGTCCTCGTACACTATAGCTTCCTAATACTCGTCAACACTACCGAGTATTCACATCCACAGCTATCCCAATACACCAGTAACTTCCCGAGTACCTACTCGACACCAACTGCATACGCTCACCACGATACTGCTGTGCTTCTCAAACTAACACTATATATGAACATCTCTATGTCTCTCCATGTAACTAACTAACTGTGTTAACCCCCGATCACACAACTAATGTTGTGTAATCAGGGACTCAACTGAACTAACTGTCTCTCGAGCATAGCTACGTCCCTTATATACAGCTGCCATTATTTTCTAGAACAGTCTGGAATATTCGAACACATAATAACAATGAACACAAAAGTTTCAGGCGACCGAAAGTAATTAAACACGTCGCGACCAGTCTGTTTACATCGGCCGGCTACTAGCGCGGTTACGTCACCGCTATAAATAGACACTCGCTTACAGTGGCGGCGACGGCGGGCGTCCCATGTTACAATATGCTCTGCACCTGCCAAAAGGCGACATCGTACTTTCGTACATAGCCTAACTATCTCTATTTTTTTCAGCTATGCTCGAAGTGATGGCACTTGCGTCTTTCTTCTTCAACGCGCAAATCAAGCTAGTCGAAGATATTGTACTCTTGTTAATGTTGATTCTTTATTCAATGGACATCGACCGGGACAATTCATCAAAGTAGATATTGACTCAGCGAGGAGATTTCTTCAAAAATTTTACCAAAACTGTGGAGTTGACCCAACTCATGTTAATTTTATTGAAACTTATGGTTCTGCTATAAAAGAATTGGACAAAATTGAACTTAATCTAATTGATGATGTATTTAATAATGGCAACAGGAAGAGTCCATTATTGTTGGGTGCTATCAAGACTAATATTGGACATACAGAAGCAGCAGATGCGCTTATAAGTATAGTAAAAACAATAATTGCCATGGAATGTGGTACTATTCCTGCAAACCTGCACACTGAAAATCCAAGAACTGATATACGAAGTCTTACAGATGGAAAGTTAAAAATAGTTACAGAAAATACGCATTGGAGTGGTACATACGCAGCTGTTAATTCTTTCGGCATCGCCAGTGCTTTTGGTCATATTTTATTAAAAAGAAATACCGTAGAAAAAATTCCTCAAACAATAGAAACACCAATAAAACTCCCACTTTTACATATATTGTCCACTAGATCCGAAGACGGCATCAAAGATATTATTGAACGCATCAAAAACTTTGATGACAACATTGATTATACGAATCTAATAAATGGAACATTTGCGACTCATATTCCGGGATATTTATACCGTGGGTATGTTGTGAAAAGCCCTGATAATACTTTTAAGGATGAATCGTCATCTTACGATGATATTACGAAGCCAGTTTGGTTTATTTATTCGGGTATGGGAAGCCAGTGGTTAGGAATGGGAAAAACATTGTTAAATTTGCCAATTTTTGCAAGGGCGGTAGAGAAATGCGCAAATGTTTTGAAACCATTCGATGTAGATTTGATGAAAATTATTACATCTGAGGATGAGACGTTGTTTGATAATATTATGAACAGTTTTGTTGGGATCGCCGCAATACAAGTAAGTAAATATACACAAGTCTTCCAAGTTTCAAAATTAATTTTATCATCCACATTCTTAAGAATGATCAGGGCCGGCGCTAGGTGGTAAGCGAGGTAAACGTGGCAGAAGGACGCCAAAAGGTAGATGGCGCCGAAATTAAAAAAAAATAGTTATAGATTTATCAAGAAAATTACGTATAATTAATTAGCTATTTCTACTCCGGCGGCGTAGAAATTAGCTTATTTCTACTCCGCCGGCGTAGAAATTTCCAGCGGCGTAGAAATGAAACTTCTACCTTGTGAATCGAGTCACAAAAAGTGTCATTTCTACAATGTTTGAAGAAAATAGCTATTTGTTTATGCAGTATGTAAGAAACCTACCTACTTATTGCACACACGATTTTTTCTATTACCGTTTCTAAGAAGTATTTTTCAAATATTTTTTTTAAATTTAACATTTAACAGTCAATAAATAAAGTATCGTTGTTAATTTACATTTCAGAAGTTGTGTGGAAATTTATAACATTAATCAATTCAAATGACTATGGAAACCAAAAACTTTTCTAAGCGATAGTAGAAAAATATATAAACTGCATTCTGTTTTGCATTTCGTAATAGAATGACGAACCTGCAAAGATCTGTGGTAGGTACACAGATTTCATCTTTTAAATTAAATACAACTGGTACACTAACGGGGCCACTTTGACCCAATTTTGCCGACTTCATCTCTTATAATAACGAAGTTCCCAATAGCGGTTAATTTAAAGAATTCATTAATATTTTCTAATCTAACTTAAAAATTAATTAAAAACAAACAACTTTTAATTTTAATACGCATTTTTTATTAGGTACCTATACCATTTAATAATAAACCAATTCCAAATGTATCAACTACGTAGAATTTTGATTTATCATAGCCAATACCATTTCTTCATTCACTTCGTTATAACGTCTTCTATTATTATTATTTCCTTCATTACCTTCGTTCACAGATACACTAGCTGTGTTCTCAATGTTTTTAACAAGTTTAGAAATTGTTGCTATAATAGGAATTGATGTATTTTCGTACTTTATGGAAAACAAATCACGAACCTATTCTTCTAAAACTATTTCCACCATAATAATTTTTTATAATGAAAACTCGTTCCTTATTCGAATAAATATTCATTATTAAATTAACTTTTTATTAGAGAAAATTTCGAAAATTTGACAGAAATTGAATGACATTATTATGTTTAAACATTTGAGTTATGTCATGGCTATTGCTACAAAATAACAGAAATTTTTAAATATTTTTTTCAAATTGTGAAGAAACCAAAAACATAATAATAAATGTAAATACATTTTAGTATGCAATTTTTAATTCTGAACAATTTTGTACTCTACAGTTTTTGCCGTAAAATGAACAGGAGAGCAGGAAATTGCAAAAAACTAAAATCCCATGTTAAATCCCTATGTTCACCCCTAACCGCCACCACCCTGTATATATATATATATATAGGGTGTAAATGAAATAAGTGCATTAAATTTAACCAGTAATATAACTCGGCGAGAGCAACAATATTTCTTAATAACTTTTTCTCGAAATCGCATATTTTTTTAGCATTTTTACCACCCCGTAAATTGACGAGTCGTTCCAAATATTTTTGTGATAATTGAATGCAGTAACTAGCTATGAAAAATTTTGTTTTAGCAATTGACAGTCCTGTCAATTGTTGCAATTAAATTTTGACATTAGTAATAAACTTGTTTATAAGGTAAAATTCTGTCAAAATGCGAATACACAGACATTGTAATTACTTACCTATGGTTTATTTATTTATTTTTTTACTCCTATCTGTACTACATTTTACTTGACATCACGGTTGACATAAAGACAGTGTCATGGAGTTGCCAACGCATTTACACGGAGCGTTTCCAAATCATCACCAAATCATTCTATTCTTAATATTCGCACATTTGTTAATCTTGTACATCTTTATCACATCACAATATGGAGTGTCACATATTATGACAATTTTAAAAAAAGCAACAGTTTTATCCATAACATGTGCAAAAATTCTGTTTTCAGCACATAACAGACTTCAATTTTGGGAATGGCTCATAATGTTCATTAATGAGACTTAATTTACTTGGAAAGGTGTATTTATTATGCACAATACACATCTCGACAGACGAAAATGCTGTAAAAATTTTCATTAAAACATATTTGAGCGGGAACAATAAATGGACGACTAATTATTGGTACTCATGTACCTCTTAAATGGAAAAAAGTTTGTACTTACATTTTTTGAATAACGTATTTAAACTATTATGATTTATCGACGATAAATAATCATCTCATAACCTAATAACTATGCTTTTGCGCTTCCTGTCGTTACCTCACCTCGCCCCTCCATGTCTTCCACTATTCGCAGGTGATTAAAAAGTCTGGTTTGATACACAACTTTATAATTTTGTTATTAAAAATTATATTTCTTTATTTTAAAAAAATTGTACTATTACGAATTAATAAATAATAAATGTTAATTCCGTTGATTCGTTTATTAATTACTGTGTCTGCAAGTGTAACCGATAACTGACAATTTTTGAGCTGTTTGTATCTCACTTGATTACGACAGCAGGCATTTGTTCTCCATGGGCGCGCGCCGAAATATGCAGTAAATCTTTAAAGAATTTTAACTCAAAATCTAAAAGTTATTAAGAAATATTGTTGCTCTCATCGAGTTACATTACTGGTTAAATTTAATGCACTTATTTCATTTACACCCTGTATATATAATATATGGGGTGGGGGGAGGTCGCTATTTTATAGGCTGCAGAAGGGCGCCAAATACCATACCGCCGGCCCTGAGCATAATTTTTCTATTTCCCATGTCTTTTTCTCTTTTCTGTCTTCTAGATTGGTCTTACGGACGTTCTCTTCTCTCTGGGCATAACTCCCGATGGTATTATAGGCCACAGCGTCGGTGAATTAGGCTGCGCTTATGCGGACGGTTGTGTAACAGCCGAGCAGATGATTTTAAGCGCTTATTATCGTGGTAGATCTTCACTAGAAGCAGAATTGATCCCAGGATTGATGGCTGCAGTTGGTGTGGGTGCCACAGAAGTCGCGAAGTTTGTACTCGAATATCCCTCTATAGATATCGCGTGTCACAATGGACCTGGTAGCTGTACTCTTAGTGGACCCAAGGAAGACATGGAGAAGATGGTGAAAAAGCTACAAGTAAGCAAATTACACTCTATATCTCCCAGTTGATCCCCACGTCATCAATTTCTGATGCAAGAATTACAAAACTTTTATCTAGCATCTTTGTCGTACACACATGGCATACAGGCTGTCTCACAACTCACGCCCCAGAGCGAATGAGGAAACACGAGACTGCACTCGGATGTGTAATTTCGAAGAAAAAAATATGTAGCTTAAAAGATATTCGAGAAAAGACGTCTTAAAATTGACCAATCAGACACTTACACCTTTAACGTGTGTTTGCCGTAATTTTACGTTACTATGGTTTTATACAAATCAAATCTTCTTTAAAATGTGTGGGCGACTGTAGTTTTCGAAAAATGTCAGTGTCAAATTAAATTTGACAAGGTGAATAAAAAAAGGCAAATTCTTACCATGTATTCAGCCGCTGATTACTTACAAATGATTATAATTTTCGGAGAATGTGGACGTAACGCCAGAGAGGCAGCACGAGTCTATTCGGAACGTTTTCCGGATAGAAATCTTGTGGATCATAAAGTGATATTGAGAGCCATCGCAAGGACGCATGAGACCGGTCAAGTTATGCCAGATCAAATGACAATAATATTGTCGTTTAACACATTTTACACAGCTGCTACAACACGTTACACTGTACGATATAAATGATATTCTCGGATGACACCTTCGCTAACCTAAATTTGTTGACAGTGAAAAGTCAACTCTAAAGTGTCAAAATTACAGTAAGTCAAACAAATTTTGTAACTCACTAGTAGTATTTTTAATACCTAGCAACCAGTTTTATTTTGTAATAATATCATCACACCTCAAGATATCCTTCCGGGATTGGTGGATTAAAGTCTTGTAACTCCGTTATGCAAGCAGCCGCAAATTATTTTCTTCTATTTGTAGGCAACCTATTGTCGTCGGCAAGTGTCAGTTTCGTCTGGGGCGCGAGTTGTCAGACACCTGTAAATCATGAAATTCTTTCTAAAGTGACCATCCAGGGACGGATTGGCCAGTCGGGATAATCGGGAATTTCCCGAGAGGCCGCGGTTTTTTGAGGCCGCCGCTCGGTGATTACAAACTAAAATTTGAGTACGTAGCATCATCTAATTAACTTAACCGGGTAACCGTTCTTATTTAGATCGTTTTTTATATTTTCTAATTCTTGACAAAATTCTTTCGGTGTTGCAGATACAGTCCGAGGTCGAATATATGAGGTTTTGATAATTTCCTACTTTGTAGATTGTTAATGATTGGAATTATAGTTAAGGTATTTGTCCGGTGTTGGTATTTTGGTTTACGGTAGGGTAGACTGATGTTACTAGCCGCAAATTATTTTCTTCTATTTGTTGGCAACCTATTGTCGTCGGAAAGTGTCATTTTCGTCTGGGGCGCGAGTTGTGAGACACCCTGTATATATATAAATTTAGATCCCTTCGATTTTAATGCACAAATAATTTACTTTATTCTAGGATAAAGGAATATTCGCGCGAGCAGTAAACGTAGCAGGCATTGCTTATCACAGCCGTTACATCAAACCAGCTGCACCCTTATTACTAAAATATTTGCACTCTCTTATCACCGACCCTAAAAAGCGTTCTTCTAAATGGTTGAGCTCTTCCGTACCAGAAGCCAGATGGCAGACCGATCTCGCTCAAACTGTCTCAGCAGAATACCTCACCAACAATTTATTAAGCTCTGTTTATTTCGAAGAAGCATTGACACACATTCCAAAAGGAAGCGTTTTGATAGAAATCGCTCCACATGGCTTACTACAAGCTATTTTAAAACGTAGCGTTCATCAGGATAGTGTTAATGTTGCCCTAACAAGACGCGGATATGAAAATGGTTTAGAATTTTTGTTTAGCGCGATCGGAAAGTTGTATTTATCTGGAGTTAAATTGGATTTGAGCTCTTTGTATGACGATGTCCATCCGAGGAGTGTTATAGCCCCAAGAGGAACTCCAAGCATTGCACCTTTAGTAAGATGGGTTCACAAAGAAGAGTGGCGATCAGGTGTCGACGAATTTAAAGACAACAATGGTTGTGAACAAATCTTCTCCCTCGATTTCCACAGCGTTTGGTTCAGGGATATAACCAATCACAGAATACACAACTCTCCAGTAATACCGGCAACTGCATACTTACCTCTCGTTCAAGAAATTATAAGTAATATTGAGAATGTCGACGCGATAAAAATATCTAACTTTTCGGTGCAAAGAAATAGACTTCTCGGAAAAAACGAATACAATCCTCCTATAAGTATAATGGTGCAAAGAGGTACAGGGATGTTTGAAGTTACTGATCGATATGGAGCTATAGCTGCAGGACGTGCAATTGTGCCAAATACAAAGGAAATAAAAAAATTGGCGAAGAGGATGAGTGAAGACAACAGAAATAAAAAGTTATTGGGAGAGGAATTGTTTAAACTAAATGAGGATGAAATTTATAGAGAGTTGGCTATGAGGGGATTAGAGTTGAATGGAATATATCGGGCTATCACAGATGTACGCATTTACAAATATGGTAAGTAAAAATATAATAGATTCCATACAATTTCATATTTACTAAGATTAACGAGCAATATTTGTCTGGCACTGTCTTAAGAAACTAACAATGTTGCATAAACAGATCTATTATAAAAACATAATTTAATTCTTAAGACTAACACTGCAACTATGACAATGGCCCGTATTTATAAAAATGAAGCATTTGCTTTGAAGTGAAAGGTAGAAGTAGAAGGTAGCACTTTGAAGTATAAGGTAGAAGTAAAAGGTATTGCTTTAATTCGTATTCATAATCTTTACCTTTTCCTTGCGAGGAAATACTTCAGACAAATAAAGTAAAGGGTACTAAAGATTCGCGATGTTACAAGTTCAAACTAAAGTTGTCCTTTTCATGACTTCACGCACCGCTGAATTCCTCCATATTCGAGAATCATGAACTGATCCAGGCCATCTTACATCAATACTAGTTATAACATAATTCTGGTCGCACGTGACCTGAACATTAATACTAGTAAATCCTTTTCGATTTACATATTCGTCTCCAAATTGGGATGGCTTTTCAATTAGAATATGTGTGCAATCAATAACGCCAATAGCTGTTGAGAAGTGGAACCTGGTCAACCATTTCTCTTTAGCTTGCATGATTTGATTTTCCGTTGTTGGGAACCGAATCCACTCTCTAGCCTCTCCTACAACACGATCAAGCACTTGATGAAATATTCTCGACACTGTGGGCTGTGTACATCCCAATTCTTCGGCAATTCCGCTCTGGAATCCAGGATCCGCACAATATCGTAGAAATATTTTCATTTTGTGCACAGGTGACAGGGCAGCTCCACGAGTTTCTGGATTCTCTCCCAGAATGTGGTGCGCCAACCACATCAAATGGACTTCTTCAAATCGAAATAATATTTTGAATTCTGATTCACGAGGTGTATGCCTCGGTTTATAAAATTTCCTTGCACGTAAATGCACCATATCAGTCATAACAAATGTACCACTGTTACCACGCACACCCAAAATGAAAGTTTATCTCATAAAAACAGCACATACACGTTGTATGCGGGCTAGAAAACTAATGGAAAAGTGAGATTTTTGTAAAAAAAAGTTGCATGGGGACTAGATACATTTTTTTGGAAGTAAATCCTTCAGTTTGTAAGCAAATGCTTTTTTTAAAAATACAAAATAAAGTAAAATCTTTTATTATGAAGCAAAACCTCTCGCCTCGAAGCAAAACCTTTCCCTTCATTTTTTTTATAAATATAACCAGAAGCAATTGCTTCACTTTTGGTAAGCAAAAGGTAATGCTTATTTTTATAAATACGCCTTGACTATGATATTGCTGCATAAACCCGGCTTAAAAATCCTGTACTCCTCTTTGGTGTCCTCAGGTTGTTTTATCAGAATGCGCTTTGCACTCTCAAAATGTTCTGCTTTTGCATCCACTAGTAGCTAGATTGATTCGTTGTTAACGTGATTTCGAAGTCTCACTGGTAAAGTTGTGTCGTGTAGTATAATATCGAATCATGCCATGTTGTTTAAAAACTGAAGGTCCGGTCTCACTGGTCGAGTTGCATATATCATTTGATGTCGAGTATATCTAAACATATTAATCTAAATTAATTTCACTCGTGCTCCGCTCTTTCTATTCTCACGACTACTTGTTTGTCAGTGTCAAATCAAATGAAATTTGAATGACATAAGGCATCGAGTGGAATCGAGCATCAAGTAAAAATCAAACCAACTTGAAAACGATAGCCCAATGTACACGCTATTAGAATATACGTGTTTGAATTTTGAAATATACATGACAGTAAACGATTGATAAGACTCGGTCAGTGAGACCACCGCCTTAATCATTGATAATCGTTTTACAGGCCACTTTTCCACTTTTCAGGTCTCGAAACGACCATCTTATGGAAAAACAACTTTGCTTCCTTCGCCACTTCAATTTTTCACGCTCATATTCTCCACCCTAGCATTCCTGTCGAATTTTTATTGCCCAGTTATATTCGTCATATGTTCGTCAACTTTGAGAACCTTCCCGAAGAAGATACACCGATCCCTGTGCGCTACATCGGACCTCTAGGTTCAGTTTGGAGTCCAATAATGCTTTTGGAAAACATCAAATGTTCTCCAACTTTAAAAGTTGCTAGAGCTACTTTGGGGGCTACTGCTTCGAGATTCATTCCAGAGGAGATGGATGAAGATATAAAAGTTGTAGTAGATGCGTGTTTGCAGACTGCGAGAAGAGGGTTGGAAGATAGCGCGGAATTTAATGTGGTAAGTGTTTGAAATATTGTAAAAACATAGTATTTTATATGCAAAATGATTCTTTCCGATTTTTTAAGTAGTATAAAATAACTAGGACTTAAATATTTAACTCAATAGTGACATTATTTTATTTTATAGATTGTTTGCAACAATAATACAACTAAACTTATTCGCAACATCTTAAGACAAATTTGTCAACAAAATAGTATACCACGTTTACAAATTCATGATATTAACAACTTTACTGATGAATTGCCAACAGTTCAACTATTAGTTGTATCTTCTTTAGAAAATGTCCCGCAATATCTTCAAAACAACCCCAATACTTACATTCTTCTTTGTTCTGATGATAATATACAAAATACAAATCTAATTCAAGTATTATCATCCAAATATAATGACATGCACCTTTTAAAACTAATAAATAATGAAAAACCAGAAATATTTCAAATAAATGAACCAATAATCAATGATGACGATACGGATAACCCAGCCTTAGATTGGATGCAAGATTTGCGCACAAAATTAGACAATTCTAACAGTCGCGTTTATGTAGCTTGCAAATATTTACCGACAAATAATGATATCGACAGTTTTGTAAAAACAATTCGACTGTTAAAAGGAGGACATAAAGCACGATTTTTATTTGTTTTGGATGAAAATGCACCTGAAGTCACTGCAAATGAATCATTTTACTATCGCATCTTCCAACAAGATGTAGCAGTTTCTGTTTATGTTCACGGAACTTGGGGGAGCCGATATTCCACTAATATTCATATAACTGATAAAAATTTTAGAGAAGAGGAGCAACAAAATTATAGCCCAACTGTTGATATCAAAATAAATAACATTGATGTTAAATATATTGGAATACACTCTTCAAAAGTTATTCCTGTGGAAACAAAATACAGTACAACACCTAAATTAGGTCTAGTTGATTATTGCGGCATAAAACAAGACAGCAAAACCCGAGTAATGGGTATATGTAACGCCAGTCTTACACCAGATCCAATTTTCCAATGGAATTTGCCCGCCTTATGGTCGTTTGTAGATGGGGCAACTGCTCCTGCATCATATGCGATTGCGTATTACGCATTAGTAGAATTAGCATCTTTAAATGGTGGCGAAACGATTCTTATTCACAATGCTTGCACCCCACTCGGTCAAGCAATGATCCGCGTAGCTTTCGGCTTAAACGCTAAAATATTAGCATCAGTTGCAAACGAAAAACAAAAAGCTTTGCTCTTAAAATACATGAAAATGCTCAATAATGATACAGTGTTATATTTCACTAATTCCAACTTTGAGCAAAAGGTTATGGTTATTACACACGGTGAAGGAGTTGACGTTTTGATCAATTGTACTAAAGGAGAACGTCTTAAGGCCAGCGCAAGATGTATTAGAAGTTTAGGAAGGGCTGTTCTATTGCACGATGAAGAAGACCACAACGCGCCGGTCTATACGGAAACTATCGGTTTGTCTACATTCCTCAGATGTGTAGGAATGTATGGAATGTTACCTGCCAGATTATGCGACTTGGATGAAGATAAAAAACGTCGCATACATCAACTAGTACAACAGGGATTGGATAATTTTGTAGTCACACCAATTAAAAGAAACATATTTAGACATGAAAAATCAATAGAAACTGCTGTTAGATACGTAACTGAAACTCAAGTTACTGGTTGCGCCATTTTGCCAGTGCAACAAGAAATTATTCAATATTCTCAGCCATCAGTTTATCAATGTGATTTAAATAAACCGTATGTTCTGTACGGACTTAATAGCGATATTGAACACATCATTTTGGCGTCAATTTGGTTGGCTAAACATAACGCCAGAAAATTGATTCTTGTAGTCTGTCCGAAAAACAATTCAGAAAAGTTATTTGTAGATCGACAACTTCGAAATTTAAATATTACAGTTGATGTTACAGACAAATTACCAGCAATAAATAAACTGAACAACGTTGCAGCTATAATAAGCCTTCCAAACTCTCAAAATATTTCTTCAAATGCCATACCACCCAATACAAGACTGGTTCACTTCCTCGGCATAAATTCTCCTTCATCTCTGCTTCCAAATCCTTTTAGAAGCACTCTTCGTTGTGCGAAAACATCTCGCTTCGAAGACATCTTGCCATTCTTGAACTACGCTCTTTCCCAAAGCGTAGACCTGATGTCCCACGGTGACGATGAAAATCTAACAGTAGAAGAGAACTTTACTTTCAAAGATTACTTCCGACTATTGGAAGGATCGGTACCGTCGCTTCTATCAGTGAAGATAGGAGGAATGAATAGCGTCACTGTGGAAAAGGTTGCTAGTGCTGGTACGGGAGAGATCAGAGAGATGCCGCCGTTGTTTGTGGTGCCTGGGTTATTGGGAATAAGTTGTAGGTATCTTCAGAAGACCATTAGGAACATTATGTGTCCTGTTTACGTCATAAACGCGCAACAGAAGAATCAGGCAATTGAAGATATTGCCGGCACTGCGGTTCAGGTAAGACATACAGTCTATGACTACGTTTATCTCGATAATTCAAGCGGCTTCAAGTATATTATAACGTGAAAAGTCCAAATCATATTGGTTTATCTCAGCGGATTGAAAATAGGATTGAGTTATTTTCAATCTTCTTTAAATTCGTATCGATTAAAAAAAGATAGTTAAAAACTCGATTATGCAGACAGACAGGGTGAGATATATGATCTAATTTCATCCTGGATATATAATCCCAAAATCTAAAAATTGTCATGTTGTTATTTGTCTTCACTTTCAAAAACATTAAAAAAATATTTGTTTCTTCATCACTCAAAATATTTCGCTTTTGGACTATTTTACTTAGTTTTATGTCGCAACTTTTATAAAATGAGGTAAAATGCAAATTACTAACAAATGATATGAATTTAGTAACACTCCAACATATTGCGGACGTGCGCATGCATACACTATTATTCACGAAAGATGACTATTCAAGGTCATTTGTTCGAAAAAAGAATACACATCACTTTATAGCAGTAGTTTAGCAACATTTTGTATTAGAAAGAGAAAGATTATTTGACCGATGTCTATTTAATTTATGTGGTGTGATAGATATATGTAAATAGTGGCATTGCTTTCTAACACACTATAAATAATAATGACATATGTCGTAGAATTACAGATACCTAATTATCTACTACACTGCCCTCTGTGTTAATATTTACCCAGTAGTGTTCACGTTTAAATCAAATTATTATTCCTTGGTTTATATGTTAAGTTTATGTTTTTGTATTTTGCAGAAACAAAAGTGAAGAAAGACATTATTTAGAAAGAAACATAATTGTCAAATGAATTATTCTTATTTTTTCAGTTAAATTGTGTCATGTTGCACGCCTATGCAAACGAAATGCAATGAAATTATCTGCAAGTAATATTATATCAGACGGCTCACAAATGACCTTGAATAGTCATCTTTCGTGAATAATAGTTTATGTACAAATATTGAGAATCGACAAGTCGCTTCGTAAGTCCAAGCCTGTTATTTTATAGGCTTGACTTGACATTTTCAAGCGACTTGAAATATTTATCTCGATCGTTTATTTTGAAGATTGAAACGGGATTTAGTAAATTCAAGCGGCTTTAAACTTCGAGATAAACGTAATCTCTGACACGGAAGAATACCGGTGCTGTGAAGGAGAGTATTCCACGTAATCGTGTTTTTATTTAGCAAACCATGGGCATCACTTTGATGCAATCTATTACTCTTGGTTGGAGCAGCTCCTGTATTACGTATAACAAGTCATAGTAAAATATTTCTAATCGTAGCATTTAACATTCCTCGTACCGATCTTCTTTCGTGTCACCAACTATATACACCGGTTGTCTTAGGCTGAACGACACATAGGAGGTTAACATGTGAAATCAGTTAATTGTGGATAGTAGCTCCCCAGTGCAAGATATTAAGTTGAAAATTCGTGTATTTATTGGGGGATGCTAATTCTATGGATTACATTCCAAATTAGTAAATTTAAATATGTAATATCACAAAAAAATAAGAAAATTTGTAGAATTTTCAGGATTGTTATTCATATCCCGGAAAATGGTTGCCAAATAACAGCTAAAATAGCATAGTGGTAGGGTGTGCCCCTGGTAATATACAAAACTCTGACTAGCAGATTCATAAAAAAGATTAAGCTAATCCTCATTTTTGAATTAGCGAATTCTATTCTAATTTGATAGTTTATTTTTTAAAATATAATCTAGTCCTAGTATCTACCTTTTTACCTTCCGTCACCTTTAGGTAAGGAAGGTATTGTCTTTGGTCAAAAAATTCGGTGGTGAGTTTTTGATGAATAAGCACGTTTTAGGGTCCCTAGAATACGATTTTACTATTTTTACGATGATGTCTGTATGTGTGTGTGTGTGTGTGTGTGTGTGTGTGTGTGTGTGTGTGTGTATGTATGTGTGTCTGTGTGTGTGTGTGTGTGTGTGTGTGTGTAACAAAATTTTCGTCTACGATAACTTCCATACTACAATTCTAAAAATTATAATTCTTTCGTATTTCTCTTCGTTACATCCATGTGAAGAGCTGATTAGATTTTGGTTATAATTGGTCAACCGGAAGTACCCTCATTTGAAGATTTTAACAGTTTTTCTTGAAAAAACGATGTTAAATATCATTTTTTCACATTTAATGTTATTATAAATATTAAAGAACATTGTATTCTCTATACGATTTGACTGCATTTTATACTTAATATTAAATGGATATAGAGTTAAAAAATCTGATGTGGCCAGCACATTACCTTCCGTCAGTTCTATGTATTTTGTACAAATTTCATACGGAAAGTTCCTTACTAAATTAAATATTCTATTTCTTGTACATTACCTTCCGGCAGTTGCATGTACTTTATGCAAATTTCATACAGAAAATTATTATTTTGTGACGTTTTCTATATACAGTGTAATGTATCTGCAGAAATAAAAGATTTATTATTATTATTATTATTTCTTGTACATTACCTTAAAGCAGTTGTATGTATTTTATACAAATTCCATACAGAAGGCAAAAGATCCTGTACCTATTTCCAATAAAATTATAAGACAAATACACTATGTCAATTTCACTTGACACTGACATCTTTCAATCAAAATTTTCTTAATATAGTAACTGTTTCCACAGCTATGGCTACTTTATGAAATTTAATTTCTTTATAATTTTTTAACTCTATATCCATTTAATATTAGGTATAAAATGCAATCGAATCGTATAGAAAATGAAATATTCTTTAATATTTATAATAACATTAAATGTGAAAAAATGATATTTAACATAGTTTTTTCAAGAAAAACTGTTAAAATCTTCAAATGAGGGTACTTCCGGTTGTCCAATTCTAACCAAAATCTAATCAGCTCTTCGCATGGATGTAACGAAGAGAAATACGAAAGAATTATAATTTTTAGAATTGTAGTATGGAAGTTATCGTAGACGAAAATTTTGTTACACACACACACACACACACACACACACACACACACACACACGGACACACATACATACATACACACACACACACATACATACAGACATCATCGTAAAATAGTAAAATCGTATTCTAGGGACCCTAAAACGTGCTTATTCATCAAAAACTCACCACCGAATTTTTTGACCAAAGACAATACCTTCCTTACCTGAAGGTGACGGAAGGTAAAAATTATAAAGAAATTAAATTTTATAAAGTAGACATAGCTATGAAAACAGCTACTATATTATGAAAATTCTGATTGAAAGATGTCAGTGTCAATTGACATATTCGTAGTATGTTTGTGTTATATTATAATTTTACTCGAAATTTAGGATCTTTTGCTCGAAACTTTCTGTATGGAATTTTTATAAAGTACATACAACTGTCGAAAGGTAATGTACGTATAAGAAATTTAGAATCTTTTACAAGGAACTTTCTGTATGGATTTTATAGAAAATACATAGGCATTTACGGAAATTCTACCGGTAGATACCACATCTACCGACTGTGTTCGAAAACACGACTGGTAAAAAGTTACCGTGTTCGAAAATTGTACAATATCTACCAGATCCATCTACCGGATTCATGAAGAATCTAATCTCAAAAAAAAGGTAGTGATGCAAAGCGAAGTGCACGCGTTAAAAGTGGAAATGTGTTCAAAGTATGACTCTGCTCAGTTTGTTAACTACATCAAATTTCTAACCTTTTTCAAATTTTCAAATTTTTTTATAGGTTAAGGATCTACCCTTATTACCACTTCTTAAAATATCGATTCCACTAGCTATAACCTGATAAACAGCTGTTTACTGGTAACAGTTCACAGGTAGAATTTTCGTAAATGCCTCATATAACTGACGGAAGGTAATGTGCTGGCCACATCAGATTTTTTAATAATATAATGAATATTAAATTTCAAATACCGGAATGGAATAGAATTCACTAATCTAAAAATGAGGATTAGCGTAATCTTTTTTATGAATCTGCCCATGAGAGATTGGGTTTAGAACCAGCCAGCAGTAAAAATTACTTTTTCATTTTTACTTCTTAAAATCATTTTTATTGTTAATATATTTTTAATTTTTTGTTTAAATTTAATATAATGGATACGTTATTTTTTATTATAAATATTTATTGTAATTATTTAACTGTATGTTGTAAACAATGTGATTTAGATTTTACAAAATACGTATAATTTATGCTCTAAATAAGGTTTATATTTTATTTAAATCCAATAAAAGATTAAAAGCTTAATAATAAAAATTTTGAAAAAGAAATTAAAAAATAAATTTCGCTGCTGGCTGGTTCCGAATCCAGTCTCTCCGAGTTTTGTTTATTGCCAAGCGCTAACGATACCGCTATGCTCTTTATACTGTTACTTAGTACCCGTTTAGTGCGGTATACGAACAATAACCCTGAAAATTTTTGAAATTGTCTTATTTTTTTTCTTATATTACACATTTAAATTTACTAATTCGGATAGTGCTCTACCAACTAAGCTATTGGCTGCTCTCGTCTCGATGACTGAACAATCTTTCACTTTTAAAGTCGCAAAACTGCTGAAGATATTATTAATCGTCACATGATTTTATGTGGGGTTGCCAAGCTACCACTGCGTTTAAATATCTAGTGAACGATTCATAATTTACTCAAGGCCCTACCAGACCAAATTCTAATATTAATGTGACGATTAATAATATCCTCAGCTGTTATACGACTTTAAAAGTGAAACATTGTTCAATCATCGAGAAGAAAGCAGCCAATAGCTTAGTTGGTAGAGCACTATCCCGGCAAGGTAGGTGGCTCGGGTTCGAATCCCGATTTATTTTAAATTGAGATGTAACCTAATTACCTAATTATAAAACAATAACATTGGTCTTGCTTATTCTGCATCAATTAATAATTACTACTACTGAACTCCTTTTAAAACGCACTGTATACAATTAACATCACTATGTACAGACTGTCTCACAACTCGCGCCCCAGACGAAACTAACACTTGCCGACGACAATAGGTTGCCAACAAATAGAAGAAAATAATTTGCAGCTGCTTGCATAACGGAGTTACAAGACTTTTTAATCCACCAATCCCAGAAGGATATCTTGAGGTGTGATGATATTATTACAAAATAAAACTGGTTGCTAGGTTTTAAAAATACTACTAGTGAGTTACAAAATTTGTTTAACTTACTGTAATATTGACACTTTAGAGTTGACTTTTCACTGTCAACAAATTTAGGTTAGCGAAGGTGTCATCCGTGATCATCATTTATATCGTACAGTGCAATGTGTTGTAGCATCTGTGTAAAATGTGTTAAACGAAAATATTATTAATCAGCGGCTGAATACATGGTAAGAATTTGCCTTTTTTTATTCACCTTGTCAAATTTAATTTGACACTGACATTTTTCGAAAACTACAGTCGCTCACACATTTTAAAGAAGATTTGATTTGTATAAAACGTAACGTAAAATTACGGCAAACACACGTTAAAGGTGTAGGTATCTGATTGGTCAATTTTGAGACGTCTTTTCTCGAATATCTTTTAAGCTAGATTTTTTTTCTTCGAAATTACACATCCGAGTTCAGTCTCGTGTTTCCTCATTCGCTCTGGGGCGCGAGTTGTGAGACAGCCTGTATATATATATATATATATATATATATATATATATATATATATATATATATATATATATATACAGGATGGTGGCAGTTAGGGGTGAACATAAGGATTTAACATGGGATTTTAGTTTTTTGCAATTTCCTGCTCTCCTGTTCATTTTACGGCAAAAACTGTAGAGTACAAAATTGTTCAGAAGTAAAAATTGCATACAAAAATGTATTTACGTTTATTATTATGTTTTTGGTTTCTTCACAATTTTAAAAAGAAATTTCAAAATTTCTGTTATTTTGTAGCAATAGCCATGGAATTTATTTTTTTCTGGTTGTCAAAAATTATTTATAAACATCAACCATGCGTTAATCTAACTTAAAAATTAAATAAAAACAAACAACTTTTAATTTTAATACGCATTTTTTATTAGGTATACCATTTGATAATAAACCAATTCCAAAGGAATCAACAGTTTCATAAATAGTTAAAAAATTTGAGATCACAACTAATGTAAGGTGAAAGAAATTAACGAAAATAATAATGATAATAGAAAACGTCCTAACAAAGAGAATGAAGACATGATAATTATAACGTAATTTTTTGTAACAAAATACAAAAAGAAAACAATTAAGAAATTACAATAAATATTCAAATAAGCCACCATTCTCGGCAAGGCAATAACCAAGTATGTTGTAAAAAGAAGCTCTAACATTAGCTAATTGCCTTTCAGTAATTTTACCACACTCTTTGAATATAGCTTCTCTTAATAAATCTACATTAACTTTTTATTAGAGAAAATTTCGAAAATTTAACAGAAATTGAATGACATATTAAGTTCAAACATTTGAGTTATAAGTCATGGCTATTGCTACAAATTCACAGAAATTTTGAAATTTCTTTTTAAAATTTTGAAGAAATCAAAAACATAATAATAAATGTAAATACATTTTTGTATGCAATTTTTAATTCTGAACAATTTTGTACTCTACAATTTTTGTCGTAAATGAACAGGAGAGCAGGAAATTGCAAAAAACTAAAATCCCATGTTAAATCCCTATGTTCACCCCTAACCGCCACCACCCTGTATATTAGACTCGTTCCATTGTCTAGAATCACCTAGTACCTTTACTCCATTTTGTAATAATTTTTGCGCCTGTATTTTATTTTGAAATATTGTAAAATCTTTCAGCGCATTTGTGAGGTGTGCCCAAAAGGTCCTTACAACATAGCCGGAGTATCTACCGGCGGTATTGTTGCCTTAGAAGTGGCAAAACTCTTAGATAAAATAGCAGGCAGCAACAATGTCCAGCTTTACTTGTTAGACGGCATACACGGAACTCTGCAATACCTAATAAATGAGTCCCAAACATTTAGTCAAGGACTTGATTCTGTACTTATAGAATACTTATTGAAAATCAATCAGCCAGAGGTGAAATTTATACAAAAATATTAAAAATAGTTATCATAGCATTGTTTATTGTAGATTTTGAAGGAAATTTTGAAAAACGAAACGTGGGAGGCCAGATTAAGTGCAGCACTTCATTCTTTGAACTTAACACGTTCTGAATCTCAACAAATGTATCAAACCATAAACATTTTACGCGAAAGGCTGGAGTTAACGCAAAAATATTCTGTTGGCCAAGAATTATTGAATATTCCAATAAAGTTACTTCGGCCATTTGTATCTACCAAAGATTTCAGCAATACTTTCTTCAATGTAAGCATACGTTTATACATACCTATATCTTTTTAAATACGATCGTGTAAAAATTAGACAATAAAACTACGCATTTAAATAGTTTGTTGAATAGTAACGGATCATAGAAATAATATTGTATGTTGTATGCAACGCTTGCAAAGTCGTTTATTGCACTTGTCTTTCAATAAATGATGTGCCTAGCGTCCCGATAAAGGGCCTGCAGTCTGGTCCCGAATTCAGTTATGACAGAAATCGTATAGGTACCGGGTGTCTTAGGCCGACCGACACATGGGCGATTAACATGTAAAATTAGTTAATTGTGAATAGTATCTCCCCAGTGCAAGATATTAAGATGAAATTTTGCATGCTTATCCGGGGATACTATTTCTATGGATTTCAATTCAAATCAGTCAATTTACAAGTGTAATATTAGAATAAATTAAGAAAAATTGTAGAAGTACCATGAATGTTATTCATATCTTGAAAATAATAGTATCTAAGCAACAGCTCTGATAGAGTAGGGGTAACGTGCGCGCTTCACTATTTAGAGAGTCGGGTTCGAAACCAACCGACAGCAATATTTATTTTTTAATTTTTTCTTTTCAAAATAATTTTTATTATTAATATGTTTTTAATCTTTTATTAATATTTAATTTAATAAAGTGGATACATTGTACGTAGCAACCCGCGCAATTATTATTTCTTCAAATTCATTTTCAATTGGTTGTATTTCCTGCTTTGTGTGATTAGCAACACACCCAGTTTCTTCAAATCTGTTAATAATACGCCTTACACGGGATTTATTAACTACTTTTTCTGGATTTTCGGCAGAAAATACATCAGCAGTTTGCTGTAGGCTATTACCAATGTGAAATAATTTCACAATACGAATTTTATCTTTTGTAGTTAAATCCATATTATTTAAATAACACTAGCAACAAATAAAGATAGTACAATACAAATCTGCATTTGACGTTTGATTATTCAAATCAAATGTTCTCGTTTTTTTGTTTTCGTCAGGGCTAACTATAATTTGAAGAAATTTAATTTATAATAAACCAATAAAGCAAATAATAAAATATTTTTTAAATAAATAAATCTTGTTACGTACAATGTATCCACTTTATTAAATTAAATATTAATAGAAGATTAAAAACATATTAATAATAAAAATTATTTTGAAAAGAAAAAATTAAAAAATAAATATTGCTGTCGGTTGGTTTCGAACCCGACTCTCTAAATTGTGAAGCGCGCACGTTACCCCTACTCTATCAGAGCTGTTGCTTAGATACTATTATTTTCAAGATATGAATAACATTCATGGTACTTCTACAATTTTTCTTAATTTATTCTAATATTACACTTGTAAATTGACTGATTTGAATTGAAATCCATAGAAATAGTATCCCCGGATAAGCATGCAAAATTTCATCTTAATATCTTGCACTGGGGAGATACTATTCACAATTAACTAATTTCACATGTTAATCGCCCATGTGTCGGTCGGCCTAAGACACCCGGTATGTCTCGAAATATAAATATTTTACATATATAAAAAAAAACTCATCACCAATGAGACGTCATGACAGAAGTCGGAACCAAACTAGACTTTTTGCAGTTACTGCATGAATAACTATTAATTATTATAATGCATGTTTTTTTCTAGATTTGCAAGCAGTATAAAATAGAAGTTTTCAAAGGAAATCATTTCACTATGCTACAGTCGCAAGCTGTTGCTGATTATATTAATGATAATATTATTACATCTCCAATTTATTGTTAATCTGTTGTTGTTCTATGGTTAAAGGTACATTCACAAATGAAAATTAGGTTTAGATTTATGGTTTATATTTTAGATTTAAAGACATTGGCCGCATATTATGTAATGACTCCATTCACACTTTCAAATTTAGTGTCTCTAAACCCAAATAATAAAGCTAAACATTGCGAGGTCCAAACTTTAGGTTTATGATTTAGTTTGACGTCACAATCTTCACCAATGAGAACGAGTCTAAAACGATATAGAAATATACACCAATACACCCATCTTTATTTAGTATTCACTTGGTGGATTCGGCTTTTTTAAAACAAATGCAAGAAGAACATGGAGACTGTCAAAACGTAATTGCTGACATATAACCAATAATACCAAGCGAATGGCAGTTTCACGGCGCACGGGTATTTGTTAAATACTGCCCTACCGATATTTTAATCTTGTTTTTGAAGATGCCTGTACAATCAAAACTAAATTATAGTTAATTTAAACTTCCAATTATGAATGACTTACTTAAACCTAAATATAAACCATACACCTAAATTTCATTTGTGAATGCACCTTAAATGTTTAATAAAGTAGTTGATTTCACATTATATCTTGTTTTTATAATCCTAGTGTATTGTATTTCAGATAAGAATAGGGCGCGAGCAGACACGCGATTTATGATAAGACAAGGGTAAGAGCAATAACAGATAAATAACTTTTTTTCAAACGTCGTAGAAATGGCATTTTTTGTGACTTGATTCACAAGGTAGAAGTTTCATTTCTACTCCGCTGGAAATTTCTACGTCGGCGGCGTAGAAATAGCTAATTTCTACGCCGCCGGATTAGAAATAGCTAATTTCTACGCCGCCGGAGTAGAAATAAAATAAATAAGTATCCATAGAAACTACATAGAATTAGTGAATAAAAAGAAAAGTAGTGCGTTTGTCTTTGTGTGCCTCGCATGTAATTGTCCGACTCGCTTCGCTCGTCGTGCAAACTTCCATGCTCGCCACACAAAGTATCACTTTTATTCCTAATAACACAATATACTATTTTATAAACTTTTCTAAATTTTAGTTTCAATAATCATATTTTAACTCTTTATCTATTTAAGTTATAAATGTCAAAATTCAGTTTAGAAATTCTTATCGTATTATGATAGTCACGACATTTATTTGTTGATCATTAAGTCTTGGAATTATTTTATATACACGTGCGTGACTTTGATGCCCTAGCCTATGCACCCTGTACCCCAAAGATAATCCTGTCCTGAAGAAAGCGCTTTGTTTTTGGAGAGTCTAAATTAGTTCGTCGCGTCGTGCAGACGTTTGTTGTTGTCCGAACATGTAGTGTTTTAGTTTTGGGGCGCGTGCTAAACACCCGCCCGCTGGGTTACGGAATGTAACATGTTAGGCTTAGTTGTATTAGTTACTAATGTAATCATTTAGTTAAAAAGTTTAGTTATTTATTCAGTAAATCTACAAACAAGTAATGTCTATGTCCGTAGTGTTCATCAAGTGGAAAGTGTAGAGTGTATGTTATTCCTTATCACCAGTAAGTGTAAAGTGTGTCATCATTGGATCAAGTAAGCAGTAATCAGCAGTAATAGTATTAGCATCATCCTCTTCCACACCCCCCTCGTGTTACAGACTCGAGTGACCTTGAAGTGCTTGGAATCAGCTGATTTGTGTGCGCTTGTCATTTTGACAAGACCAATGTTTTGACTTATTTAAAGGCGATTTCGGGCGACATACCCGTTCACTTCTTGGGATTACTTACGGTTAGTTACGGTATGATATGGTTAATGGTGGCGCCAAAAATCGTTGGTTCACTTGTTGACACCGTGCTTGGTGGTTATGTATATTCTGCGACATTTAAAACTGTCAAAAATAGTGTCTGACAATTAAAATGCATTAACGGAGAAAGATAGTTTTTTCCATATTTGTCCAAAAAAGAGTCAACGAAAATAATGTGACTCTGTTTGACATAAGCCCACGACTCCGAATGTTTTGACTTTTGACATTTCAAAAAAAGACATAAAAAGAGATAGAAATAGTGAACAGAGAGCTGACCCGACTCGCAAACCCGTTCAGCTGTGAGCACTGATCCAAGCATACCGGGTATGTTGTTCCTAGCGCCCGAATGTGTGAACGTACCTGAACGCAACATACCGCAAGTGAACGGTTGTCGCCCGAAATCGCCTTAAATGTTGAACTGTTGAAAGTTATTATTTTTAATTTCATGTGTGGGAAGATTCAGCGGCCCGGGAAAATTCTAGCATGATCAGCCTGATCTCCAGTTTTTTAAAAATTTATAATTATATTGCCACAAAGTAATAAATTAGTTTTGGTGTTGGATAATACGATTTTTTTGCCTACATAGAAATTGAACAGTTATAAAAGATGTTGAAATATAAAAAACGCTCCTAAAAATAGTATTTAAAATATAGAATATTCTGTAGTTAAGAAAATAACATTTAGCTTCGTTTAAAAGTTGTAGACAATATTAAATTATTAATAAATGGACAGTGAGGAAAATTCTGGAGCAAAAAAATTATGTGATCAAACCTAATCTTGAAATCGAAGAAAATAAAGCATTAAAAGATAACACAAGCAATATTCTACCCGCACATAATAGAAGTGTTACAGTAATATTGGATACCAATTTATATGATCAGAAAATAGAAGAGCTTTTGAATCAAGGAAATAGGGTATTCTCTGAGGACTGCCAATATTAAAAATTTATTAAAAATATTAGTGTTGATAGGTAAACAATATGGAAAAAACAAAAATTATATTATTAATTGATTGTTACAAAAGATATAAAGCATTTAAATTTTGATGATGTACTAGATGACCTTCCAATGGGAGACCAGTTGAAATCCCTACTCCATGTTCGAATGTGATAAGACGCCGCATGAACCACTGATAGCACACAGCTGGTACTGTACAACTAGTACGTCACTATCACGTGACACAACAAAATCAAATTTTAAAAATTAATATCTCGCTTATTAAAAGGAATTTTTAACTCGGGTTTTCACAAGTACTCTTAGATATAATTGTTCTTTAAGAAAAATAAATTAAAAAATATGAGAGAATACCATATTATAAGAAACTTGGAAAACATTCTAATACGTCTATATAGAAAAAAAAGTGTACCGTGCTCTTAAGAAATATAAAGAATTATATTCCGTTTAGAACAAGAACAGATCTCACTCCATATTTTAGCAAGCTTCCACACTTGTATGGGGGGCTTCCAAAAATCCATAAGAAAGATAAATTCTCCTACTTACAAACTATCACAATTTCTATTACTAATCATTCAATCACTTCAAAAATGTTTAAACTATTCCTCATTTTTGGATTAGTGAATTCTATCCCGGTATTTAAAATTTAATCTTCCTTTTATTATAGCTCCGGTGGTTCAATGGCTAGACGCTAGAGCAACGCCTCATGTCATGAGTGCCCTCGGGGCTCTGGGTTCGAATCCTACTAAGGCATGGATGCGTGTGAATATGAACCCACTCTGTAATTGGGATTTAAACCTGTTGAGGGGTTTAAAAAAAGTTAGTTACTTGAATTAGATTAGACTATATTTTAAGAAATAAACTGTCAAAATTAGAGTAAAATTCGCTAATACAAAAATAAGGATTAACTTAATCTGTTTTGTGACTCGGACTGTAAATGGCGGGAGGTATTGTGTTTAACAAATCCTTATTCAGCTTCCATTCTCTATAAGAATGTTATTGACATAAACACTTAATATGAAATAAGAAATGTAAGTTTCATTTTTATTTATTATTATTTATTTTCAATACTTCTATGTATTGGTATAAAAATTACAAACAATTAAAACATTTCGTAGTAAAAAGCACAACCTTTAAAAATAACAATCGGTAATAATACTACAATAAAAACTAAATTTAAACCTTCTTCTTTTTGAAGTCATTAACATTTCTTTCTTCTGTTTTTCTTCCACATATGATTTTCTTACATATGTAGTAGAAAACAAAGAATAAAATAATATCTGCGAGGATAAAAAGCCCAATGACATCTACAGAGTAAAGTTCCCACCATGATAAATCCATACCGGCAGTTCGGAAATGATCTGCACCTTTATGTTGGATGACGTGTTCGACCCAAAATACAGCTGCGTCGATAGGGCGGAGTGGTTGACCACGAATTACCTAAAATACAAAAAAAGTTTGGCGTTCCAGCTTTTTATATTATAATAAACAGAATTATAATAGTATATTTAAAACATAAGTTACAGAATGTAACGTATTCTAGCACGAGTTATAAATTCGTTCATGAGCGCGCAGCGGCGAGTGGGTGAACGAACGAATGCTTGAATAGGGAATTCCACCATATAATAAATATCTAGGCAACGGACAAAAAAAAACACAAATCACTGTCACCAACTTAATAATTCTACCAAAAATTTTCCTAATTGGAAATTGTTAAATATTTTTATAAAGAAATAATATAAAAGAAAGCCTCAACAGAGAAAATAATATAAAACAGGCGTTACAGAAGGTTATAGGGAATTACAGCTCAATCGAATTAAGAGAAATTAGTAAAAATTAATGAAAGTAGATGCTTAATAATGAATATTAATAAAGAAATAAAATGATATAATTGAAATACTTCGGAAATAAGGGGGTTTTTGTTTTAGCAGCTCGTCACTCATATGAAATCCATATATATTATTTTGATTGGCGACTCAAAGACTACCTATTGGCGAAAAAATTCAAAGTGGGTGACGTCTGGCGGCAGATTTGTGAACTAGAGGAATAAGGAAACGTTGATAGCATACATTGAAACTTATGTAATGTTAAACAGGTTTAAGTTATATTTGTTGTAAAAGAAAGTGAGATATATAGTGTTTATTACATTTTCAGATTTAAATAATGGTCAGTAAATGTTATAGACACTGCTCAGTGCCACAATGCAGTAATTACAAGTCAAAATGTGTAAGTTTACATTATATCTCAAGTGACAAAATATGATCTTGAAATTTACTTCCCATACAGTTTTGACATCTCCAATCGGTTCAAATTATTTTCACGATGGTAAAATTCTTCTAGTTTTATAGCCAAACTATACACTGTTTATCATTCTTTTTAACAAGTTTTGCCCTTACTTGTTCCAAATCTGTACAACTTAATTTTTCTATTTCTTCTGTTCTGTAATACACCAACCCATAAACTAATAAATTAATAGCATAATAATAATGATAACTTTTGTTGTAAAACAATAAATATAGTTTTTATTTTTACTAACCTGTTTATATGCAACAAAACTGCAACAACGTTTGCATTTGCCTCCCAATCCTGCTCTACAAAGTAAATTTTGCTTTCCAGTAATTTATATTCTTATTTAATAAAATTTCAATTATATGAGGATCTCCACACAAATGACTGTTTTTTAAACAAGATCCCAATATTGTACCTGATCCATCAACTATTTATTCCACAAAGCAATACATGTCCTGCCTTAAAAATTACTTCGCATCCCTTTATTGAACGTGCAGAAGCAATGTATTCAAAAATATCACCTAACTTTATGTTAATTTTTCTATGTTAAATACTTTGCACTTTGAAATGCATATTGCCAGCAATGAGGAATGAGAGACCTCTCCTTATTCCTCCGCCATCTTGCTACCGTCCGGCCTGCCACCTATAGTTCAGTTTTTTTGCCAATAAATATAAAACGAATAAGGAGTTATAGGGGGTGGAGTCTACTACTAATGGAAGTAGACAAATTCAAATAGCGGACACGTGGCTACCAGTCCAGTATTGCAATTCTCAAACAGTTTTTATTTGAATATAAATATTTTGCATTGCACTTATTAATTTTGATACACTTGCAATTATAAAGCATGTAGACTTGTATAGTGTTATAATATTAATTTGTTTTTTTATAAATATAATTTAAAAATAGCATACAGTTCAAGAACATTTTAGATCCACGAAGAAAACAGTTTTATATAAAAAACTTATATTCGTGACGTCACATCTATATTTTCAAACTTCGGGGGACCATGAATCGCTTATTAATAGGAATTTTTTCACCGGATTTTCACCAATAGTCTTAGTTTTACTTATACTTTCTGATGAAATTAATAAAAAAAATGATGGACTTCCCTATTCATGTTACTTCCAGTAAACCGAAAGCACTACATCCATGGGCGCCCATAGGGGGGGGGGGGCAAGATGGGGCACTTACCCCCCCTGGCTTTTCTCGAATTTTAAGAATTTTAAAAGCAAAGCTACCATTTTTAATTGATTTATCATGGCTACTTATGTCGCATTCCAATGTCCTTACATCGCCCTGTTGTTTTCTTCTTTCGTTCTGTTTCCTAACGTTCAAATCTTTATCATGAAGTTAGCGTAGATAAGTTTCGCGCGCACACAATTTAAAAGATACATCCGCAGTACAAATTATAAATAAAAATATTACCAATAGCATAGCTCAACCTATTCCGATTCAATAAATTACTTGGATTCCTCAATTAGTTCTTTAAATTCTCGTTTTTCGAAAGATAATGTTTCCTTTTTGCTCTATAATTTGCATCCGATTAATTTAAAACAAATAAACTATAATAATTTTACTAAACTAGCTCAAGAGATTCATTCATATTATAAAATTGACAATTTTTTAGAAGAAGCTTTAACATAGCACGAATATTGGGTTTCAAATAAAGAAATGATTATTACTAAAGAAACTCCTGTAATAGAACTTTTACAACATTGTACATTTTACCCAGCAATCTCCAAAGCTTTAGAAATTTTAATTTGTCTTCCTCCAACTACATGCACTGTGGAAAGATCTTTTAACACTATGAGAAGAGTGAAAAAATGGATTAAATCTATTATTAGCGAAGATCGGCTAGACGGTTTATGTATGATGAGCCTCCATCGCGATTACATAAGCGAAAATAAACAAAAATATATAGACGAAGTTCTAAATGAATTTGCCAAAGATGCAAGAAATTTAAAATTTGCATTTTCAGAAAAAGAATAAGTAAGTAATGTTGTTTAATCGGTTGGTAATATAACGATTTCTGATATTTAAAAAGTTGGGAAGTTAGTTATTGTTAACCTTCGCGCCTTGGTAAGCTATCTTCGCCCTTGACAGTAATGAAACACTTTCCACCTCGGTTAGCGATGTACTATTATTGTACTGTAATTTTTTTCCATAAATATTTATGTTGTTTTTACTTCCTTGTACGAAGTAAAGGAAATATTGTAATCGCGAAAAATTTCGGTTTTCAGATTTCAACGGAAATATCCATTTTGACCATCCCTGAATCCATTCTGACTAATTTCGTCGTGACGTCTGTACGTACGTACGTGCGTATGTATCTCGCATAATTCAAAAACGGTAAGCCGTATAGAAAGTTGAAATTTTGTATTTAAGACTTCTATAACATCTAGTTGTGCACCTCCCTTTTTGGTCATTACATAATTTCTAGAAATGGTACTTTATTTAAAGCCTATAATACATTTTAATGAAAAACTATATTAAAATATAATCCAAAACGTTTCAAATTTGGTATATAAGACTTATATCAATTGGAATAACATAGTAGATTTTGGTTAAAACAGGCTAACTGGAAGTGATATATTACCTGAAGTTGTTAACAGTTTTTCTTGAATAAAATGGTTTCATTTTGATTTTAGAAATAAATGCTTCAAATAAGAGTGTTAGAGAATTAAATTCTGCGTCTAGCACATCAAATATGATTAAATTAGCTCTTTGTATAAGCGAGATATGTAAATTTAAAACTTATATACTTTTTGGTTTTTGTAATGAACCTTGCTATGGATTAAGACAAAAAATAACAAAAAAAATAGATGTTAATGTCAAATTACGTCAAACACGTGCAATTTGATAATTGGGTCTATACTTCATCTTCATATTGGTCTTGTATACAAGGAAGTCGTGTGGTGTCCACATCAGATTTTTTATTTTTAAGAATATACTTATTTTTAGTATATTATATTTTTGTATTCTTGACTTTGCCCCCCCCCCTCTGAACAACATTGTATGGGCGCCCATGGCTACATCATGCCAAATAGGCAACATGATTTGTGTACCCCTAAGCGTAAATTACTATTTTATCAAGATAATTAAAAAATAATTATCAATAAAAAAGTTATTTTGAGTGGCCCGTTTTCCAGTGTCACCTGTATAAAATAAGAGTTGTTCTTTTTTACCTGAGATGCTTTGCGAGCAGCTTGCATATACGATGAATTAGTTATAATTTCGTTTATAGCAGCGACTAAACGGTCTTCAGTTAGTTCATTATACTTAATACCTATACCATATCCCTTTCTTTGTATCATGGCTATGTTCATCATCTGATCACCAAATACTGGAATACCAATTATAGGAACTCCGTGGTAGATTGCTTCAGTGGTACTACATAGTCCACCATGAGTTATGAAAACCTTCAAGTTTGGATGAGCTAAAAAAGTTATATCTTGTAACGTATTTTTCGAATACGTGTAAGAATGTTGGCGTATGGTTGCTCGGGCGCCAACGGTTCGGTAGCTGATTTGGAGACAAGGTTCGAAGAGAAATAAAAGAACAATGGTGTTGGTAGAAAGGCTGATTTATTATTCCAAGCTCAGGTACAAGAGGTCCTACGGCTGGGCGTTCCGGGTGACTATTTCGGACGGGGACGGTATGTTCTGGGGAAACGACGCTTGGCGTCGCGGCGGCTGGATAACGGAAAGTTGATCGGATACGGTAAGGGTTATAATGCCCTAAAGTACAGAGTCCAAAAACGGAGCTTTCGGGAAAAAGATGCTCGGCGTCGCGGTATCGGTGCGGTAGAGTGCGTCAAAACAATGCGGTATTGCTTTCCAAGATGCGAGGATTTCGAAAATGTTGTTATCTCAAAAACGACGCTCGGCGTCGCGGCGCCGATGTCGCGGGATTTTGCGAGGAAGTGACGTGGATGCCTTTCCTGGTGAGCGGGAGCGAAAAATATGAGTTTCCACAAAACGACGCTCGGCGTCGCGACGGCGATACGTCAGATCGCTTGCCGGTGATAAGCTAAACACGTTTCCGAGGAGTGGTTTTTCACTTTTCGGTTTTCTCGAAAACGACACCCGGCGTCGCGGCGCCGATATGTCGCGACGCCTCCTTATAGCGAGTAGTATCCGAATCTGTGGCTTTCTCGAAAACGACGCCCGTCGGGACGGCGTTGACGGTCGGTATTGGCCCTGGATGGTCACGCACCCTATTGGCGTCAACGCGGCGGTGGCGTCGAGGCGCTAAGGAGGTTGATCTCACCACAGGCCAATATCAGAGATGAAACGGGGGTGACGTCGGTGTGGTAGCGTCGGGTCACTTGTAATGGCTCTGGATAGTCACGCACCTTGGCGACGTCAACGCTCGGGTTTACACGCCGGCGGCGTCGATGCGCTGAGGAGGTTGGTCTCGCGACGTGCCACTACAAGAGATGTTGCTCGCGGAAAAAAAATATACTCTGTGTGTACGGGTGACGACGGCTTCACCGTGGTGACTCTGGTGTTGCTCAGAAATGTCCCCCAAGAGACGCTCTAAGCCACGCAACGAATCACGACGATGGGCAAGACAGTAACAATAATTTTCGCGAGGAGCTCACGGCGGAAGTTCAAAAACAACGGTTTGCTCACCTGGAGAATTCTGCAGGACTGCTGGAGAAGACGGAATCGATTTCTTCAAGACTACTAGTGGTTTACACACACTCAATTTACATCTCGGCGGCGCGGCTTTTATAGCCGGAGGCTGGATATTCAGGCTTTAGCTTGTTTTGCAAATGTAAGAAATCAAAAAGAGCACGTGTGATTTCAACCAAAATTTGGAAAAAAAATGGAACGCGGACTTCTAGTTGGAATATTTCGCTCATACATAGTGTAAACGGTGTACTTTACGTCCGGCATGCTAAAGAAAAGTTTTCAGCGTCGCGTGAAACAGGATAGCGCGGCAATAGCGGTTTGAACTAATATTCTTGTGACAGATCACATCGTCACAATCTACATAATAATGGCTTGTTTGCAAATGTCTTTCGTTCCATATAGAGGACCCTATTCTAATCTATGGCAGTTCTAGACTATCTGTCAATCTATCTAGGGCTTACATACAGCTTTTCGCCTCTTACCCTTTCCAACCGCACTCACCGAGCTGCATAGTATTTTACCACTGCCGCAATGCCGGTTGGATTTGGATTCCTATATTAATTTAAAATGTATAATTGGCCAGCTTACAGCATGCGAGTATAATAAATATTCTTTACGACCAATCACACATTGTCGGTCGACGGATATCAATTTTTGGATGTGCCAATATGATTTTATTCGCAGATTTCAGTACCTAATGAAATGACGATATATCTGTACCGTTCAGCACATGCGTGCGCAAACCTTTACTTTTGTAAGTGCCAAAATGAATATGTATAATTAATATTATAAATAAAATAATAAATGTAAATGGAGTCATTTATCATTTATTTTACCATTATTACTTCAACATAACAAATAAAATATACAGAATGTCTCACAACTCGCGCCCCAGACGAATATAATATAACTAAAAGATGATAAATATAATGAACACTACGATTAAACAAATATTAAACACTAATTAAAACTAAAAATATTACAGGACACTTAAACACTAAGATTATTTATTTAAACAATATATAGACCACTTATTTATTTATACAACTGTATTTATTTATATTCACCACTTGTCTACTATCTGTTTATATCACCAACGTTTAACACGCAACGCTTATTTATATCAGACTGTCATATGCCTTCGCTAACAGTTCTTATACAGGCTGTCTCATAACTCGCGCCCCAGACGAAACTGACAATTTCCGACGACAATAGGTTGCCAACAAATAGAAGAAAATAATTTGCGGCTGCTTGCATAACGGAGTTACAAGACTTTTTAATCCACCAATCCCGGAAGGATATCTTGAGGTGTGATGATATTATCACAAAATAAAACTGGTTGCTAGGTTTTAAAAATACTACTAGTGAGTTACAAAATTTGTTTAACTTACTGTAATTTTGACACTTTAGAGTTGACTTTTCACAGTCAACAAATTTAGGTTAGCGAAGGTGTCATCCGAGATCATCATTTATATCGTACAGTGTAACGTGTTGTAACAGCTGTGTAAAATGTGTTAAACGAAAATATTATTGTCATTTGAATTCTTTGATATTAACACAACAAAATGGTGGTTCTAAAAAGAACAGTTTTTATTGTAATGCAATTTATACAATGGAAATAACACCCATGGAACGATTCACTCAGAGAAGATGCTCAAAATGTCTTCCGTGTAATGATACGGGTGTTGCCGATTATTTTTCAAAATTCGATGTACCGAAGCCCTGGAAATACCTAATTGGCCCGCAACTTCTCTGATACTTCTGGTACCATCTTCCTCAAAGACATTTAAAACAGCTTCTTCGTTCTCAACTGTACGAGCTATTCTGGGAGCACCACCAGTTTCTTTTCGAACTGGCATAACTTGACCGGTCTCATGCGTCCTTGCGATGGCTCTCAATATCACTTTATGATCCACAAGATTTCTATCCGGAAAACGTTCCGAATAGACTCGTGCTGCCCGTCTGGCGTTACCGTCCACATTCTCCGAAAATTATAATCATATCTAAGTAATCAGCGGCTGAATACACGGTAAGAATTTGCCTTTTTTATTCACCTTGTCAAATTTAATTTGACACTGACATTTTTCGAAAACTACAGTCGCCCACACATTTTAAAGAAGATTTGATTTGTATAAAACCCTAGTAACGTACGGCAAACACACGTTAAAGGTGTAGGTCTCTGATTGGTCAATTTTAAGACGTCTTTTCTCGAATATCTTTTAAGCTAGATTTTTTTTTCTTCGAAATTACACAACATCCGAGTGCAGTCTCGTGTTTCCTCATTCGCTCTGGGACGCGAGTTGTGAGACAGCCTGTAGCAACATGAACAAAATAATAATAATAATATAAAAACTTAATATTTTCAATATTACGAGAGCTGTTCTCTTTCCGCTGAGCCTAGTAAAGTAATACACAATTTACTTGCAAAACACATTTATTTATAATTTTTCAAGGCATTCCCCTCCACAATCAATACATTTTTGCATCCATGAAAACCAATCTCCAAAGCATTTTCTCCAATCTTCCCGCGTTTGTTTCTTTATTTCATTTTTAAATGAGTCAACAGCTTCTTCGGCCGATGTAAATCGTAAACCCCGTAACTTATCCTTTACACGTGGAGATAAAAAGATATCATTAGGTGCCAGGTCTAAACGGCGAATGACCCATTATTGCAATGTTTTGGGCATTCAAATAATCAGTCGTTCGAGCAGCAGTGTGCGACCGAGCGTTGTCTTGATGCAAGATAATCCTTCCCCGTTGACGTTTTTCACGAAGACTTTGGAGAACTTGAGGCAAACAAATGGTAGTGTACCATTCAACATTAGCAGTACGACGATCCTCCAGTGATACAGTGCAAATATGTCCAATAATTCCAAAAAATGTGGCGACCATCTTTTTGTTTCGACTTTTTTCGCGAATAATTTTTTTTGGAGCCAAGCCATTCTCAACGACCCAAACTGCGGACTGTTGCTTTTTTTCGAGATCATAGCAGTATACCTATGTTTCGTCACCTCTAATGAAGTTGTACATCAAATGAACCGATCCATTGTCAAAGCGATCTAGTGTAGATCTGCACCATCTCAAACGATTGTGTTTTTGACTGGAGTCAAATTGTCGGAAATCCAATGAGAACAAAAATTACCATCAAATGTTGGTCTAAAATGGTTTCAATTGCTTTCACACCAATCTTTAAAGTTGTTTGAATATTCCTGACAATAACATGCCAGTCCTCTTTCATCATGTTCTGCACAAGACCAATATTCTTTTCGGTAACTGCCGTTTTTGGCTTAGGAGCTCGAAAACTGTCATTTGGGGAAAGTTGGCCACGCTGAAATTCATTGTATCATCGCTTTACGGTACCTACGGAACACGACTTGTCACCAAACACTAGATGGATTTCCTCAAAATATTCTTGATTAACCTTGAAAACAACTAGATTAAAATGTCAAACAAAAGTTGTTTCAAAATCATCATAGCCTGTTAGATAGGCTCAGTGGAAAGAGAACAGCCCTCGTATTAATATACAGGGTGTAAATGAAATAGGTGCATTAAATTTAACCAGTAATATAACTCGGCGAGAGCAACAATATTTCTTAATAACTTTTTCTCGAAATCGCATATTTTTTTAGCATTTTTATCACTCCGTAAATTGACGAGTCGTTCCAAATATTTTTTTTATAATAGAATGCAGTAGCAATAGCTATGAAAATTTTTGTTTTAGCAATTGACAGTTCTGTCAATTGTTGCAATTAAATTTTGACATTAGTAATAAACTTGTTTATAAGGTAAAATTCTGTCAAAATGCGAGTACACAGACATTGTAATTCCTTACCTATGGTTTATTTATTTATTTTTTTACTCGTATCTGTTCTATATTTTACTTGACATCACGGTTGACCTAAAGACAGTGTCATGGAGTTGCCAACGCATTTACACGGAGCGCTTCCAAATCATCACCAAGTCATTCTGTTCTTAATATTCGCACATGTGTTAATCTTGTACATCTTTATCACATCACAACACGGAGTGTCACATAAGACAATTTTTAAAAAAGCAACAGTTATATCCATAACATGTGCAAAAAGTTCTATGTTTTCAGCACAAAACAGACTTCAATTTTGGGAATGGCTCATAATGTTCATTAATGAGACTGAATTTACTTGGGAAGGTGTATTTATTATGCACAATACACATCTCGACAGACGAAAATGCTGTAAAAATTTTCATTAAAACATATTTGAGCGGGAACAATAAATGGACGACTAATTATTGGTACTCATGTACCTCTTTTAAATGGACAAAAGTTTGTACTTACATTTTTTGAATAACGTATTTAAACTATTATGATTTAACGACGATAATCATCTCATAACCTAATAACTATGCTTTTGCTCTTCCTGTCGTTACCTCACCTCGCCCCTCCTTGTCTTCCACTATTCACAGGTGATTAAAAAGTCTGGTTTAATACACAACTTTATAATTTTGTTATTCAAAATTATATTTCTTTATTTTAAAAATTGTACTATTACGAATTAATAAATAATAAATGTTATTTCCGTTGATTCGTTTATTAATTACTGTGACTGCAAGTGTAACCGATAACCGACAATTTTTGAGCTGTTTGTATCTCACTTGTTTACGACAGCAGCCATTTGTTCTCCATGGGCGCGCGCCGAAATATGCAGTAAATCTTTAAAGAATTTTAACTCAAAATCTAAAAGACTTAGAAAAAAAAGTTATTAAGAAATATTGTTGCTCTCGTCGAGTTACATTACTGGTTAAATTTAATGCACTTATTTCATTTACACCCTGTATTAGGGGGTGCCGTGGCACCCATGGCACCCACTGTGCGCACGTCTATGCCGTTGAGGAAATTTACCAAACGTCGCCTTACGGGCTTTAAAAGTTGTCATGGAGAAAACACCACAGAGACAACTTTGTCCTATTTTCATTTTGAAATTTTCATGTTTGACAATAATTGGATTCGAACTTGTGTCGTCAGAACCACAAATTTATTTATTACTTTTTTGGAAATAATATTCGACCGTAAATGTTGAACCAAATGAAAAATTCTTATTACCTACCCATAATATCATTTTGCGGGCACCACTTCATAATCTTCACATTGTCTGGCTTCCCTGGCAAGTTATCTTCTTCCCATTTCCAGATAACTTTCTGCTTCAGTCTTCCAAAAGCTCCTAGTATTTTATGTCTCGACTGTGCATCCAATTCAGTACATTTGAAATATGATCCCATACTGAAAAGAATCACACCTTCTTTGGCTCTGTCCATGAACTCTTGTAAATCTTTTGGAAGTGGTTTGGCATCTTCCACATGGAAACCTCCAACTTCGATCATTGATGGAACGTGGGGTTGCGGTTCTGATATAGTGGGATGGGAATTGAGGAGAATCATGGCGGTTCTGTTGTACATCAGATCGAGGATTGGAGGTGCATCGGGAAAGAATTTGTGCAGGGTTGCGTCCAGCTAAAATAATATATAATTCATAATTAGATCGTAATGTGGATAAATTTATCGGCCGTGAACTGACTTCCACCACAGACTTTATAGTTCTTGTGATCATTATTCAAGTCGACGCAGAATCTATACTGCAACATGGGACACCCGCCGTCGCCGCCACTGTAAGCGAATGTCTATTTATAGCGGTGACGTAATTGCGCTAGTAGCCGGCCGATGTAAACAGACTGGTCGCGACTTGTTTAATTAATTCCGGTCGCCTGAACCTTTTGTGTTCATTGTTATTATGTGTTCGAATATTCTAGACTGTTCTAGAAAATAATGGCAGCTGTATATAAGGGACGTAGCTATGCTCGAGAGACAGATAGTTCAGTGGAGTCCCTGATCACACAACATTAGTTGTGTGATCGGGGGTTGACTTACATAGTGCAGTTCCATTAGTGAAGACGGACAGATACTTACATTAGTGCGGTTAGACAGTTAGTTACATACAGTCACACAGTCAGTGACATACAGAGTCATAGAGACACATGGAGTGTTAGAGAGTAAAGTGTTAGTGAAAAGCACAGCAGTATCGTAGTGAGCGTATGCAGTTGGTGTCGAGTAGGTACTCGGGAAGTTACTGGTATATTGGAATAGCTATGGATGAAAATACTCGGTAGTGTTGACGGGTATTGGGAAGCTCTAGTGTGCAAGAACAGTAACGGCGAGTCGGAAAGTTACTGGTATACCGGGATAGCTGTTAAAGAGAATACTCGGTAGTCGGTAGTGTTGAAGAGTATTGGAAAGCTAGGTATATGGGGACAGTAACGGCAAGTGGAAGCTAATACTCGGCATTGGTGGTGAAGAATTGTGGCATACGGAAAGTCGGTGATACGGAGGCTGTGGAAGAGAGAGAGAGAGTTACATAAATAGACAGATAGTGAGGTGAAAGGTGTGCCTTCTGTCCGAGCAGTTGAATATACAGACGCTGTTGAGTCAGTTGAGTATTTAGACGCTGTGGAGGTCGGTAGGAGGACAGTTGAACATGATATAAGTATATAGATATAAATATAGTGATATAAATATCGCGTAAACAGTCTACACGAATCTGCAACAGACCGGCAGTCTAAGGTTGGAACGCGTAGTGAAATAAATAATTCGTTAAATAAATAAATAGTGTTAGTGTTATCTAGTTAATTATAGTTTTAGTCTTAATTAGTTTTTAATAATTGTTTAATATTAGTAATAGTAACTTTCATTATAGTTTAATAAACACTTAATTTTAATTAATAATAATTGTCTTATATTCACACTTCACCCACATAAATAAAAACGTTATAATACGTAAATTATATAGAGACGCCTCCCTTATTTCACAACGTAGATAAGTATTGCATCACTTTCTTTCCCACAAGTTCAGCAGTTTAAAGTTAACTTGAGAATCTTGAGAAAATACTCCAAACGAAGACGATCTTAGTATAAATACGGTACTGTGTAGTAAGTAAGTCATTCCTAGTGTAACTACGACACATGTTGTAACCTTATATCATCTTATCACTTTTAAATAAAGTTTTTAAAAATATAATTTCGAGTTCTCAATTTATTATTCGTATAATAAATTGCATCCTGCTAAAATATAAAAATACCAGAAAGGTCAATATTAATAATATTTGATTGATAAAATAACTTGTCACATGTCAAATAACGTGATAACAACCAGAAATACATAGTTTTAGCAGTCGATATAATAAAGACTGTCAAAACAATTATTGACAGTAATAACTTTCAGTACTAAGAATACCAAATTCGATTTTAACAATACTTATAGTACATAACAACCATAACGACTACACAAATTCTGAGTTCTGAATAGGCCCCCAAATCACCGAATACCTTTAAAATTCACCAGACCTGGTGAAAAATCACCAACTCTGGCAACACTGGAGGCGAAAGAGTGAACATATTACACATTTGCCCCGCCACCACTAGCTTTGCAATTCGACTCGCTATTCGTGCAAATGTGTAGATGCGTTATTAAGCCAGCGCTACACTACTCGCCTTGTGTACTTGTACAAGTGTCTACAAGTATTCAAGGGCATGCACGAATGCCGATTCCGACCTCCCAAATCACTCGTGTATACTTGCAATTGTGCTTCTTCAGTAATTGGCGACTAAAATTAACGTGAATCCCTCAAGCGGACGATATTTGCAACTAATGAAAATGGTATTCTGTTATTCAACTTTACAGTAAATATATATAGTGCACTGGATTCCTTGCCGGTTTCTTGTTTGTCTTTTTGTTTTAAAATACATATCAATTACTTTGCAATATAAGCAAAGAACGAAAAAATATTAACGTCAATTGTTGCGTTTATGGCTGTCATTCTCAGGGCACTAAGAAATTATCTGTCCCAAAAATTGGGAGAGGACGAGTGACATCCAAAATAAATTTGGTAAAATGGAATCTATCGACAAAAGAGAGGGCTGGATTAGGAAAATAAAAACTGGGAAACATGTGACGAATCATAAGTGGATAACAAAAATGAAAAGTATTCTATTATTTCTTGACCGATTCATAAGTAAAATAATACACTTTTCACTTAATGTGTAGCATTCAATATATTTCTTACACTTGTAATTAAAACAATTTGAAAGATATTTGATATTAGTTCCATTTTAATTTCCTTAACTAAGTAAAGTAAATACATATTTATTTAACATCCATGAATAATATATGGTAATACTTTACCATCTTGTGCAAAATATTAAGACAGCTGTAATGTGTTTGCACTGGCCACTATGGCCAGCTATACAAGATCATTTTGTAAATAATCAATTGTAAATTTAAAGTTCTTCTAATCTCATGAGGATGTGACGTTAGAGCACTTGTTTAAACACAACCCATTAAAATAACAACCCACGATTCAACAATTCTCCCCCTTCTATAAAACTTGGAGAAGAATTTGTTGCCTCCAAATAAGTAAACATTTCCTTAGAAATAAGTCTAAGATAACTTTCTTCGAATGTTATTATAATTTAAGTACGTGCACAAAATTATTACTAACGCTATTTATAAAAAGTTTAATAAATTTGTTAGTATACTTCAAAACGAATGTTGGTTATACAATGTTTCTGTATGCGATCTTATAGCACAAGCACAATACCATTTTCAGAGCACGTGTATGCTACAACACTAGCGCCGCCATCGGTAGTTTTAGTCGCCAATACTTGGGAATATTTTGCAAACAGTCATTTAATTTCCCGTCAACTTTAAATTTGTCAGTATCATGATGGACAGCCAAACAGACGACATGCTTCTCGCTACTGCGGCATATGTTATGTTAAATGGGGGATATATTTTACTAAAGGAAAAACAAAAGCGCTAAAGAAACACGAAATATAGCGATTAAACACGAATTCTAACGAGGAAATAGGGAGTGATCTAGAAGGAAATGCAACGTACCTGAGGCAAATACACATATCTTGTGTATATTTCATGGAACAAATTAACAACCGTATTGTAAATACGTTGTATTAAATTCATCTGGCCAGAAAAATCCAGGAACATATATGGAATGTAACTATTTGGTGCCGGATTAGCCACCAGATGATTACTCCACAAACTGGAGCCCAGAACACTCACTATAACCACTGGAACATCATACTTATAGGCTAAACCGTAGAGAATCTCACTGTGGAACATCTCAAAAATAATGAGATCGAACTTCTCCTTGGGATTCGAGAGTAGTTGTTGGACGTTTTCATGTTCAAAAATGACTTCTGTCGTTTTGGAACCGATTATAGCAGTGAAGATTATTTTTTGCCAGAAGTGCATTTGGCCCAGTTCGAAAAAATCAACTTTCTTATTGGGCATCAAATCTGGAATAATAATTCGTTTATTTTTTTTGTGATTGTGACGCTATGATTTTAAGCAGTTATTTATCTGTTAAAAATTTTAAAGTAGATATTGTTGTGAGGGAAAATATAGAATTAATCAAAGAGCATTTTCGAATCATAATTTATAATTTCAGTTTTTAAGTCACTCTGAAAATAATTTGGCTTTTAATCGGCTTAGTTATCATTTTTACCTCCCTCTACCCTGGGTAACGGAGGTATAGGGATCGTGTCAAAAATCGCATATCGAGATATTGGTAAATGACCACGTTTTAAGGTCCCTAGAATCCAATTTTAACATTTTCACGATGATGTGTGTGTGTGTGTGTGTGTGTGTGTGTGTGTGTATGTGTATGTGTGTGTATGTGTGTGTGTGTGTGTGTGTGTGTGTGTGTATGTGTGTGTGAGAGAGAGAGAGAGAGAAAGAAAGTGAGTGAGTGTGTGTGTATAAGCGTGTGTATGTGTGTGTGTGTGTGTGTGTGTGTGTGTGTGTGTGTGTGTGTGTGTGTGTGAGTGTGTGCGAGTGTGAGTGTGTGTGAGTGTGAGTGTATGAGTGTGTGTGTGCGTGTGTGAGTGTGTGTGTGCTTGTGTGTGTGTGTTTGTGTGAGTGTGTGTGTATGTGTGTGAGTGTGTGTGTGAGTGTGTGTGTGAGTGTGTGTGAGTGTTTGTGTGTGTATGTATGTGTGTGAGTGTATGTGTGTGAGTGTGTGTGTGTGTATGTGTGTGAGTGTGTGTGTATATATGTGAGTGTGTGTGTGTGAGTGTGTATGTATATATGTATGTGTGGATCCTCCACTCTAACTCAAAAACTATCATTCAGAAAATTTTGAAACCTTGTATTTCGAACTTTTTCTGTAATGGAAAGAGCCCATTAGATTTTGGCGTAAATCAGATAACAGGAAATGGCACTTTACTTGAAACTTAAAATAGTTTTTCTTCGAAAAATACCTTTAAATGTTATTTTTTCAAGATTAATGTTAGTATAAAAATTAAAAATTATTAAATTTTCTACAGATTTGCATTAATACGTTTTCTACATATATTATGGATAAAGTTATAAAATTATCTATAATTTAAATCCCGGAGCTACGCTTTAAACAAAGAAAACTTCTTACGCAGTTATTCAAATGTATGTAACTGACAGATAAATGTCGCTGTCAAAGAACTAATCATTACAAAAAGTATAGTAACGTTTTAAAAAATAAAGGAAATAGAACAATAGGAAAGGAAATCAAAATAGTCTCCAGCATAAGTAATTTTGGCAGTTTATTTCTTAAAATATAGTGTAATCTAATCCAAGTAACTACCTTTTTGATAATAAAATGAATATTAAATTTTAAATTCCGGGATAGAATAGAATTCACTAATCCAAAAATGAGAATTAGCTTTTTTCCTGTTATCCGATTTACACCAAAATTTAATGGGCTGTTTCCATAATAGAAAAAGTTCGAAATACAAGGTTTCAAAATTTTCTGAATGGTATTTGAGTTAGTGGAGAATCCACATTATGTCTAATAACACAATTTTAAACTGTCTGTTGTCGTGTTTTATCAAATTAATAATAATTATAAAAAATTATACTGCAAATTGACATTTTTTAAACGTAGCCATGATAAGACAAATTACACAGACCATTACTGCTGGCATTGTAATTCGAAATAGATACCTGTAATCTATTTTACTATTTAACTTTTAAATAGCATGTATAAAGATATGTTTAATCTATTTCTTTAAACGATGACAAAATTTATGTATATTACTTTAATTTTAATGTAGCCCAATTATAACAATATTTTTGAAGATATCACATTATTATACAGATTATCAATACAGATTTTCTTTTCATTTCGATAAAGTTTCGGGTTATCATTATAATTTTTAATTATTATGAATAGCCGTAGAATAAATCAGTGTATACGAGCACCCTCAATTTTGCTTAATATGGCTCAAAAATCGTTTTTTTTTTTATTGCTAATATGTCGGTTGTGGATGGTCCTGCAACAAATAAGGTGAATATCAAAATTAAATATAAATAAATTTTCTATCGAAAACGTTCATACACATTTTTACGTAATATCAATATGCTACGAGCTACAGCTCGTCATATGGATGTAACGAAGAAGAATACGAAAGCATGATGATCTTTGAAATTGTAGTATTCGAGTTATCGCAGAGGAAATTTTTGTTTGTTTGTTTTGTGTGTGTGTGTGTGTGTGTGTGTGTGTGTGTGTGTGTGCGTGTGTATGTGTGTGTGTGTGTTTGTGTGTGTGTGTGTGTGTGTGTGTGTGTGTGTTTGTGTGTGTTTATTAGTGTGTGTGTTTATTAGTGTGTGTTAGTGTGTGTGTGTGTTAGTGTGTTAGCGTGTGTGTGTTAGTGTGTGTGTGTTAGTGTGTGTGTTTTTGTGTGTGTGTGTGTGTTTGCGTGTGCGTTTGCGTGTGCATTTGCGTGTATGTGGATGTGTGCGTAACAAAATTTTCGTCTACGATAACTCTAATACTGCAATTTCAAAAATTCTTGCGTATTCCTCTGCCTTCCATTCATATGAAGAGCTGATTAGATTTTGGTTATAATTGGTCAACCGGAAGTACCCTCATTTGAAGATTTTAGCAGTTTTTCTTCAAAAAACGATGCTAAATATATTTTTTTTCATTTTTAATGTTATTATAAATAATAAAAAACATTGTATTCTCTATATGATATGTAAATTGATATAGAGTTATAAAATTAAAAAGAAATTAAATTTCATAAATTAGCCAGCTATGCTAAAAACAGCTACTATATTAAGAAAATTCTGATTGAAAGATGTCAGTGTCAAGTGCAATTGACATATTCGTAGTATATTTGTATTATAATTTTATTAGAAATATAGGATGTTTTTACTCGAAACTTTCTGTATGGAATTTGTATAAAATACATACAACTGTTGAAAGGTAATGTACATACAAGAAATTTAGAATATTTTACAAGGAACTTTCTGTATGGATTTTATTGAAAATACATACGCATTTACGAAAATTTTACCGGTAGATGCCGCATCTACCGACTGTGTTCGAAAACACGAGTGGTAAAAAGTTACCGTGTTCGAAAATTGTTCAATATCTACCAGATCCATCTACCGGATTCATGAAGAATCTAATGTCAAAAAAAAGTAGTGATACAAAGCGAAGCGCGCGCGTTAAAAGTGGAAATGTGTTCAAAGTAGGACTCTGATCAGTTTCTTAACTACGTCAAATTTCTAACCTGTTTTAAATTTTCAATTTTTTTCATAATTACAGATCCACCCTGTTTGCCACTTGCGTTCTTAAAATATCGATTCCGGTAGTTATAACCTGATAAAAAGCTGTTTACCGGTAACAGTTCACCGGTAGAATTTTCGTAAATACCTTATATAACTGACGGAAGGTAATGTGCTGGCCATATCAGATTTTTTTGTGTAGTCATCACTTAAGGGCGGTGTATTATATATTTACACGCAGGCGGCAGTACCCCTAGGAACGGCACTGACCAAGGATAGCGGGAGAAAAAATATTGTATTCCAAACTATTCAGGGGGGGGGGTCCAATCGTAACCTTTTAACTTTGGAACGGGTCCTCAGAATAAAAAGTTTGAGAAAAGCTGCTTTAAAAAATTGATGACTTAATTTCTAACTTAATGTATTTTCGCAACTTATTGTAAATAATAAATAAATAACTGTTTATTTGCAAAATCAACATGACTCTGTTATTGCTTCTTACCCAGTATTTTCTCCTGCATCCCCGTTATGACTACATCCTTATAGTTCTTAACGGGTGTTTTCTGCGGGAAGGAACTGATCATGGTGACCTCGTGCCCTTTGGCAGCGAGGGTTTTGAGCAGCCTTTTTCCCAAGAAGACGTGACTGGGGGCGTCCAAATGCCACACCCCCAGTATCTTGGCTCCCTGACAGGTGTAAAATACCCACACAAACAATAATGTTAACCGCATGGTTCGGAAACGAAAGAAATACTGACTGAATGATACTGACTGTGCTTTGAAGTGAAGTATAATAGCGTTAATCTCTTATGTGTCGGTAGGCTACGTCATATAAAAACAGTTAATTGTGAATAGTATCTCCCCAGTAATATTAAGTTGAAATTTTGTATACTTATTGGGGGATACTAATTCTATGGATAACAGTTCAAATTAGTACTTAAATTTAAAAGTGTAATACGTGTCACAGATATTATTTTGCGTAAGATTATTTTTATTAAATTTATTATGTTTTGTCTCTAATTAGCTATTTAGATACGTAACCGATGCTGTTGGATAAGAGCTACATTTAATGATACTGGTATTCACGTATTTTATTTCAGTTTATTTCTAGATTTCAGTGTGAGAACATCGATATTATAGTGATTCAGGTGAGAGAGTTAATCTAGCATGTGTATGATTGTGAGTGTTAGCAGTACTGGGTACTGTAGTGGCCGCATCGTGTGAACCCGAGGGTCGCCAGCGTAGCAGCAGGGAAGGCTGTAGTGACCCACATCTGGTGTCGCCAACGGCAGCAGCAGTTAGGGCTGTAGTGATCTGATCCAGTTGGTTAAGAGGAATGTCTCCGGATCACCACCGAAGCGGCAGTGGTTCCGTAGTGGCCGCTCGTGTGAACCCGAGGGTCGCCAGCGTAGCAGCAGGGAAGGCTGTAGTGACCCACATCTGGTGTCGCCAACGGCAGCAGCAGTTAGGGCTGTAGTGATCTGATCCAGTTGGTTAAGAGGAATGTCTCCGGATCACCACCGAAGCGGCAGAGGTTCCGTAGTAACTAGCGGTACTGCCCGTAGTTGCCAACATGTGTGTACGGTGTGTGAATGCCTGAACCTTTTGTCAATGATTGCTTCCTCACTGAGTATTTCTCATGTGTTAATTCTTTTACAGATATAATCACGGCGTGAAGGAGGATTCCGCGTGACCGGTTTCGGCCAGGCGATGGTCATCTAGATTTGTTATTATTTTTGTATTAATACTGTATATACCGGTTTGGGTAATAAATATGTTTTAATATTCTAATTTTCAGCGCTAACATTTAATCGTCATTTATAACATACGAGAAAAAATTTAAACAAAAAATTGTAGTATTTCCAGGATTGTTGTTCGTATTCCAAGCAACAGTTGAAATAGCAAAGTGATAATAAACAAAAGTCTGAGAGACTTGGATTCAGAACCTCAGCATAATTTATTTTTACTTCTCAAAATTATTTTTACCTCCCGCTACCCGTGGTAAAGGAGGTATAGGGATCGTGCTCAAAATCGCATATCGAGATTTTGGTAAATGGCCACGTTTTAAGGTGTCTAGAACCCAATTTTAACATTTTCACGATGATGTCTGTGTGTATGTGTGTGTGGATCCTCCTCTATAACACAAATACTATCATTCCGAAAATTTTGAAACCTTGTATTTCGAACTTTTTCTGTACTGGAAAAAGCCCATTAGATTTTGGTGTAAATCGGACAACCGGAAATAGCACTTTACTAGAAGCTCAAAATAGTTTTTCTTCGAAAAATACCTTTAAATGTTATTTTTTCGACAATAATGTTATTATAAAAATTAATGATTATTAAATTTTCTACAGATTTGGATTAATACTTTTTCTATATATTTTGTGGATAAATTTATAAAATTATCTATAATTTAAATCCCTGAGCCTATGTTTTACACAAACAAAACTCCTTGGTTGCGCAGTTATTCAAATATATGTAACTGACAGATAAATGTCACTGTCAAAGAACTAATCATTTCAAATTATAGCTACTAACATACCTAGGAATGTTATGTATATCATAACTGCCGCAGATGTCGGTTTGATATCCGAGCTCGTAGAGCTCGGATTTTAAAACATCTAAGGCTTGTTATGATTCATAACATCCGTGGTTTGTCCAATAGTTTATCGGTTTCAGAAAATTAAGACATTATTGATAAATATTATTTTTGGAAATTTTCTCATTAATGCTACTTTCTGAATGCTGTGGTTAACAGAACAATTATTTTGACATATGTCAATATGCCAAATATTCAAATTATGTGCTTTATTCATCTTGTTTATTACTTTAGAGTAAAGTAGACCGTATTTAGAACAATACGCTATCGTTATCTGTATGTATTAATGAAGAGCATTATATTTTCATTTAATTTTATTTTCATTTTGTAGACCGTTGTTGACAAGTCAGTATGGTAATAATATTACCATACAGAAACAGTTATTACTTAGTTACCAGCCTACTTTTGTACATGTAAACAATGGAATAATATCCTGAAACCGGTAAATAATAGTAACGTTTTAAAAAGAAAATAATAAATAGAACCATAGTTATATGGAATGGATCTTAATACAGTTTCCGCAATAAGTAAATATGTAAGTACGTATATTTAAATTAATAAAAATTAAATAGCGGGAGGTTTGGTGTTGGCCACATCAGAGTTTTATTATTAATATGTTTTTAATCTTTTATTGAAATTTAATATTGTAACGTGGAACACCCGCCGTCGCCGCCATTGTAAGCTAGTGTCTATTTATAGCGTTGACGCAATCGCGCTAGTAGCCGGGCAACGTAAGCAAACAAGTCGCAACGTGTTTAATTACTTCCGGTCGCTAGAACCTTTTGTGTTCATTGTTATTATGCGGTCGAAAATAATGGCAGCTGTATATAAGGGACGTAGCTATGTTCGAGAGACACAGTTACATAGAGTCATAGAGATATTGACATGGAATGTTAGAGAATAAAGTGTTAGTGAGAAGCACAGCAGTATCGTAGTGAGCGTATGCAGTTGGTGTCGAGTAGGTACTCGGGAAGTTACTGGTATATTGGAATAGCTGTGGATGTGAATACTCGCTAGTGTTGACGAGTATTGGGAAGCTATAGTGTACAAGGACTGTAACGGCGAGTCGGGAAGTTACTGGTATACCGGGATAGCTGTGAAAGAGAATACTCGATAGTGTGGAAGAGTATTGGGAAGCTAGGTATACGAGGACAGTAACATCGAGTTGGAGTGGATACTCGGCATTGGTGTTGAAGAATTGTTGCATACGGACAGTCGGTGATACTGAGGCTGTGGAGGTTAGACAGAGAGTTACATAAATAGACAGATAGTGTTGTGAAAGAGGTGACTTCTGTCCGAGCAGTTCAATATACAGACGCTGTTGAGTCAGTTGAGTATATAGACGCTATAGAGGTCGGTAGGCGGACAGTTGAACATGATATAAGTATATAGTGATATAAATATAGTGATATAAATATCGCGTAAACAGTCTACAAGAGTCTGCAACAGACGGGCAGTCTAAGATTGGAACGCGTAGTGAAATAAATAATTTGTAATATCGTGGAAATAAAAGTAGTGTTAATTGGATAAATAAATAGTGTTAGTGTTATCTAGTTAATTATAGTTTTAGTCTTAATTAGTTTTTAATAATTGTTTAATATTAGTAAGAGTAACTTTCATTATAGTTTAATAAACACTTGATTTTAATTAATAATAATCTAATATTTACACTTCATCCAGATAAATAAAAACGTTACAATATACATAATGTCATTTTATGTAGGTCCCACACAGAGAATACTTAGATTCTAAAATATTTTTTAAAACAGTTTTGGGTTATAACCCACAGCTGGGTAGATCGTCTTTTTTCCAGTGAAGCCAGCAAATTGTATGCCAGGATCAGGCACCGGACAGCTAAATGAATGTGCCAAAACATTATCATAGTTCCAGGAAGCAAACTGTAGAGGCGCGACGGTGCTTAAATTTAATGAAAATGGATTAAGTCACCTCTGAATTCAAAACATTTTGCAATATTTTGAATTATAAAGTCACATAAGTCATCACACATGTCATTGAACGTACGCTTTAAAATCTTTAATTATTTAGTAATTCAATTTGTAATAGTTTATAGTTTTAGTTATAGTGCCAGTAGTGATTTATTTCGTGATTTCTCCAGTTTTAAAGTGTATTAACTGTATTTATTTTTTGACGTAATATGGAATTATATAAATTCAATAAGCTGATGAACATTCGTTGTGCTGTTTGACATAAAGTGCAGTGCAAAGAAGCAAATACACGTTTAGTTTTATATTTCAAAATGATATGTACCATTTCCAATATCCTTTTATCTTACATACTTGTATAAACAAATATTAAAATAGAAGTGTATGTCTATCTGACAAGTAATTTTAAATTTATTTAGAAATGAATTTATAGTTATTGTATTGTAATTATTTAAAATATATGTATGTACTTATATTCAATTTTCTTATTATGTCTTTTAATTTAAAAATTCAAAATTTCAATTTATCTATACATGACATGTCTCCTATGTCACAAACTACCAAGCCGACCAAGCCATCACAGTGTGCATTTAGTTCATGGAAGCAATCTGTAGATGTCACTATTTTGTATTTCGAAAAATACATTAGCTGTGCTATCTGTAGTTGAGGTGATCCGTGGCCAGGATATTTAAATTTAAAGTGAGTACCAAGGATGAGTAATTGGAATACCATGATACATTTTCACGTAGTACTAGTCCCCGGTCTATGAGGGAGGTAATGCTTTTCAGTGAACAAGCACGAATTATGGTCCACACAACACGATTTTACCATTTTTACAATGATGTCTGTCAGTGTGTCTGTGTGTGACGATTTTTTCCTCCACGATATCTCTCTTATATCAAACTTGGAGACTATTTTTACCTTCCGTCACCTTTAGGTAAGGAAGGTATTGTCTTTGGTCAAAAAATTCGGTGGTGAGTTTTTGATGAATAAGCACGTTTTAGGGTCCCTAGAATACGATTTTACTATTTTTACGATGATGTCTGTATGTGTGTGTGTGTGTGTATGTATGTGTGTATGTAACAAAATTTTCGTCTACGATAACTTCCATACTACAATTCTAAAAATTATAATTCTTTCGTATTTCTCTTCGTTACATCCATGTGAAGAGCTGATTAGATTTTGGTTAGAATTGGACAACCGGAAGTATTTTCATTTGAAGATTTTAACAGTTTTTCTTGAAAAAACTATGTTAAATATTATTTTTCTTCAAGCGTATAATAATATGCATATTATGCTACTGTACACACGCTATAGAAGATATTCATTGTCTTACTAGTACAAAAATGTTGTTATTGTTGTACTAGTAAAAAAATGTTAGTATCTTAGTTCACCGCTGGCGGCGGCAGTAGCCAAAGCAACACAGATCATATTGAAAATTGTTATTTGACAGTTGAATAGTTTGTGTTTTGTAGTGTACACAGCCAGCTTTGACTAAAATTGCAAATTTTACAAATAAAAAACTTCCAAAAAATGTCAAAAAATTATTTGAAACACTTGAAGAAAAAATAGTATATGTCATTCGAAGTAGAACGTTCTTTTTGTGTTTTACCCAGCTTGCCAGGCCTCGGCTGGCGCCTCGGCCGCAATAGCTGGGTTCAACACAAAAAGAACGCTTTCTACTCCTAATAACATAATATACTATTTTCACATTTAATGTTATTATAAATATTAAATAATATTTTATTCTCTATACGAGTTGACTGCATTTTATAATTAATATTAAATGGATATAGAGTTAAAAAATTATAAAGAAAGTAATTTCATAAAGTAGCCATAGCTATGGAAACAGCTACTATATTAAGAAACTTTTGATTGAAAGATGTCAGTGTCAAGTGAAATTGACATAGTGTGTTTGTCTTATAATTTTACTGGAAATATAGGATCTTTTGCTATAAATTTTCTGTACGGAATTTACATAAAATACATGCAACTGCCGGAAGGTAAAGTACAAGAAATATAATCTTTAGCAAGGAACTTTCTGTATGAAATTTGTACAATATACATAGAACTGACGGAAGGTAATGTGCTGGCCACATCAGATTTTTTTTCTGAATTCAACAATATAGTTGTTTTATATCCCATAAATTTGATTTTTATGTTACTTTCAGTAGGCTATGTATGAAAAACAAAAACTGTTATTTGTCAAATTGAATTATTAAGGATGGAAATCAAATAGAATAAACTTATTATCAAATATTTATGTTTCGTTTCAATTTAAGCTCATTTTGTTCTCTTATGCATAGCCTACTGAAAATGACTATAAACATCAAATGCAATAAAAAAATTCTTACATAAAGACTAAACAGTGTCTCTGGCGTGTACTGAAAGGTTAAGTATTTATTTAGATTTGGCCAACTGTAACATAACAGTATTTAACTGGTCGACTATCCTTTTGCGGCTGATTCTGACATTGCATTGCAATAAGGTTTAAAATCGCTCAGATGTTTTGGAAACATATGCGTGACTGTGCCTTGTCTCCCCTCTATTCTTGGTCCACGTTTGTACAAGATAGCAATAGATAACACGTTATTTTAGTGAATATTGCAACTTGCAACGGTTATGTAGAGTTTTCAAATAGTTATAATAAATTCAATACTTCTGAACAACAATTTATTTTTTCTATCGACTTTATTTGTGTTTGTATATGAATTATAAATTCTAACCTCTACAGATATTTGAAATAAAAATAATATATCAACAGAGAAAGTGAGCATTGCCCTTCCAAACAAAATAGAAATGTCTCATAGAAATAAAAATTAATTTCAGGTAAATATCAAGTTGAAAGTGATTGTTATGTGAATTTGTGAAACGAACATTCACTCTTAGTCATTGTCAATCAATACGCATCATGATTATGGAGAGCAGCACGGTCACAGAGGACATTGTACATTCAACAACCAATTATCAAAAGTTTGAAGAGATTTACATTAAAGAAGAACCGCTGGAAGAAAATTCCCAAAACGAAGAATTATGTGAAAATATTTTGCAAAGTGAAAAGAACGAAGAATGTATTTCTGATGATAACCAGATTGATAAAGCATGTGACAGCTTCATTACTATAAATAATGATATTCAGGAATCTAAAAATACTAATTCAAATGGGTTTTGTTGTGTCGTATGTAATAAGAGTTTTACGCGGAAAGATAACTTGAGAATACATATGAAAATACACAAAGGAATTAGAGAATTTGAATGTACCATATGTAATAAATTATTTTTACACAAATCTTATTTAATAGCCCATGCGAAAATTCATAGTGGAATAAAGGCATATAAATGTTCGACATGTAATAAATCATTTACTCGAACTTCTGATTTAAAAGACCATATGAAAATTCATAGCGGAAAACAAGACTTTAAATGTACAGTGTGCAATAAAATATTTATACATCGAAGAAGTTTAAACAGACATATAGAATATCATAGAGGATTAAAAAGCTTTAAATGTACAATATGTAATAAGCTATTTGCAGAAAATTGTAGTCTAACCAGACATATTAGAATTCATACTGGAGATAAAAAGTTTCAGTGTTCGGTTTGTGATCAATCGTTTACACACAGTTTTAGTCGCAAAAGGCATATGGATAAATATCATAGTCCTGCAAATAATGCTACTTGATGTTTTTATATTGAATCAACGATCGAAAATTAATACAAGGCAGATTGAAATGAAAACATTAAAGATTTTGTTAAAGAGTATTTATTTACGGCACTGAAATTCTACTTTTTATCCCTAATGTGGAAAATGCTTATATTATAATTTCATGTTTATATTAATCATTTTAAAAATTTGCTAATTCTATGTTCATCTGTGCCCGTCACCACCCTGTTTGTTACTTTGTAATGTTAATAAACTTTCATATTCTTTTAAAAATATCATGTAATTTTTTATAACGTTAATAAATTTTTCTTGATAAGTAATTTTTTATGCAGTTAATCATCCCTGTTTTGTAAGAAAGTTATTTTTTCTATTTCGGTGTTCTTATGTTTCTATAAAAGCACTGTTTTTCACTGAAAACACGACGTTTAGAAAATCTATAAACGTACTGTTTTTGGCGCCTTTTGTATTCTAGAGATGGTAGTCATGCTTTCATAACTGACAGATAACCTCAAAATGGTAAATTGTTTGTGTTAAAATATTATTTCTAATTGAGGATTTTTATCCTTTCTCTAGGTGATAGGACTAGAAAGAAAAGAAATTTATAGCTATAGCTGTGTTAGTTAAGAAAGAATAAAAATCTGTGAAGTTCAAATTTCAAACTAAAAAATTATGAAACAAGAAACAATGCGCTCAGGTTTACTTTGTCAAAATAATTAAAAAGGTAAGTTTTATTTATTACAATTTACATTTATGGTAATGCAATTTCGAATTGAATGTATTGTTATTCCATGCAGGTTATGAAATGTATGATGCACGTTACTTGAAAATGTTGACACTGTTTACTCAATTTGTGGCGGCTACTAGCAAACAAATATGAAAAGTTGACGTTTTAATCCATGATTTCCAGTTCCACGTTGTGCCATATATGTTTTGTATTAAAAAGTGTAAGAACAGCTGTTGCCGTTATCTGTGCAACTAAGCAGTGAGTGTTAACAAAATAATGGAAAGTAATTAATAAATAATAAATTGTTCATTAAAGTATTTCATTATTTAAAGTTTTATTTATGTTGTTTTCTCAATAAAAAGGCTCGATGGTCCACATAACGTCCTTCAATCCCATATTCAAGTTTTATTTATGATAGTAACCAACACGAACCACCGATATCTCAAATCAGGATGGTTTATTAATAAACCTTGGAGTTCATTGTATGCATTGGTTTTCCTCTTTCATAATTGTATAATGCTTGATACAATGTTTTAATGTAAACAATCAGACAAAATCACAAGATACACAAACTGTCAAAATGTGAAATTCCAATTTTTAGCGGGAAGCGCTACCAACATAACTGATAAAAAAACCAACTCATACTTTTGACAAGGCCTGTTGACGCACTCGTCCTTTGTAAAACTCGCCTGGCGGCTCGTTTTCCAATCTTGGACTCGTACGTTAACAGATTGCCTTATGATACTTGTGTTTTAATGTACTATTAAAACACGACGTTTAGAAGATCTGTGAACGTACTGTTTTTGGCGCCTTTCGTATTCTAGAGGTGGTAGTCATGACAGATGAATTACATATAACCTGAAAATGGTAAGTTGTTTATGTTGAAATACTACTTGTAATTATTGACTATTCTCTTATCTCCAGGTGATAGGTCTAGAAAGAATAGAAATTTATAGCTATATCTGTGTTAGTTGAGAAAGAAGAATCTGTGAAGTTAAAATCTTTGAACTATAAAATTATGAAACAAGAAACAATGCGCTCAAATTTGCATTGTCAAAACAATTTAAACGGTAAGTTTCATTTATTACAATTTAATTTTATGGTAATATTGCAATTTGATTGCTTGTATCGTGTAACATTCCGACCAATGTAATTTCGACCGCGTGTAGACTATTATTCACGAAAGATGACTATTCAAGGTCATTTGTAAGCCGTCTGACAATATTACTTGCACATAACTTCATTGCATTTCGTGTGCATATGCGTGCAACATGAAATATTTATGGACACATTTTAACTGAAAAAATAAGAGTAATTTATTTCAAAATTATGTTTTTTTTTCTAAATAATGCCTTTCTGAAAGATTTATGTTCTTCACTTATGTGTTTGCAAAATACAAAAACATTGACTTAACTTGTAAACCAAGGAATAATAATTTGATTTACACGTCAACGCCACTGGGTAAATACAAGCACAGAGGGCATTGTAGTAGATAATTAGGTATCTGTAATTCTACGACATACGTCATTATTATTTATAGTGTGTTAGAAAGTAATGCCACCATTTACGTATATCTGTCACACCACATAAATTAAATAGACATAGGTCAAATAATCTTTCTCTTTCTAATACAAAATGTTGCTAAGCTACTGCTATAAAGTGATGTGTATTCTTTCTTCGAACAAATGTCCTTGAATAGTCATCTTTCGTGAATAATAGTGTAATTCGATCGCGCGGGATATTCCGATTAAAACATTTGTGTCTTTTGGTTAATTTTTTAGCAATATTGCTAATACATAACAACTTATAGTGTTTCACTTTACATGAGTACATTTAAAGAAATTGTTTATTAATAACGCAATTAATATAAAACTTTTACCAGTGATAGAGCCTACAACGATAAATATCTTTGTAGGAATGAATTTTTTTTATGGTTTAAATCTGGCCAACTATGATTAAAATAAAAATTTGTTACGCCACAAATTATGGTAGAAGAGGAATGGAACTCCTGCGTACTAGATATAGAGTGAAAATTCAAATAAATTGTTCTAATACTAGAACTATTAACATTTTAAAAAATTCAACATTAAACGAACATACTTCTGATATGAATCTGCTTTTTTAAAAAAGTTTAATTGAAATCTATTAGTATTTAACTTTGACTTTATAGGGAAAACGGCATTTCTCGTTTTTCCTACAAAATTAAGGTCAAATACTAATAGATTTCAATAATACTTTTTTTAAAATGTAGGTTCATATTAGAAGTATGTTCGTCTAATGTTGAATTTTTTAAAATATTAATAGTTCTAGTACAGGAACAATTTATTTGAATTTTCGCTTCATATCTAGTATGCAGGGGTTCCATTCCTCTTAATTAATGTGTATATGATATACGCAATGCACTATTTATATAGCTTGGAAATAGTAATTCGGGAGTCAATTGTATTTGATATGTGGCTAAAGGAAGAGTATTCGTAATTAAAGAGTGTTTATTTGATATTTGGCTTCTTTATTTTCTTATCATCGTAAGAAACTAGTGTTTTAAGAAAAGTCATAGTAGCGATGAAAATAGACTATTCAAAAAAGTTGTTGCTAATCTCTAAAACAGTCCAAATATAAAGTTTCACTGAAAAAAAATAATTTTGTAATTTATCTACATTTTTGTTAAACTCATTCAGGGCGACTTCGTTGAAAAATCTGTTATTTAATGACTGTTACAAGCAAGGTTACAAGATTATAATTTAAATTATTTTCTATTGTTTTGATTGTGTTGCACACTTGATATTTGAGAAAAGAATTTTAAATGGCACAAAAGTGACCCAGTGATACACTCTCCACGCCAGCAATGGGGACCTGTGAGGTGACGCCTGGTAAATTCCTACACGGTAGTATTATGTCACCATTATTACTGATAATATGTACAAATCAGATTGGCACACCCAGCAATGGGTAATATGCCGTGATGATATATTTATTTTCCTATTTCGGTGTTCTTATGAGTCTATAAAAGCACTGTTTATCACTGAAAACACGACGTTTAGAAGATCTATAAACGTACTGTTTTTGGCGCCTTTTATGTTCTAGAGGTGAGAGGTGGTAGTCATGCTTTTATAACTGACAGATAACCTCAAAATGGTAAATTGTTTTTGTTTAAATATTACTTCTAATTGTGGATTTTTATCCTTTCTCTAGGTGATAGGACTAGAAAGAAAATTTATAGCTATACCTGTGTTAGTTAAGAAAGAAGAATCTGTGAAGTAAAATTTCAACTAAAAAATTATGAAATTAGAAACAATGCGCTTAGGTTTACTTTGTTAAAATAATTAAAACAGTAAGTTTAATTTATTACAATTTAAATTTATGGTAATGCAATTTTAAGTTGAATGTATTGTTATTCCAGGCAGGTTATGAAATGTATGATGCACGTTACTTGAAAATGTTGACACTGTCTACTCAATTTGTGGCGGCTACTGGCAAACAAATATGAAAAGTTGACGTTTGATTTCCAGTTCCACGTTGTGGCGAACTATTGAATATTAAATTTTTAAATATGATTTAAACATTATGAATGCCATATATGTTTTGTATTAAAAATTGTAAGAACAGCTGTTGCAGTTATCTGTGCAACTGAGCAGTGAGTGTTGACAAAATGGTGGAAAGTAAAAGTCTAGATCAATAAATTGTTAATTAAAGTATTTCATTATTTAAAGAGTTTTATTTATATGTTGTTTTCTCAATAAAAAGGCTTAATGGTCCACGTAACGTCTTTCAATCCCATATTCAAGTTTTATTTATGATAATAACCAACACAAACCACCGATATGTCAAATCAGGATAGTTCATTAATAAACCTTGGAGTTCATTGTATGTATTGGTTTTCCTCTTTCATGATTGTATAATGCTTGATACAATGTTTTAATGCAAACAAGCAGACAAAATCACAAAATACGCAAACTGTCAAAATGTGAAATTTCAATTTTTAGCGGGAAGCGCTACCAACATAACTGATAAAAAAACACCAACTTATATTTTTGACAAGTCCTTTTTTTTAAAATCTAATTGTAAAATTACCTCAATAGAAAAAATAGTATAAAAAACATGTATCATAAGGCCTGTTGACGCACTCGTCCTTTGTAAAACTCGCCTGGCGGCTCGGTTTTTAAATTTGGACTTGTACGTTAACAGGTTGCCTTATGATACTTGTGTTTTAATGTACTATTATTTATGTCCATTATAAATTATATTATAAGAATAAGAAAACTAACTTTTGACTTACCTGCAAATGCAACAAAAAAAATTTAAATAATAATCAAATGTCCAAATAACTATTACTCACAACACAGCGCTATTTCTAATGACCGTTCAAAAATGTCTGCGATGCCGCCAAATCGAGAATGTGATATACACTAAAACCATCCCCTCAGATCATATAGCTTACGGATTAGATGTGAGAAACCCTATGCTACACAATGCATTTGTAGGGAACATTTAAGAGTAAGAAAGATAGATTTATACATTGTCGTAAGTAGGAGAAAGAAAAAGAACTGCTCATAGCGCGAGATAACTGCGCGTAGTAAATAAATATGGAAAAGAAAATCAAAGAAGATTCATTTTTATTCCGTACTACACAAATGATTTTTCAATCTACTTTACCCGACATTTCGACACAGAATAAATGAAAATAAATTAAACCCCCGTATTTAAACTAGACCCGCTATCTCTCTCACTCTTATGCGTTCCCAACTCCTTACATCTATATATACCGTGTGTCTGTCTTAAAGGTGTACATAGGAGATTAACATGGGAAATAAGTTTTTTGCAATTTCCTGCTCGCCTAATTATTTAAAGCAAAAACGCGTCAAATAAAAGTTTTAGGGCATAAAATTCTGCATCTAAATCAATAAGCAGAATTACCTTTACATGCTTTGTAACGACAGAAATTAATTATGAAAATTTCGAAAATTACGTTGAAAATATCGACAGCCATGGAATTGAACAAAAAATAAATAAAAGCTTGACGTCTTATCTGTCACAACGTTAAGACTTATTTGACGTTTCTGACAATTTGATAAAACGTCAAGCATTTATTTATTTTTTGTTTAATTCCATGGCTGTCGATATTTTCAACGTAATTTTCGAAATTTTTATATTTAATTTCTGTCGTTACAAAGCATGTAAAGATAATTCTGTTTATTGATTTAGATGCAGAATTTTATGCCCTAAAACTTTTATTTGACACGTTTTTGTTTAAAATAATTAGGCGAGCAGGAAATTGCAAAAAACTGATTTCCCATGTTAATCTCCTATGTACACCTTTAAAACAGACACACGGTATATATATATATATATATATATATATATATATATATATATATATATATATATATATATATATATATATATATATATGATCTAAGACAATTCCTTAGCCAGATGATACGTGTAAACAAGGTTCTCCGGCTTTTGCCGTTAAATGTCTGTTAAAGAATAGGGAGCCTAGGATACCTTTATAACCAGGGTATGGCCATGGGCCAAGATAACCGCCATTTGTCGGTAATTCATTTCCCTATTTATTTGTTATAAATGTGATATTATATTTACAGGTAACAGAAAAAGAAAGAACACATTTTTTATATCACTCAGGATTGTAATGATTAGAATACAATTAAATCGTGTATTTATAAAATAATATTGTATATATTTTTTAATAAACATACAGTATAATTTTTTAACACCACACAAAATATCCTTAAAATGGACCTGGGCTTGAGAGCTTTTTGACTGGATGAATAATGGATGTTTGGGGTTTAGGACCGATCCTATCCTACTACATATAGAGAACAATTCAATAATAAAGTGGATAGACAGATAGCAAGAAAAAGATTTCTATCATTATTTCGAATGAATCGAATCTGTAATGTTTGTTTTCTTCAAGATTAAACCAGTGTGGCGCCAAAAAAACAGTTCTGATTCTCGGTGTGGCGTGTCAAATTGCGATTGTCCTGGAATACTGTGAGCTGTAGGCGATTCTGTGACGATTATGCCCTCAGAGCTGGTCAAGAGAGATGGATGTGGTGGGTGTCTTGCAATGGCGACGTTTGGCCACAATGATTTCAGTCCTGTATTTTCTCAAAACTCCTTCCTGACGAGTGCACGACGTCCTTCGGGTCTGTTACATGACACACAGACTTGCGGGTGAGGACTTGGATTGCTGGTATCGGATACTCGCATTAAGAGATGTGGAAGACTGCTTGACGTACTCGCTGTGGAAGACGTGGAGGAAAAATGTGACTTCGTCTCATTTACTGCTGTAATATATTTATTATTTCTGTGTTTCCACGAGAGGTTGCCAAATCCAGTGGTGTATTGCCATCGTTGTTCTGAGCATGCACATCTCCTCCTTTCTCCAGCAGTATCCGCACTATGTCTTTATTCCACATTTGGCGGGATGCATAATGCAGTGGTGTTTTGCCTTCGTTGTCTCCAGCATTCACAAATCCTCCTTTCTCTAGTAGCATTCGTACTATGTTTACATTTCCTTGCCAGTACTCAGATGCCCAGTGCAGTGCTGTTTTGCCTTCGTCGTCTCGAGCATTCACGTCTCCTTTCTCTAATAGTATACGTACTATGTCTACATTTCCTTGTCCGTACCCAAATGCCCAGTGCAGTGCTGTTTTGCCTTCGCTGTCTCGAGCATTCACATCTCCTTTCTCTAGTAGCATACGTACTATGTCTACATTTCCTTGCCCGTGCCCAGAAGCCCAGTGCAGTGCTGTTTTGCCTTTGTTGTCTCGAGCATTCACATCTCCTTTCTCTAGTAGCATACGTACTAAATGTACATTCGCATTTTGAGATGCATTGTGAAGTGGTGTGCTGCCATTTCTGTCTCGAGCATGCACGTCTGCTCCTTTTTGCAGTAGCATTCGCATAATGTCTACATGCTCTTTAAGAGATGCCCAATGCAGTGGTGTTTTGCCTTCGTTGTCTCGAGCATGCACGTCTGCTCCTTTTTGCAGTAGCATTCTCATTATGTCTACATTCTCTTTACGGGATGCCCAATGTAGTGGTGTTTTGCCTTCGTTGTCTCGAGCATGCACGTCTGCTCCTTTTTGCAGTAGCATTCTCATTATGTCTACATTCTCTTCACGGGATGCCCAATGCAGTGGTGTATTGCCTTCATTGTCTCGAGCATGCACGTCTGCTCCTTTTTGCAGTAGCATTCTCATTATGTCTACATTCTCTTCACGGGATGCCCAATGCAGTGGTGTATTGCCTTCGTTGTCTCGAGCATGTACGTCTGCTCCTTTTTGCAGTAGCATTCTCATTATGTTTACATTCTCTTTACGGGATGCCCAATGCAGTGGTGTATTGCCTTCATCGTCTCGAGCATGTACGTCTGCTCCTTTTTGCAGTAGCATTCTCATTATGTTTACATTCTCTTTACGGGATGCCCAATGCAGTGGTGTATTGCCTTCTTCGTCTCGAGCATGTACGTCTGCTCCTTTTTGCAGTAGCATTCTCATTATGTTTACATTCTCTTCACGGGGTGCCAAATGCAGTGGTGTTTTGCCTTCTTTGTCTCGAGCATGCACGTCTGCTCCTTTTTGTAGTTGCATTCTCATTGTGTCTACATTCTCTTCACGTGATCCCCTATGCAGTAGTGTTTTGCCGTCTATGTCTCGAGCATGTATGTTTGCTCCTTTTTGCAGTAGCAATCTCATCATGTCTACATTCTGTAGAAAGAATGCCCAATCCAGTGGTGTATTGCCATAGTTGTCTCGAACATGCACATCTGCTCTTTTCTCCAGCAGCATTCGCACTATGTCAAAAAACCCTTCTAAAGATGCATAGTGCAATGGTGTTTTACCATAGTTGTCTCGTGCATGCACATCTCCTCCTTTCTCCAGTAACACTTGCACTACGGGAGCAAATCCTTCTGAAGATGAATTGTGCAATGGTGTTTTTCCATTGTTGTCTCGAGCATTCACATCTCCTCCTTTCTCTAACAGCATTCGCACTATGTCTACATATTGTAAGAATATGAAGTGCAGTGGTGTTTTGCCTTCGTTGTCTCGAGCATGCACATCTCCTTTCCCTAACAATCTTTCCACTTTGTAAAGATACCCTTCGAAAGCTCCATCGTGCATTAGTGTTTCGATATCGTTATCTTCACCATTCCTTTCTCTTTCCAGCAATATTCGAACTATGCCTACATTTCCTTCTGAGGATGCCAAGTGCAGTGGTGTTTGGCCATAGTTGTCTCGAGCATGCACATCTCCTTTATCCAGCAGCATTCGCAATATGTCTACATTTCTTTCCCTGACTGCCCAGTGCAATGGTGTTTTGCCTTCATTGTCTCGAGCATGCACATCTCCTCCTTTTTCCAGCAGCATTCGCACTATGTCTACACAGCCTTCCAAAGATGCATAGTGTAATGGTGTTTTGCCATCGTTGTCTCGAGCATGCATATCTCCTCCTTTATCCAGCAGCATTTGCAATGTGTTTACATTCCTTTCCCAGACTGCCCAGTGCAATGGTGTTTTGCCATCATTGTCTCGAGCATTCACATCTCCTCCTTTGTCTAGTAACATTCGTACTATGTCTATATTCTCTTGGGATGCCCAGTGCAGTGGTGTTCTGCCTTTGTTGTCTCGAGCATGCACATCTCCTCCTTTTTCCAGCACCATTCGCACTATTTCTATAGACCCTTTGTCAGATGCGCAGTGCAGTGGTGTTCTGCCTTTACTGTTTCGAACGTTTAAATCACCGTACTCTAAAAGCAACTTCAATACATCTGCCTGATTGTTTTCAAAAGCAACATGAAGAAGTTTCATATTGTCCACGAATTGTTTTCTTTTTTCAAAACTTATTTTATGGAAAATTAACTCACAACTTTCACAACAACCGTACTTTACAAGAAGTTTTAATAATTTTTCTTTATACAAGGCTCGATTATCAGAAACATTCTGTTGATATATTTTAAGTATAATATCTTTCTTGCCATCTGCTTCCATAAAAATTGTTTCAACGTGTATTTTAAAGAGATATTCTTTTCGAAGTATCGAACGTACACATGCACTATAATAATCCTTATTAATTTCAGCACAATAGAGTTTCAATATTCTCTGACACAATCTATGAATTTTGATGACACCGTTAAAATATTCAATGAATGAAAAGTTTTCCGATAAATACACGCACTCATCCACTGTATTTTCTTTTGAACAGCCCATTATTTCTTTAATATGTTTAATATGTATGAAATCTGGATTTAGGTAGGAGCATATACCCAATAATTCCCTACTTAGTTCTCTTGTTTGCTCTGATTCTGCAAAATCTTGCTCAAAAATCTTATCTAGGGCTATACACATCGCTGCATATATCGACTTTTCATATGATGACTGACAATGGTGAATTTTCGTATTCAACATTTTTGTAATTTCTCCTAAAAAGTGATTAGTATTAAATATTCCTTGTTTGCATGCATCCATTTTAAATCTTAAATGTCCCGCTATAACTATTAGGCCTAGTGGTGCATTGCTTACAAATGTTATCATTTTTACTTCCTTGTACAAAGTAAAGGAAGTATTGTAATCGCGAAAAATTTGGGTTTTGAGATTTCAACGGAAATATCCATTTTGACCATCCCTGAATCCATTCTGACTAATTTCGTTGTGACGTCTGTACGTACGTACGTACGTACGTACGTACGTACGTACGTACGTGCGTATGTATCTCGCATAACTCAAAAACGGTAAGCCGTAGAAAGTTGAAATTTTGTATTTAGGACTTCTATAGCATCTAGTTGTGCACCTCCCTTTTTGGTCATTACATAATTTCCAGAAATGGTACTTTATTTGAAGCCCATAATAGATTTTAATGAAAAACTATATTAAAATATAATCTAAAACGTTTCAAATTTGGTATATAAGACTTTTATATCAAATGGAATAACATAGCAGATTTTAGTTAAAACAGGCTAACCGGAAAAGATATATTACCTGAAGTTGTTAACAGTTTTTCTTGAATAAAATGGTTTCATTTTGATTTTAGAAATAAATTCTTCAAATAAGAGTTTTAGAGAATTAAATTCTGCGTCTAGCACATCAAGTATTATTAAATTAGCCCTTTGTATAAGCGAGATATGTAAATTTTAAACTTAGATACTTTTTGGTTTTTGTAATGAAGCTTGCTATGGATTAGGACAAAAAATAACAAAAAAATAAAAAATAGATGTTAATGTCAAATTATGTCAAACACGTGCAATTTTATAATTGAGTCTATACTTCATCTTCATATTGGTCTTGCGTACAAGGAAGTCGTGTGGTGTCCACATCAGATTTTTTTATATGTGTTTTCTTCATCAATTCGATATCTAGCACCTAAAATTTCTCTGAAAACATCTACTGATGCTTCTGTGTCCAATGGTTCCAGTGGCATTTGGTATATGTCATCATCCCAATCAGCTACGTGACTTGTTATCAATAAATAAAAGTTTTCAACATTTGGTGGTTCATATTGCCTTATACTTGATCTTGAAACTCCGTTGTCGAAAATAAACAAACAACGTTTATTTTCAAAATTTTTGTAAACTTTCTTTAGGGGTTTGTAAAGATATTTTAGATTCTCGGAAGTTTCAGCATTAACCCAGAAGGCTCTGTCAATATTTGTAGAATCTTTGCAATGCTTCGCAAATCGTACAGCTAATTCCGTTTTACCGAAACCCGGCAAGCCGTGAATGACAACTTTTCTCTTCACATCTTCTCCGAAAAATAAATCCTCCAATTTGACCATGTCTTCTTCCCTGCCCTTAAACACTTTGGACTCTCGCGGTGGGTCAAGTTCTTCAAATGATTCTTCTGAAGAGGAACCTACCACTAAATCTCTGCCGATATTAATAATTCCGTCTCCAAGGTTGGCAACTCCAATGTTGCTGCGACTAACGTTAAGTTGAGATGCCATCGTTATTTAGACCTGAAAATTTCATAAAGTATACAGATAACAATTGACACATAAAAGTAAGTATTTAATATACAGAGATTTGGCAATCTATTTTTGTTTCCCCTTCTTATTGATTTTTACTTTCTTGTACAAATTAAAAAAGTATTGTAATCGCGAAAAATTTCGGTTTTTGATTTCAACGGAAATATCCATTTTGATCATGCTTGAATCCATTTTGACTAATTTCATTGTGACGTCTGTACGTACGTACCAACGACCACAAATATACTAGACAAAACATGCCCTATAAGTCACTATTGTTTGTTATGTTCTCGGCTGGACGGAAAGAGATAACTAGAGATAGAGATATATGAAGTCTACTCTAAAGTTTATCGAGAGATGTCTCTACAGTCCATATAATGTATTTATGACATTTTGCTCCTTTTTTGGAAGTTGTGGTCGTTCGGGCCTCGACTTTGTAACTTTAAATTCTGTCTGACCGCAGGGGTCAATTTTGTACCATTTAAAATTCGAAAAATATTTGGTGTCGGTCGGGATCGAATCCGGTTCCCCAGATTCGCGACCAGACACTCAGGATCGCGGCCACGAGACCCGATGAGAAATTTATCTACGGGAATTTTGGTAGGACTGTATTCATAACGATATCCTGGATTACGATCCATTAAATAAGCATGGCATTCACTTGCTCAATTTAATTTTAGATATTTATTTGAAAATCCAGATCCACATATAAAACAAAAATAAACTTAGAAAAAACTACAAATAGAATAAGAAGCAAGTATATAAAAACAACATTGTTTAAAAATCAATAGAATAAAATAAATAATTATATACAATTACTTTTACCTTTTCTTAATACTGATAACAATTTGTTTTATGCATTTTATAATTGGTTTTCGTTAATAATTCAAATATAGTACAGTTCATTTTAATAAAACAAGCAGTGACATCTAGCGAATACTCCGTGAGGGGCCTTTACATATCACTATCCTTAGTTGTCTCTTTCTGTCCAGCCGAAAACAAAACAAATGCTATGAAGTTATATCTAGTGTATTTGTGATCGTTGGTACGTACGTACGTACATATCTCGCATAACTCAAAAACGGTAAGCCGCAGAAAGTTGAAATTTTGTATTTAGGACTGCTATAATATTTAGTTGTGCACCTCCCTTTTTGGTCATTACATAATTTCCAGAATTGGAACTTTACTTGAAGCCTATAATAGATTTTAATTAAAACTATTATAACATATAATCCAAAACTTTTCAAATTTGGTATATAAGACTTTTATGTCAATGGGAATAACAATAGATTTTGGTTAAAATTGACTAACCGGAAGTTATTAACAATTTTTCTTGAATAAATTGGTTTTATTTTGATTTTAGAAATAAATGCTTCAAATAATAGTTTTAGAGAATTAAATTCTGCGTCTAGCACATCCAGTATTATTAAATTAGCCCTTTGTATAAGCGAGATATGTAAATTTAAAAATTATATACTTTTTGGTTTTTTGTAATAAAGCTTGCTGTGGATTAGGACAAAAAAGTATAAAAAAATCTGATGTGGTCAACACATTACCTTCCGTCATTTCTATGTATTTTGTACATATGTCAAACAGAAAGTTCCTTGCAAAAGAATCTATTTCTTGTACATTACCTTAAGGCAGTTGTATGTATTTTATACAAATTTCATACCGAAAGTTTCTTACAAAAGATTTTATATTTGCAGTAAAATTATAACACAAACATACTGTCAACTGCACTTGATACTGACACCTTTCAATCAGAATTTTCTTAATATAGCAGCTGTTATAGCATAGCTGGCTAATATATGATATTTAATTTCTTTATAATTTTTTAAGTCTATATACATTTAATATGAAGTATAAAATGCACTCAAATCGTATAGAGAATAAAATATTCTTTAATATTTATAATAACATTAAATGTGAAAAAATTATATTTAACATCGTTTTTTCAAGAAAAACTGTTAAAATCTTCAAATGACGGTACTTCCGGTTGATCAATTATAACCAAAATCTAATCAGCTCTTCACATGGATGTAACGAAGAGGAATACGACCGAATTATAATTTTTGGAATTGTAGTATTAGAGTTATCGCATTAGAAAATTTTGTCACACACGACACACACATACATAGACATAATCGTAAAAATAGTAAAATCGTATTCTAGGGACCCTAAAACGTGCTTATTCATCAAAAACTCACCACCGAATTTTTTGACCAGATTAATGTTATGTAAATTACGGCAATTTTATAATTGGGTCTATACGAGTATTTCATGTTGGTCTTGCGTACAAGGAAGTTGTGTGGTGTCCACATCAGATTTTTTTAAAAATAATTTTGTCAAACTAGATCTTTACTATACTCTATCCGTTTTAACTATAGACTAGATGGCGTTTCGAGCGCGACCGTTTCTAATTGACATTTTTTCAGTAATTTTGTCTTGTACGTACATGTATTCATATACTTATAATCTCCGTACCTTTCTCTACATTTCGGCGAAAGGGGCATGAATAAATGAAAACCACATTATTCAAATAAATTTTAAAGAAAACAACGTAAAATGAAAATATAATTCACCTTTGAAATATAAATATTTACTCTCTAAAATATATACATTATACGTATAAAATATATACACCGTTAATTATGAACAATAGTATATTATGTTATTAGGAGTAGAAATCGATCTTTTTGTGTTGAACCCAGCTATTGCGGCCGAGGCGCTAGCCGAGGCTTTGCAAGCTGGGTAAAACATGTAATTTTATAGCTTTCCAAATATTACATCGTCCTATGCCCAGTTCTGATGCCACAATTTGGACACTTTCTAATTTGGAACATGCATTCGTGGCACGATATGTGCAGTGTAAATTATACGCCACTTTTTTTTGCCCGCTTCGGAGGGCCTATCCTTTTGGATATTTTAAAACATTGGCAGAGCCAGGTTCAGAATTTTTATCCATAATATTAACGAAGAGAACAATAACAAAACTAACGAACTACTAACTAAAAACTAAGAAAACGCGCACAATGAAAACTATGTAATATGAAATATAACGACAAAACACTACGAAAATTATATAAACGAAAAAAACAAACAAACAGAACTGAACAGAAATTGATAATATGTAATAAATCGTGTACTATTAACTTTGTTGACATTTATATATTTTATGTCAGACGGCAAAATAATTGATACAGATGTCAAGCAAATAAAAATTTCGAGTCAGTTATTTTACTGTGTAAACTCGATTCATGTTTGAACCAATCAGAGAGCTAGAATCAAGCCCTATCTCACCCAACGCTCTATAGTTAAAACGGATAGAGTATAGGTCTCACTAGATAAATACAAAAATTCAAATTTTGCTAATTTTTATTTTATGAAATAATATATAATATGGTTTGCATTTGTTTAGGACCGAGGGCTGAATGAGTTACAATCCTTACAATTATGTACAATCACACTACAATCAATTACAGTCATCATTACAATCATGTACACTAGTCTTTACAATCACATATTATGCGCAATGAAAATGCGCAAAGCCATAGGCCGTAGTGGATAGTGTTTGCCTTGAGGTGAACATATTTACTATTTTCGCTAGTATTTTTGATTTAACTCAGTTTTAACTGAATAATGGTAAAAAATTATTGATTTCGGGTCGGTCACTGTTAATATAAAGTCAAATATGTATACAGGCTGTCCAGGATAACTTGACCAACATGGGGATCTCGAGAAATATAAAAGATACGAAGTCGATTAAATTAAACAAAAATTTTGCCCATTTAGGAGGACATTTTAATGTTAGATATTTTGTGATTTGAGCAAAAATGCATAGATCACTGTCATTAGATACAGGCAATTTGTAAATTTTATAATTTTTACGAATACTTTTCAAATCAGTAATATTTGATTTTGATATTTAGGGGGTTAAAACAATGTGTTACATAGAACAGTTGAAAAACACCATTAAAAATGATAATTTAAATATTTTTATTGATAATTTCTTTATTCAGTTCTCAAAATTTATAAAATCTTGTGCTTCAATTAATTTTAATATTTTTATATGGACGTCATAATAGGCAATGTCATATTTATAACTAAATTTAAGAAATGTTCAGTGCTATATGTATGTTAAAAATAATGTTTATAAATTTAATAATTGTTATATTTTTGCTGTTTGAAACAAATGAACGTAAAAATAAAAAAACCCTATGGATTGTATCTCAAATAACGAAACATCATTAAAATGGCCTCCTAATAGGTCAACAATTTTTTTACTTCCTTGTACGAAGTAAAGGAAGTATTGTAATCGCGAAAAATTTCGGTTTTCAAATTTCAACGGAAATATCCATTTTGACCATCCCTGAATCCATTTTGACTAATTTCGTCGTGACGTCTGTACGTACGTATCTCACATAACTCAAAAACGGTAAGCCATAGAATGTTGAAATTTTGTATTTAGGACTGCTATAACATCTAGTTGTGCACCTCCCTTTTTGGTCATTACATAATTTCCAGAAATGGTACTTTATTTGAAGCCTATTATAGATTTTAATGAAAAACTATTTTAAAATATAATCCAAAACTTTTCAAATTTGGTATATGACTCTTATGTCAATTGGAATAACATAGTAGATTTTGGTTAAAACAGGCTAACCGGAAGTGATATATTACATGAAGTTGTTAACAGTTTTTCTTGAATAAATTGGTTTCATTTTGATTTTAGATATAATTGCTTCAAATAAGAGTTTTAGAGAATTAAATTCTGCGTCTAGCACATCAAGTATTATTAAATTAGCCCTTTGTATAAGCGAGATATGTATATTTAAAACTTATATACTTTTTGGTTTTTGTAATGAAGCTTGCTATGGATTTGGACAAAAAATAACAAAAAAATAAAAAATAGATGCTAATGTCAAATTACTTCAAATACGTGCAATTTTATACTTGGGTCTATACTTCATATTGGTCTTGTGTACAAGGAAGTCGCGTGGTGTCCACATCAGACTTTTTTCTTAAAGGAGATATGGTTTAATTTAGATTATCAAGAAGTATAAAGAATTTGAGTGAATTCTGTAGTCAAATATATTAAAAATTCTAAAATTAAGTAATAGGGATTAATAAAATAAATAATATTACAACATTCCAATCTTTGCAAATATTGTATATTCTATACAATCATTACAATCGTCTTACAATCCCATGATTGTACAATCTTTTGTACAAAATTGAAGGAGTGATTCACCCCTCGTTTAGGACACTTCTTATTTTCTTTCGAACAACGATGCTATTTTTTATCACTTAGATTTCGAGTCATGAGGTCAAGAGGTTAAAGTTATGATTTTTATATAGAAGTAATGGAAAGACATTTTTTTAGCTTTCTAACGCAAAAATGCAACAATTTCTAATTCAAAAAAATCTGATTTTAGGTCCTGTAAAGTAGTTTATCAATTTTAGAAAACATCTAGTATGTCGTTTTCATTATTATAAAAGTCTTAAATACCAAATTTAAAAAGTTTTGGATTGTATCAATTTATTTTTCACAAAAATCTGTTCAGAGCTTGAAGTAAAGTATCACTTCCGGTTTATCAATTTTAGAAGAAATCTAACATGTTCTCATTAATATAAAAATCTTAAATACCAAATATGAAAAGTTTTGGAATATATCATAATATATTTTTAACGAAAATCTGTTCAGAGCTTCAAGTAAAGTATCACTTCCAGTTTATCAATTTTAGAAAAAATCTAACATGTAGTTCTCATAGATATAAAAATCTTAAATACCAAATTTCAAAAGTTTTGGAATACATCATAATATATTTTTCACGAAAATCTGTTCAGAGCTTCAAGTACTAGGATAGATATTTTTACCAGTCAGCCAAACCAAGTATTTAAAAGAATAATGCCGTATTAATATGTTTATTTTATAAATTGTTGATATTTTTAAAAGTCTTAAATATTTTTTTTCCTATAAAAAGTGGTTTTGCCGCCCCTATGCTTGGCCGCCTTTGTTCTGGGAACAAAATGAACACCCGCTAGCATCGGGCCTGTTATTAAGCATATATTTTTACTATTTTTTATTTATTTCTCTTAATTCGATTGAGCTGTAATCCTCTATTTTCATAAATGCTTATGTATTTCTAGAAAATCCATACAGAAAGTTCCTTGCAAAAGATTCTAAATTTCTTGTATGTACATTACCTTTCTTCAGTTGTATGTATTTTATACAAATTCCAAATAGAAAGTTTCGAGCAAAAAGATCCTATATTTCGAGTAAATTTATAACACAAATATACTACGAATATGTCAATTGCACTTGACACTGACATCTTTCAATCAGAATTTTCTTAATATAATAGCTGTTTCTAGCATAGCTAGCTAATTTATGAAATTTAATTTCTTTATAATTTTATAACTCTATACCATTTAATATGAAGTATAAAATGCAGTCAAATCGTATAGAGAATACAATGTTCTTTAATATTTACAATAACATTAAATGTGAAAAAATGATATTTAACATAGTTTTTCAAGAAAAACTGTTAAAATCTTCAATTGAGGGTACTTCCGGTTGACCAATTATAACCAAAATCTAATCAGCTCTTCATATGGATGCAACGAAGAGGAATACGAAAGAATTATAATTTTTGGAATTGTAGTATTGGAGTTATCGTAGACACATACATACACACACACACACACACACACACACACACACACACACACAGACGCGCACACACACACATACACACAGGCACATACAGACATCATCGTTAAAATAGTAAAATCATATTCTAGGGACCTTAAAACGTGCTTATTCATTAAAAACTCACCACCGAATTTTTTGCCGAAAGACAATACCTTCCTTACCTAAAGGGGACGGACGGTAAAAAAAATCTAAAAAATATGCGATATTTGCCCATGGATATTTGCCCATGAGATTATAATACAAAATAAACTAAAATGTACTTACTTTTCTCTATTGCCAATGTTACAACAGTTGATTAATAAACCTATTGGATTCAGCAATTTTTTAAAGAATCTTCAACTAATTACACGAGATACGAGATGACTCAAGCCGACACAGTCATCATCAGATGATGTTGAGCACATGTTGAGCAAATGGAAAACAGGAAAGTGAAAGTAGTATAGACATCAGCGCGTACGTGTAGCCGAGCCGATAACGGACTAACGTCTAGCCCAGTGTTTCCCAAACTTTTTACTCTCTTTAAGTAGCAAAAATAAATTAGTAAAAAATAGTGAAAGTAGATGCTTAATAATGAATATTAATAAAGAAATAAAATGATATAATTGAAATACTTTGAGTCGCCAATCAAAATAATATACCGTGTGTCTGTCTTAAAGGTGTACATAGGAGATCAACATGGGAAATCAGTTTTTTGCAGTTTCCTGCTCACCTAATTATTTGAAGCAAAAACGCGTCAAATAAAAGTTATAGGGCATAAAATTCTGCATCTAGATCAGAATTATATTTACATGCTTTGTATCGACAGAAATTAAATATGAAAATTTCGAAAATTACGTAGAAAATATCGACAGCCATGGAATTGAACAAAAAATAAATAAATGCTTGACGTTTTATCTGTCACAACGTATGTTAACTTATTTGACGTTTCTGACAATTTGATACAACGTCAAGCATTTATTTATTTTTTGTTCAATTCCATGGCTGTCGATATTTACTACGTAATTTTCGACATTTTCATAATTAATTTCTGTCGTTGCAAAGTATGTAAAGGTAATTCTGTTTATTGATTTAGATGCAGAATTTTATGCCCTAACACTTTTATTTGACGCATTTTTGTTTAAAATAATTAGGCGAGCAGGAAATTGTAAAAAACTGATTTCCCATGCTAATCTCCTATGTACACCTTTAAGACAGACACACGATATATGGATTTCATATGAGTGACGATCTGCTATAACAAAAATCCCCTTATTACTTCCTTGTACAAAGTAAAGGAAGTATTGTATTCGCGAAAAATTTCGGTTTCCAGATTTCAACGGAAGTATCCATTTTGGCCATTCCTGAATCTATTCTGACTAATTTCGTCGTGACGTCTGTACGTACGTACGTACGTATCTCGCATAACTCAAAAACGGTAAGCCGTAAAAAGTTGAAATTTTGTATTTAGGACTTCTATAACATCTAGTTGTGCACCTCCTTTTTTGGTCATTACATAATTTCCAGAAATGGTACTTTAGTTAAAGCCTATAATAGATTTTAATGAAAAACTATATTAAAATATAATCCAAAACTTTTCAAATTTAGTATATAAGACTTTTATATCAATTGGAATAACATAGCAGAATTTGGTTAAAACAGGCTAACCGGAAGTGATATATTACCTGAAGTTGTTAAAAGTTTTTCTTGAATAAAATGGTTTCATTTTGATTTTAGAAATAAATGCTACAAATAAAAGTTTTAGAGAATTAAATTCTGCGTCTAGCACATCAAGTATTATTAAATTAGCTCTTCGTATAAGCGAGATATGTAAATTTAAAACATATACTTTTTGATTTTTGTAATGAAGCTTGCTATGGATTAGGACAAAAAATAACAAAAAATTTAAAAATAGATGTCAAATTACGTCAAATACGTGCAATTTTATAATTGAGTCTATACTTCATATTAGTCTTGTGTACAAGGAAGTCGTGTGGTGTCCACATCAGATTTTTTCCGAAGCATTTCAATTATATCGTTTTATTTATTTATTAATTAATATTCATTATTAAGTATATACTTTCAATATTTTTTCCTAATTTATCTTAAATCAATTGCGCTGTAGTCCCCTATTTATAAACGTCAATGAACTATGATTATCAAAATAATTAATTTAAAAATGTATCTGTCGCAATCATAAAACAAAAATTTGTATACATATGTAAATATACCCAAGGAATCCATTTTTCAACACCTTGTATAAACAAAGCAAAAAATATATATGAAGATCAAGGTTATCAAAACTTATGCTTAACCTGATTATTAAATACCCACATTTAATCAAATGTGGCTTCCTAAAATCTGTATTTAGAAAAACCAAGCCTTGTGGAAATTCCCATCTGTCATATAACTGTACATCGTCTTGTTATTTTTCATTATGTTTGAAATAGTGTACAGTTTGGTTTAAAACAAAATAGTGCTGTGTAACAAATAGTGTTTTGTTTAAAATAAACAATTTTGATTCAGCGGGAAAATATAAAAATGATGTAGGTAAGTAAATCAAAATATTGTATGAAGGTTACAAAACCTGCCCATCAAATTATATTTTAACCCCGTACAATACAATTTTGGTGTTAATTTGAAAATATTTCAAACAGTTCAGGAGTTCTGAGCCCCCATAAATGTTTACAGACGGTAAATAATATCAAAAATGAATTCAAACGTGGATTTATTTCCTCCCCAAGAAAATTACATGTGTAGTAAAAGTAAATTGCTTTTTCAGGCCTTTTTCATAATCAATTTTAAGTATTAATTAAATTAAAAATAATTTCTCATAAGTAAAAAGAAAATCATTTTCATTATACCGAGTGTTCAATTTAAGTGTTTCACTATTGCTATCTCGAGAACCGTAAAAGATACGAAGTCGGTTAAATTAGCAAACAATTTCTATATTATAAGACTATTAAAATGAGCATTACAAAAAAAAATTTCAACCAGTGGTTCTCAAAATACAGAATTCAACTTTTTAATTTTAAATGCGAACCTACTTTTTTTATTCGACTATTCGATTCCGCTTTTTTTTCTGAATACAACGATATAAAATGTTTATACCCCTACATGACGAAAAAAACGAGAAAAATGCAAAAGAAAAATTATTGTTTTCATATTTATTTCTACATGTAATCAGAGTGCCATGACAAAAACAATTGAATATTTTGTTTTTATCATTGTTTGGGCGATTTAGATGCTTAAAAAAATATTATAAAAATTGCTCAAAATTATTGCCATGCTAATTTATACATAATTTCATCTTTCTGAACATATTACTTCTTACTTTTCTTCAATTTCGGCCGTCTATGTGGGAAATAATATTTTTCTACAGTCTATATACAAAGTAGCCATTTGCGCTCTCTTTTGTCAACGCAAAATGTCACTTTGCCGCTCTAGAGCGACAAAGTAGAAAAAACGCTCGCTCCTCAAATTTCTAACTATACAATGTTGAGAAATGTTACTTGGCTACATTCTTAATGGAAACGTTTAGTCAGGAATTAATGACACTGTAGTTACACATTACCCACTTACATAACCAAACAAAATGCCGCACTGCTGTGAAAATAAAATAGGGCATTCATTTACACAAACGAAAGTATAAAATGCTTAGATTAGATTGAAGCAATAGCTCAAGAAGAATGGAAAATACCGATAAGTAAAAATAAATAAAAAATAAATTTTTGTTATGCTGGAGGACCCCATTGTGGCGACTGTAGAAAAAATCTTGTGTGTGTTTCGAGCGCAAATGGACATTGTCGATTTCGAGAGAATGCCTCGCTCCTGCGTCGCGCGGCAACAACCTCTCAATCGACAATGTCCCATTTTGCGCTCTTAATACACAAATAGCTATTATATTTAATTTATCGTTATTTTCCATTCTTCTTGAGCTTGAGCTTCCAAGCAATTTATACTTCCGTTTTTGTTAATGAATGTGCTATTTTATTTTCATGGCAATACGGTACTTTGTTTGGTTATGTAATATACCGACAGAGCAGTTATATGTCAGATTGATTTGTGAAGGTGGTAAATGTGTAACTACAGTGCCATTAGTTCCTGACTAAACGTTTCTATTAAGAATGTAGACAAGTGACATTTGTCAACATTGTATGGTTAGAAATTTGGACAGCGAGCGTTTTTTCTACTTTGTCGCGTATGAGCGGCAAAGTGACATTTTGCGTTGACAAAAGAGAGCGCAAATGGCTACTTTGTATATAGACTGTATAAAAAATAATTTGTGATTTCCTATATAATTGTATACGTTGTGTGTTAAACGCGGCCTACCTATATCTATCTCTCTCTTCAGTCGTCTGTTACATTATGGGTAATGTTTTCTCTAACCTCTTGTTCACTCCTTACATATTATATTTCGTGATATATTTATACACTCTGTATCCTAGCAATAAATAGTTCATAATACTCTAGTGATACATAAATAATTTTTTAGAAAGATGTAACGAAAATCAATATACCTTTGACGAGAAATTGACTATCAGTTAACAATTTAGCAAAAATGAATACACACGTTACAGTTTTAATATTATTTAGCTTAATATCAATTACAGTAGTATTTTCTACGCCAAATCAAAAAAATATTACACGGATTATAGTGCACGGCGAATATGGGAAATCGCAATCTTATATTATTAATAATACCATAGAATATATTGTGGAATATACAGGAAACAATGTAAGTACAAAGCAAATGAACATTCAATAGTGAGTTTTCCGTGAATGCACGAATGGGCCCGTCCTAGTCTTCGGCTTTTTAAAAATTACGTGTCGCATATGAATTTTGAATATAAATAAATGAAAACGAAATAAAAATTGCTATATATTTTGTAATTTATACCTATCATAATGCACTTAAAGTTTTTAGCGTAAAATGGTCGCCATGTTGTGACGTCAGCGTCATTACAGTAGTCCAGTTTCCCTGTGAAAATGTCACTATAAAGTGGACCATGCATATTTGCTCATAAATTCGCGATTGGCTTTACACATATTCTAACAAACACATATTTAATATATACGAGTAATTTTTTTATTAAGATCAAATGAAAATTTATTTATTAAATAAATTTATATTATAATTTATGTTTTAATTATTGTAATCTCAATACTTGTCATTGTTGTAATCATTTAGTAAATAGTAATGTAAATGTTAGATTACAGTATGCTTTGATTATTGTAATCAATACTGTCTTTGTTGTATTTAATTATAAGTAGAAAATAGTTTAAATTATATTTTAATTATAATAATGGCACTAGGTGGGTATGAAAACTATGAATATTAAAGAAAGTCTTAAAGTCACATTAATTAAAGCGAATAATATACTTGATTATGAAACCGAGCAAAAATTATTAAGTTTACTTACCTGATTTTCATTTATGTATAATATGTACTATCAAAGTTTTACATAAATTAACATTTAACACTACTCCTATACCTATTCATGTAAATAAATCAAACAAATATATATTTTGAAATGATATAATAACTATCTGGCTTACTTTATTACAATTAGATTTTTGATCACAGTTTGTAATGGATACGTATTTTTATTCATGCAACATTTATTGTATATTGCCATATTAATGGTAATGTATGTCGGTTCTCTCTACTTATGACGGAGTGACGCTAACGTCAGAACTTTCGCGCCAAAACTTTAATAATTATTTTAGGCATTATTAAGCATAATTTCAAGAAAATAAAAAATACGGAATTTCTATTTTTAAATTCTTCGTAACATAAAAAATTCAAAAAAGTTGGACGGGCCCATATTTTTACAATGATATTTGTGTGTGTGTGACGATTTTTTCCTACACGATAACTCCTATTTTCCGTATTTAAGCTTTCTGAATCCATATAAAGAGTTGATTAGATTATGGGCAAAATTAGACAACTGGAAGTGATACTTTACTTGAAGCCCATAACAGTTTTTAATAAAAAACTATATTAAAATATAATCCAAAACTTTGCGATTTTAGTATTTAAGACTTTTATATAGCAAGGGGAATAACATATTTGATTTTGGAAAAAATTGATTAGCAGGAAGTGATACTTTATTTGAAGCTCTGAATAGATTTTCATAAAAAATATATTATAATATAATCCAAAACTTTTCAAATTTTGTTTTTAAGACTTTTATATGAAGAGAAACAACATATTAGATTTTACCCAAAATTGCTAAACCGGAAGTGATACTTTATTTGAAGCTCTGAACAGATTTTCATAAAAAATATAATATAATCCAAAACTTTTCAAATTTGGTTTTTAAGACTTTTATATGAAGAGGAACAACATATTAGATTTTGGCTAAAATTGCTAAACCGGAAGTGATACTTTATTTAAAGCACTGAACAGATTTTCATGAATAATGTATTATGATATAATCCAAAACTTTTTAAATTTGGTATTGGAGACTTTTATATAAAGGGGAACAATATATTTGATTTTGGCAAAAATTTATTAACTGGAAGTGATACTTTATTTGAAGCTCTGGACAGATTTTCGTAAAAAATATATTATGATATAATTCAAAACTCTTCAAATTTGGTATTTAAGACTTTTATACTAATAAGAACGACATATCAGATACTTTCTAAAATTAATAAACCGAAAATAGTGCTTTACTTAAAGCTATACAGATTTTATTAAAAAAATCTGATGTGGACACCACAGGACTTCCTTGTACGCAAGACCAATATGAAGTATAGATCCAATTATAAAATTGCACATATTTGACGTAATTTGACATTAACATCTATTTTTTATTTGTTTGTTATTTTTTGTCCTAATCCATAGCAAGCTTCATTACAAAAACCACAAAGAATATGTTTTAAATTTACATATCTCGCTTATACAAAGGGCTAATTTAAAAGTACTTAATGTGCTAGACGCAGAATTTAATTCTCTAAAATTCTTATTTGATGCATTTATTTATAAAATCAAAATGAAACCATTTTAGTGAAGAAAAACTGTTAAAAACTTCAGGTAATGTATTAAACAAAATCTACTATATTATTCCAATTGACATAAAAGTCTTATATACCAAATTTGAAAAGTTTTGGATTATATTTTAAAATAGTTTTTCATTAAAATCTATTATAGGCTTCAAATAAAGTACCATTTCTGGAAATTATGTAGTGACCAAAAAGGGAGGTGCACAACTAAATGTTATAGCAGTCCTAAATACAAAATTTCAACTTTCTACGGCTTACCATTTTTGAGTTATGCGAGATACGTACGTACGTACCGACGTCACAACGAAATTAGTCAAAATGGATTCAGGGATGGTCAAAATTGATATTTCCGTTGAAATCTGAAAACCGAAATTTTTCGCGATTACAATACTTCCTTTACTTTGTATAAGGAAGTAATATATTAAAATATGATCCAAAGCTTCTTAAATTTGGTATTTTAAACTCGTATATAATTTTAAACATATTAGATTTTGACTATATATGATAAACCGGAAGTGGTACTTTATTTGGAGCTTTTAACAGATTGTCGAGGAAAAGCAGTAAAATATAATCCAAAATTTCGTATTCTTTTGTATTTATTGGAACAACAACTTAGATTTTGTTTATAAATAATAAAGCGGAAGTGATACTTTATTTAAAGTTCATTGCTATTTTAAACATGGAAATGGCCACATCAGATTTTTTTAAAGGCCGTATTCAAATAAGCGTAAAATTCAGCTTAAATTCTAATGAAACATATTTTAGGGGAGTTTTCCAGTGAAAATAACAGTATCAAGTACTAGTAGTTCAAGGGAGCAGCCATTATTAGTAGTAGCACAGCAGCAGAAACGAATAACATCTTGGCAATTGCCATATATAGTCAATCCGCACAAAGATGAAATGGAATATAAAGTTGCCGGACATATACTCTGTCCAGCCAGCAGTGCAATATTTAGACATATGCCAAGTTAGTGAAACCTTAGATTCTAGATAATAGGCTCCGAAACAGATTAATGACCACTATTATATAGCCATTTTACACCTTCGGGTACCACTGTCTTAACCAACGATCACAAATACACTATACAGTGTCCCACACTCTATGTTCAGTGTAGGGTCTTATGGAGTACCATATTGCCATATTTACCTGTTGTAAGTCTACAAGATAGAAAGAGCAAAATAGATGCCCAAAAAGAGATGAAATATTCTGGGTACTTCAGTGAATGTATTTATGACTGGTGTACTTTCAGTGTATCTAAACAGGTGGGTGAAAAGAAAAAATAAATAAATAATAAACGGGTCAGTTTTAATTATTAAGCATTATTTTTTTAATTTAATTTATATCTTCTTATTTGATAATTTACTAATATTAGACTTTATAGAAATACTTCATATATTTTACATATTTCATAAGTCTTTATTCTTTCTTTATAATCTCCAATTTGAATTTATAATATTTTAATATTCTAATCTCTATTGCATTTGATCAAGATTAGTATGCCAGGCGATTTTAAAATATTGTATTGAAATATTACTTATTACAGGTACAAATAGTTCAGCATGTTTTTTACACCACGGTTCCAACGGATCTTTTCGCGGCCCTGTATTTAAAACTACTTAGAACTGCAGACAAATTTCGGGGGAATGATGAATACAATAAGCCCTTGGGTAAATAACAGACCCTCATAAAACTTAAATTGTACAGTGTTAACTAATTTTGGTATAGCAATGAAAATTTATGAATGTTTCAATATTACATTACATTAAAAAATTGGCAACATGGTACCGAAAACGACCATAAGAATAACATTGGCTATCTTCTCTACACTGAACATAGAGTGTGGGACACTGTATAGATATAACTTCATAGCATTTGTTTTGTTTTCGGCTGGACAGAAAGAGACAACTAAGGATAGAGATATGTAAAGTCCCCTCACGGAGTATTCGCTAGATGTCACTGCTTGTTTTATTAAAATGAACTGTACTATATTTGAAACATTTGAATTATTATTAACGAAATTATAAAATGCATGAAACAAATTGTTATTAGTATTAAGAAAAGGTAAAAATAATTAATTGCGTAGGCTTCCACAGTCTGAGTCATGAGAAATATTCGTTTTCCGGGAATGGACTGTGTCATATTTTGAGTCAGAGCTCAACGTTTCGCCCGCAGTCGTATGGGGCATCTTCAGGAGTAAGGGGGATAGTACTGTCTTAAACAAGGTTACCCGACGTGTCAACCACGCTAGAGGCTGAGTTTAAGCAACAAGAGGGGGAGACTCAGTTTACAAGGTTACCCGACGTGTAACCCACGCTAGAGGCCAAATAAACCAAGTGACGAAAGAAAGGCCGAGAAGACAGTTATATACTAATCTAAAGATACGGTAGATGAGCAAAGCTAATGAGGACCAATGGGAATCGAGTTCGTAATGGTAGATTGGGCGTATCGTGTTCCGAGAATCACGGGTTTCCACATGTGGCTCAGGAAATAGCCATCATCCTGATTGATGTTATTAGGATGTTTCCATATTTCTAAAGTTTCCCTATATTTACGTCTGTAAAACTCAGGGACAGGCGCTAAAATGCGGGAATTTTTAAATAAGATGTTATGTCCTGTGTTGTGTTGGTGTTCTGCGACCGCAGATGTTAATACCATACCATTACGCAGACATCGTTTGTGTTCTGACAATCTAGTGTGAACACTCCTTCCTGTTTCACCTATGTATACTGTGCCGCAAGAACAAGGAATACTATAAACACCGGGTGACGACAAGGATTCGCGTTTATCTTTAGTTTGGGGGAGTATTTCTGAGATTTTTTTGTGGAGGCTTAATCACGGCCTCTAGCGTGGTTGACACGTCGGGTAACCTTGTTTAAGACAGAACTATTCCCCTTGCTCCTGAAGATACGACTCTGGGCGAAACGTTGAGCTCTGACTCAAAATATGACACAGTCCATTCCCGGAAAACGAATATTTCTCGTAAAAATAATAGTATATAATTATTTATTTTATTCTATTGATTTTTAAACAATGTTGTTTTTATATACTTGCTTCTTATTCTATTTGTAGTTTTTTCTAAATTTATTTTTGTTTCATGGTGGATCCGGATTTTCAAATAAATGTCTAAAATTAAATTGAGCAATTGAATGCCATGATTATTTAATTGATCGTGATCCAAGATATCGTTATGAATACAGTCCGACCGAAATTCCCGTAGGTAAATTTCTCTTGGTAGTATTAATTAATTGTTTTTTAATTAATAAGAGTTTTTAGAATTACGTAAATTTATATCAAAATTTGAAAAAGGCAGCTTTATAGAGAACAATAAAACAAGAAATAATAATAAATGGAGTCTAAGGCTAAATTTAACTAAAACTATTATGATTACCCCTTAACGTTAAAATTAATTTTAACAAAAACTAAATACATACGTGTTTAGAGAACTAAGTTCTCATCATCAGTAGTACAACATGTCAACCATGCCAGAGGTCCTAACAACTCTGAAAAACAAGGGAGAGAACTGGGATTATATAGGGATAGGAGTCACAGGTGAATGATTGCCTATAAACTAAGATAATTTTCGTCCAATAATAAGTCATTAAATTTTAAATCGTCCAATAAAATTTAACTTTGTAATAAATTGAAAAGTTTTGAGTTAGGTATGGGACCGAGATCTGCGTTCATCAAATTATTTTTATATTTATTTATTATTAAACTCTCGTATGCATCTAAATATCTATCATTATTAATATGTTTTAAAAGTTTAATATTAGTGTAGTTCTCGAAATACGTATTTAGTTTTTGTTAAAATTAATTTTAAGGTTAAGGGGTAATCATAATAGTTTTAATAAAACAAGAAAACTTTGAAAAAGCGACCTTCGATTTTTTAACTTTAAGTTAAATTCCCACAACGAATTCTACTTCTCCAGACCAGTAGAATTTGAAATGACAGAATTGAGATTTCCCCAATTCTTTCTCCGGATAGATTTCAAATTCTACTGGTCTGGAGAAGTAGAATTTGTAGTGGGGTAAACCCAATTCTGACAGAATTTGAAATCAGACAGAATTTAAAGTTACAAAATCGAGGCCCGAACGACTTCACAACTTCCAAACAAAGGAGCAAAATGTCACAAATACATTATATGGACCAGTGGCGTATCCAGGACTCATGGTAAGGGGGGGCTACCATGTACCTATTATTTATACGTATAAGTATACTGTTCACCGCCTCCGCCTAGTTGCATAATATGTAAATTATATTTTCAAAGAATAGACCAGAAAAGTAAGGTTAGAATTTGCTTTTGGCGCGAGTTCATAGTTTGAATTCCCTAGTATAGGTTTTTTATGGAAGTGTGATTTTACTGCAAAAGAAAAGATATTTTGTAAAAGAATTTGTAAGTTAAAATTCCGTATGTCGTGGATAGTCCCTCACCTGTCTATAAATTTGTCAAGTGCAACACAAGCTAAGCTGCGATTGGCTGCGTACAGAAGTTGTAGGACTAATTGAGATATACGTTCATTGAATTTTGTAGTGTTGTATTTTTATTTAAATAATTATAAACTGTGCACAGTTCATATGAATATTATTGTACGAATCTGGAGATAAAGGATCATTCTAGGTGGTACATATAATGTTTTGCATAAGAGATTTACTTTTATGAGTTTTCTCAGCCTTTAAAGTTGAGGTAAAATTTCCTTGGTAAGAAATACACGGCGATTAAAATTGTGTTCTCAGCATTATGAACTGAGTTTGAATTTGGCGCCTAAATTTGACCGTTGCACTTTTCTGGTCTATTCTGAATTGAAAATAAAGATGGTTAACTGTAGAATGTACATAATAAAACCAAATAAAAGAAGACAGTTTGTTCATTCTTTATTAATGAAAAAAATCATTGTGAACAGAAGAATATACATTTTCCTGATACCATACCGTTACTATGATTTACCATAACTAAAAACAAAAGAAAAAAGGTGTCCTTAACAGCCGCCGGCCCTTAAGATTTATAATGGACACTACTGTTAAAGTCAGCCCCTTCCATTATTTGCTTTATATCGGCCTAATGACGTTAATAACTATTTACGCATCACGTACGCAGTACATTCAAGCGAAAAATAAATGAATGGCTTCTAACATTTCATTATGATTATAAAACGATATTTAAATTAAAAACTTCCTCTGCATCAATAGGTAAATTTTTATATTATACTTGTGAGCTAAACCATTAAGTCTATTTATCGACATTGTACTTCTTTTTCAAATATTTTAAAGTAAAAAATGTAGAAAATGATTAATTTAAATACATTACATATTCAATTCACTGCACTTTAAAGGGGGGGGGGCTTAAGCCCCCCACGGAATACCCCACTGATATAGACAGTAGAGACATCTCTCGACAAACTTTAGAGTAGACTTTATATATCTCTATCTCTAGTTGTCTCTTTCCGTGCAGCCGAGAACATAACAAACAATAATGACGTATAGGGCATGTTTTGTCTAGTATATTTGTGGTCGTTAGTCTTAACTGTTATCCTCCATATTTTCAATAAACTTTTACTCTTTTCTATTACGGTGGAACATGATTCAATATTTACAATTTTTCAGCAACATCAATTACGACTCGTATGTTAGGAACCAATGACGCCATGTCTAACCCAGTTGTTACATTAAAATCTCCAGCGAACGGCAATCACAGATTTACAATAAATGGAGAGATGCAAACAGACTTTTTCTTAAAATTGAATCAAATTTACAACACTATTGTGACTGCGTCGCAGCCTATATATTATTTCTACAATTTTCGTGACCCTGGTAATGAGGTGGAAGGATCTGCAGGAGTTCTAGTTCAAATCTCTTCAGACAGTGAAGAGTGTATGCTGTTAAGTGTTCAAAACTCTACTGTAAGTAGATATTTTAAATTCAGAAAAAATCCTCTTCATCAAACAAAAAGAGCATTAAATATTCCCCCGTGTTAGAATATTTTAATTAACGTATGGTCCTAAAGTATTTAGATGTTTTAATCAAATTGTCGCTGGAAACAAAATATCACAATTAATTTGTTTTCATTTTGACAATTTAGTTTTTTCGATTTGATGCAGAAAAATGTCACATAAGCTAGATATTCATAAAGGAATTTACAATTTTGTTGGGCGAATGCCTAAGGGTGATATTGTTGCAGTTTATCGCGAGCACAATATCTCTGTGGCACCGATTTATCGACCAAAAATTTTGAGCCACATGGGAAAACAAAGATTAATAGACCATTTCAAAAATGTCCGCGACGTCTATGTGTTTAAAATCAAAATAAGTCAAAACCATAGATTAAGGAAAATATATAGTAGAAGATTGGATATCTCCCTTATAAACTGTGATAACAAGTTTTAGTGACATCTATGAAAAGGTCAGAGAACTAAACTAACTAAACTAAACTAAACTAAACGACAGCTGAGAAGTGGCGGGAAATATGAATTCATTTTGAATTATTCTGAAAATTAAATTTCATTTCTTGATAATGTAATTAATAAATAATCTATTGAAAATAGATAATTTATTAAATACATTATTAAGAAATGTGAAATATATGTTGCAATGTAGAAAAATAATAAAAGTACTTAATATGTTAATTGTTTTTATTTAAACATGTAGGTATTACATTACATTATTTAAATCAAATAAATAAATAACTGCAAATCTCAAACTACACAGCGACAACTAATAAAATTTAAGCACATACTACTCAATAAAACAAAAATTTGAATTATTATAACAAGAAGTAATTTTATTTCAAAAAAAGGATGTTACTTTAAATGTCAGCCAGAAATACACTGATTCTTTTACTTCGTCATCGATATTCGTCCACTTTTTAACAAATATACACTTTTTTATACTCCTTAACAACACCATACTATTCCAACATTCTTTGATGAATTTTATGAAGCTTCACGTCCTTTCGTCAAAGAATGGGATATCTTGCTGCCCTCCTATGGTGCAGACATCTAAGAGCACCGCGATGATTATTCTTGTGGACCGCTTGCACACACTATTTTTTCTACTGAGCACTTTCAACTTCTGCAAGAATATCTCTTTACTGCGTAGAAGTTACAAATATTTCAAGTGACCTTTTTCTGAAATAAGAATAATTTGTTATTTTTTTATATCAACCTCATGTAATAATGATAATGTAAAGGATAATATACTTACCGCAAATATATTGAATGATAAAGCACTATATTGCAATAAAGATACAAATTCACAAATAACAGTTTAAATTTGAAATGTCAAAATTTTTCGAACAATGCAATAATAGAGAATTGTGGGAAATTTACAGCCGTCTTCAAACATTTATCACATTTTTATAGGATTTTGACATAAAGTTTGAGAAACACTGTAAAATCTGTACTACTAACGACATCTATGAACGGGTCAGAAAGTATTTCCAACGCTACTTGATTGAAAACTTGTTATCACGTTTCTCAATACAGATTCACCCCCCTGGTCAAAACATTGGTCTTGTCAACATGACATTGTTCTTGTCAAAAATGACATGCGCGCACAAATCAGCTGATTCTAAGCACGTCAAGGTCTCTCGAGTCACGTATCTGCTCGCGCCCTATTGCAGAAGAAAATTAAAGTTGAAGATAATGGTTTATTATCAATAATTTAAATGTTAAATATTAATTGTTATACTTATACTACAGCGCAACTAATTTAAGGGAAATTAGGAAAAAATATTGAAAGTATATGCTTATTAATAAATATTAATACAGAAATAAAACGACATAATTGAAATACTTTGGAAATAAGGGGATTTTTGTTATAGCAGCTCGTCACTCCTTTGAAATCCATATATATTTTGATTGGCGACTCAAAGACGCCTTTAAATATATAACAAATACCCAGTTAGGGGCGGAGCCTACTACCAATGAAAGTAGAGAAATTCAAATAGCGGAGGCATGGCTATCAGTCCAATAGTGCAATTCTCAAAAAGTTTTTATTTGAATATAAATATTTTGTATTAATCTTAATTTAAATACATTTCCAATTATAAATCATGTAGACTTGTACAATATAATAATATTCAAATATTTTTTATAAATATAATTTAGAAATAGTATATATTTCAAGAACATTTAGGTCCACAAAGAAAATAGTTTGATATAAAAACTTATATTCGTGACGTCACATCTATATTTCAAAATTTCGGATGACTATAACTCGCTTATTAATAGGAATTTTTTCACCGGATTTTCACCGACAGTCTTAGTTTTACTTATACAGGGTGGGGCAGAAAAACCTATCCGATTTCAAAACGTTATAAAATTAAAACCACTCAACTTGTCAAAATTTTTTTTTATTAACATATCGCAAATTTTATGCCATTTTTAAATTTAAGTTTTGAAAAGCACATCACTCAAATGTCGTCCTTGGGAGCGGATACACTGATTTAGGCGCTCGCGGTAGCTTTCCATGACTTTCACCGTCATTTCCACAGGAATTTCTTCAATTGCCCGAGCAATTTCCCTTCGTAAAGCAAGAAGGGTCCTTGGTCGATGCTGGTAAACCTTCGATTTGAGGTAACCCCAAAGGAAGAAGTCACATGGAGTGAGATCCGGTGAGCGCGGCGGCCAGCCAAGATCACCTCTCAGGGAAATGAGGCGACCGGGAAACAGTTCCCTGAGAATGTCCATTGATCGTCGCGATGTGTGGGCGGTTGCACCATCCTGTTGAAACCACACATTTTCCACGCCATTTTCTTCCATTTTGGGTCTAAGAAAATTTTCCAGCATGAAACAATAGCGCTCGCTGTTGACCGTTACGGTTTGCCCATTTTCTTCAAAAAAGTAAGGCCCCCAGACGCCTAGGCGGGAAAGAGCACACCACACAGTCACTTTTGGGCTATGGAGGGGTTCCTGATGGATTTCTCGAGGATTTTCGTCACTCCAATATCGAAAATTCTGCCTGTTAACGGCACCACAAAGGTGAAAATGGGCTTCGTCCGTGAAGAGCACAACATCGTCGTTTGGGAGTTCTCGGAGATCGCGACACAGGTTCGTACGGGTTTCAAAATCCCTTTCACTTAATTCCTGTGCAACAACCATTTTGTAGGGATGCATTTTGAGGTCCCGGTGCAAAATGCGCCGAATACTGCGGTTGGAAATCGCCAAAGCGAGCGAATGTTTTCGCGCCGAACGACGCGGGGAACGTTCAATCGCGGCTCTCACATTGGCCACGTTTTCAGGTCCTGTTGCTGTCCTGGGACGTCCAGGCGACTTCTTTTTCAATGCTGAACTCGTCTGTCTAAAATTTGACACCCACACTTTAATCGTAGCGTGATGTGGAACAGGATCATGACGCCCGAGTCCGAAATGAATTCGAAAAGCACGTTGTGTAGCAATTATCGAACCGCCGCATTCGATAAACCGCTCAATAACAAAAGCACGATGTTCACCAGACCAAGGCATGTTGACTACTGACAAATGGCATAAAACCGGCCTTCTAACGGTTTTTACCCCACTACTCTACCTGCTCCCTCTTCTGGGAAAAAGGGATTTGAAATCGGATAGGTTTTTCTGCCCCACCCTGTACGTTCAGATGAAATTATATTTAAAAAATGGTGGAATCCTCTATTGTTGTAATAATTAGTTTCAAAAGTAAGAGTTTTAAAAAAGTTATCAGTATCTAAAAATTTTGTCAAAACTTTAGGACCATATGTTATGCCCTTAAAGCATAAATAACAGTTACTTAGGACAACTTGTTAAAGTTTATTAATGTTTTAATAACAATTAATTAATTTTTAGTGTCCTATTTTCGATTTGGAAAATAACATAAAATTTGATAGTTACTGGCAAACTATGAATTTTAAAGCTGGTATGATGGTTTCAGTAAGTATTTTTATTCCTTTGTTATACATCTATTTCCAGATTACAAATTTGACTGACAAGCAGACAAGCTGGCTTATTCTGTAAGAATGTCGTTATACCATAACGTATCGTTATGATGAAAAAGTAGTTAAGTAACGATAATTTTCAAAAAGCGTATTCTGTAAAACCATTGTCGTTATATTGAAATCGTATTGTCGTTATTTTAAGTAGTTCGTAAACGATAAGGATTCATTGTCGTTATTCAGTCCGTTAATATCAAATGTTAGTAAATGAAAGGGTTAATTAATTTATTATTTATATTTGTGCAGGAAGAAATAGAAAATAGGTAACAAAACATTTATTCATGCATCAAATATATAATTAACAACCATAATTACATTTTAGAAGAAATGTTTGTGGTCGTGAATGTCTTATGGGATAATATTAATCCATTTGATAATCGTTTTTTACAATAATTAAAATAATGTTAACATTTTTTTGCAAAATGACAATTTAATTTTCAATAATAGCTACTAATTTTTCTAAAAAAATGGGCAAGAGTCGTTGTGACAAACGGTATGAGGACGTATATAACGATTTTAATTTTTAATAATACTTGGTTTTATGTTTCACAATTATTTTATTGGATTACTAGTTTCGCTATAACATTAGCATCATCAGATCTTCTTTATCGTTTAATTTTTTAGAAGATCTGATGATGCTAATGTTATAGCGAAACTAGTAATCCAATAAAATAATTGTGAAACATAAAACCAAGTATTATTAAAAATTAAAATGAATAATAAGTTTCACCAAGTAAGAGCAGACACAATTAAAGAAAGTATATAACGATATTACTTAGTGAATACGATTTTTACAAAATGTCGCTTGGGATCACATCGTTACATTTATAAATAACGATAGTTGTTATATAATGATATTTTTACAGAATAAGCCTGAAGGTGTGGTAGGATGAGAAATCAATTATTTTTCATCCTTATTTGCAGAAAAGTTCGTATTACTGTAACATGGGACGCCCGCCGTCGCCGCCACTGTAAGCGAGTGTCAATTTATAGCGGTGACGTAATCGCGCTAGTAGCCGGCCGATGTAAACAGACTGGTCGCGACGTGTTTAATTACTTCCGGTCGCCTGAACCTTTTGTGTTCATTGTTATTACGTGTTCGAATATTCTAGACTGTTCTATAAAATAATAGCAGCTGTATATAAGGGACGTAGCTATGCTCGACAGTTGGTTAGTTACATGGAGAGACATATGGCCGTTTGCACCGGTTATACTTAAATTTTAAGTACCCCTTATCAAAATAAGTGCATTGCACCAATGTATAAAGTCCCCTTAAATCACGTCAGCGCTCCTTAAATTTAAGCTGCAGTTCAGGTGACATTTAGAGGTACCATTAAAATAAATATTGCATTTTCAGGCCTGTCCAGTAAATTAATAATTGTTTGTTTTTGTACAAATATTAATATTTTGATTTTCTACAGATGAAAGTGGATAATGATTTGGAATTAGATATAGTGGATGTTGATTTGAAGCTTATAAACTTAATAAATTTTGGAATTCCGCGACAAATATACACTTTAAAAAATATGTATTTTATATATATATATATATATATATATATATATATATATATATATATATATATATATATATATATATATATATATTTATATTGATCAACAAAAATAGAAGTCAGTTTTTTTACAGATTGAGATTTACAGTTTTTACCATAATACGGCCATAATATCGATAGAGCTCGTTGGTTCTTTGGCACTCGATGATCTGATATTCTGAAATAATTTAAAATGTACAATATTTACTGAGTATAATACGTGTATATTGATATCACAAACCTTAATATTATCACCGTCGAATATATTTTCAAAACCTCTTATAGTTTTTGTATTAAGGATATCCAACACAACCCTTTCAATAGGAATTAGTTTCCCTCCCTCGGATTTTAACATATCCAATCACATTTGACATAATAATTACTAGAATAATATAATACGAAAATGAAAAGTTACTAGAATTTCTTCTTATACTTCTTCCAAGCTACCCTTATGTAAGCGAGAACTATGTTCCATTCGTGCAAACCATTTAAGATTAAGGGCAACTTACCAACTAAGGGGCGCTTAACTAAGGGGAACAAATAAGTAATACCGGTGCAAACGGGCTATAGAGATGTTCATATAGAGTGTTAGTGAGTTTGAGAAGCACAGCAGTATCGTGGTGAGCGTATGCAGTTGGTGTCGAGTAGGTACTCGGGAAGTTACTGGTATATTGGCATAGCTGTGGATGTGAATACTCGGTAGTGTTGACGAGTATTAGGAAGCTATAGTGTACGAGGGCAGAAACGGCGAGTCTGGAAGTTACTGGTATATTGGGATAGCTGTGAAAGTGAATACTCGGCAGTGTGGACGAGTATTATGAAGCTAGGTATACAAGGACAGTAACAGCGAGTTGGAGTGGATACTCGGCATTGGTGTTCAAGAATTGTGGCATACGGACAGTCAGTGATACTGAGGGTGTGGAAGTTACACAGAGAGTTAAATAAATAGACAGACAGTGAGGTGAAAGGTGTGACTTCTGTCCGAGCAGTTGAATATACAGACGCTGTTGTGTCAGTTGAGTATATAGACGCTGTGGAGGTCGGTAGGCGGACAGTTGAACATGATATAAGTATATAGTGATATAAATATAGTGATATAAATATCGCGTAAACAGTCTACAAGAATCTGCAACAGACCGGCAATCTAAGATTTAAACGCGTAGTGAAATAAATAATATTGTGGAAATAAATAGTAGTGTTAATTGGTTAAATAAATAGTGTTAGTGTTAGTGTTATCTAGTTAATTATAGTTATAGTCTTAATTAAATTGAAGAGTGATCCTATAGTAGCGTGTAATTAAAGTATTACTACTGAGATAAATTGTACAAATGCGGGTTCGAACCCGGCACCTCCAAATCTCTAGTCTGGAACTCTACCAACTGAACTACGCCAACCCTAGCGTCAACTGAAACATTATCTCTCATTTGTATAGTAAAGTCTAATGTGGCATCGTATCAAAGACTTCTCTTTAAGAGCTATTGACAATGATTACGTCCACGAGCGACTTTGATAATTTAAGGAGAATTATACCGATGGTTAAATTGAAGAGTGATGCTATAGAAGCGTGCAATTAAAGACTAGAGATTTGGAGGTCCCGGGTTCGAACCCCGGCGTCAGCTTTTTTTCTCGCATTTGTACAATTTATAGTCTTAATTGTTTAACATTAGTAATAGTAACTTTCATTATAGTTTAATAAACACTTAATTTTAATTAATAATAATTGTCTAATATTTACACTTCACCCAGATAAATAAAAACGTTACATTACTATCCACCGTTAAATTGTTTCAGTTTCGTATTTGTACTAAACATTTAGGAGACCATATACGAGGGTAGCGCCAAAATTTTTTGGCCTGATATAGATCCAAGTATTACAGCAAGTAGTCACGAAAATTGAGTATCGAGCTCAATGTATCAAAGATCGGCTGGTAGAGTTTATGGGAACAATTCAGCGTCTTATTCTGTGGTAAAAGATGATGTCAGAACAGGAAGGACGGCGGACGTGTGACGGACGACAATATTGCTCTTATTGAAAATCTAGTAAGGTGAAAGAAATATCTCATATGACGGGGCTTTCTGATATAAGCATTCGTCGAATCATCCACGATCATTTAGGCATGAATAAAGTTAGTGCAAGATGGGTCCACAAACATCTCTCAGCATTTGTTTGAGGGTTGTAGACAGTGGTTGATTTTGACTAATAACACATGTATCTCGAACAGACGTTGTCTTTATTTTTACAAAAAATATACTACACGACGCTTCGATTGATAATATCTCCAATCGTTATCAAGTGTAAACTGAACAATAATCTTAAATCCAGAACAAGAACAAGTTTAACACCACACTACAGTAAGCCACCACATCTATATGGACTGCCAAAAATCCACAAACCTGGCATACCGTTGCGGTCAATCATCTCTTTAAGAGTCTCGGCAGTGTATCAGCTTTCCAAGTATTTACTACCAATTTTACGACCACTTCAAGGCACCACAGATTCTCACGTGAAGAACTCATCACACTTCGTGGAAATATTGAATTCCATTGAACTTCAACCAGAAGACAAACTCATCAGCTTCGACATCGTGAATCTCTTCACCAACGTTCCACTAGAAGAGTCTCTACAAATAATTAGGGACAAACTCCAAGAAGATGGAACACTCGCAGACCACACTTCCTGTCAACGGAATCATGGAGCTTCTAGAATGCTGTTTATCAGTGGCGTACCTAAGTGATATGGTGCCCAGGGCAAGGGTCGTAATTGCGCCCCCTGTCAACAATGTAAAATCAATATTACTTTTTTCTTGCTTTAGCGTAGCAAGATGTGGCATTTGTATTGTTGTTGAAATTACTTAAGAATATCCATGAAATAACTTCAACCATGAATGAATCAGCACAATAATAAAATAACTATCAATATACGGGTGTTCCGCGACTCGACCGACACACATACTATATATTCCGGGGGTTATTACGATCAAAAAATGTCATTAATAACGTGCTCGAAATCGATCTTTTCAGTTTCTTCTCTTTCAACGCTCATCAAAGCAAGATCACTTAATCGATCTTGGCCCATGGAGGCTCTCAGATAATTTAAGATCCGTTTTAATTTGCTGAAAGATCTTTCACAGCTAGCGATGGAAACTGCAATAGACAACATTATTTGCATGGTATTCGATGATTTTTCGCCGTTGGCGTTTTTCGGTTTCAACATCCCAGTTTTGACAGAGCTTCAGTCACCAAAGTTTCTCTTTCACTGCGAAAATAATCTCTTAAACCTTTCAAATCTAAGGCGGCATCATGAAAGTTCATATTTATAACTTGCAGTCTTTTCTGAACTTTATCAATAGGAATGAGTACTATCGTCCAAAATCCAAGTAGAGTCAGAAAATCGAGTGTCAAAAATACGGTTGTACAATTACGTAGCATCACTTCTTGTTTCACACGTTTCATTTGCATCATCCATTATAGTTTCGAGAACTTGGAGTATGCCGTCAAGGTAGTTGTTTATAGGCTTCACAGCTTCCACTTTTGCACTCCATATTGTTTTAGACTCAGATTTAATAACTATGGGCACAGCGTTTTTGAGTATTTCTCAGCGTTGAGTAGACGATGAAAAAACAGATAGAGAGCTTCAACAGTTCCGAAAAATGTAAATACGCACAGTAATCAACAGTTTTAACACTTCAAATTCTGGTACCCAAGTTACATACGGATACCAAGGGCTCCAAACGGCGCCCCCTTGGTTCTGGCGCCCAGGGCACCTGCCCTGTTTGCCCCACCCTAGGTACGCCACTGCTGTTTATGAAACACCTACTTCCAAGTTCAAGATCATATTTACGTTCAAGAAGATGGCTTGCCGATGGGTTCACCTTTGTCACCTATCATCGCCAACATCTATATGGAATGGTTCGAGAATCACGCCATAAATACTTCAGCACACAAACCTACACTGTGGCTACGATACGTGGATGATACCTTCATAATTTGGTCAAAGGGGGAGGAAAAATTGAAAATATTTTTTAACCATCTTCCCAGCAAACACAGTTACGTACTTAGTACGTAATATAGACATAACTCGTATTATATGTTACATACCGAATAACATCCCTGGAAAGTACATGTAAAGACCTGTGTCCGCAACATGGTCTATGAGACATCACATCCCATGTATGTAGATATTGTAACGTAAATGGTATATAACAAAAGTATATCACTTCTTTGTAATTATTTGAATATACTACTTACATTGTGAATTTTTATACCTCTTACTTCTTTTTAATCCTAAATTTAAATATTAAATATTATGAAGGATGGTAGGAAAATGTGTAGGTATTAACTACAAATAATATATATTTAAATATGTAGTTTATTACAATACTTATATTACATATTTATTACAATAGAAATTAAATATAAAACAACTTAATGAATCGATTCTGTTCACATCTGTAAGTTGCAAGATCTGTAAATATGAACAAAATCGCACCTAATGTTGCCACCCTTATGTATAATTTTATATTAATCAACAAGAACAGGTGTGTTTTGTAATTTTTTACAGATTTACTGATCTGTAAAACGTACAGATGTGAACAGAATCGACCCATAAATTTCACTCAGACTAGTTCAATACAATTTATTAATACAATACCTAAAATATATAATATGTAATGTGTATAAACGTTTTTTATTTGAAATTCTAATTTTATAGTATTTTAGTTTGAAATTATTATTTCAGGTTATCTAAATTTTCATTTGAATACATAGTTACATAAACAAACTTACCGTATGACATGCCGATTTTGCCATGAAATGAAAGAATTAAAGTATACACACTACATAAAACATAAACAAATACTCAATGGCTGCAAAAGTAAAATGCGTCGTTGTTAAACCTCTGCACACCTGGCTTGGATAGATAGAGACCTTAGTCACATAAATAGACCAATTAGATTTGGAATAGATGACACGTGATCAATGCGCTATGAATATATTATAAGTACGGTAACATGTAAATAGTTATAGGTATGTACCAGGTCCAATACCAATGTGACATACCGACAATATCATTTACAGTCTCTTGAGAGGTGTTCGACATGGTATATGTATATGACGTTATAAGTACGTAAATATATTATATACTACATAGGTTTCAGATATCACATACCTGGTACATATATGTTAAAACTGTGTTTGCTGGGTTAACATCAGGCTCACAATCAAATTTACCATGGAAGCAGAAGCAGACAACCAGCTACCCTTCCTCGACGTCATGGTCCGAAGAATAGATAACCACATCCGGACAACAGTATACAGGAAACGTTCTCACACCGGCCAGTACCTCAACTACCAATCGAACCACTCAACAGCAGTCAAACGGGGCGTTATCAGGACTCTATACGACAGAGCCGTGGGTATATGCAACACAGAAGAGGTACTCCAAACGGAAATCAACAACATGAAGAGAGACCTACTGCAGAATGGATATACCACACGCCAAATTGAAGAAACCATAGGACACCGATCGAATCAAACCAGCACCGTAGAACAAAACAAAACTAAAGAACCGCTTCTAATGATTCCGTATATCAAAGGGACATCAGAGGAAATAAGCAGAATATCAAGAAAATACAACATTAGGACGGTTTTCAAATCAACAGAAACTCTGCGAAGTGCACTCACAAGAACAAAGCCGAAGCAAGACAACACGAAGAATTGCATATATCAAGTGCCATGTGAATGCGGTGCCTCATACATAGGTGACACAAAAAGACCTCTAGCCGCAAGACTTAAAGAACATAGGAAGAACACGCAATTGGGAGAAACTGAAGTCAGGTATTGCACATCACGCTTGGACAGAACAACACCACATCAAATGGAATGAACCCCACATTATTGACAGAGAAGGTCATTGGTATAAAAGAAAATTCAAAGAAGCAGCGTACATCACCAACAACAGTGGAGTATTCAGCCATCCCAGCACAGATATTCGTACCGTGTGGCGCCCCCTAATTGGTCAACTCCATCATCTGAAACGGAATCGTCACAACTCATCACATCCCTCCTAGTATAAAATGTCGTAGCTTTATTGTTCAGTTTACACTTGATAACGATTGGAGATATTATTTAATAATAACTTTATTGATTTAATCAAAGGCGGGGGTTCAGCCAGAGGCTGCTTTTCAACCCAACCCAATACATACATAGTATAGGTACATAAACACGAAAATACATTGCGTTACTCTTGAAAAATAATACATATGTGTATATGTTAAAAAACGAAGAGAACATTCAGAAACAAAATATAAATTATTAAATACAAAATTTTAAGTCAGCAAAGAACAAGTTTTCAGCAGATCGTGAGAGAGATTTCATGTCGGATTGTATAGTGTTGTAAAGAGTAGGTGCTAAGTATGAAAATGAACACTTAAACTTAAATTTTTTGAAAGAGGCACAATATATAAATCCTTGATACGTAAACTATAGTTATATTGTTTGGGAATAAGTTTGTCAACCAAATATGAAGGTGTACGAGTTACTAAGGTTTTATGTACCAAAGACAGGTATAATTTTTTGGTACGAGATTCTATATCTTCCAATTTCGCTATTTCTCTGTAACTTGAAATATGATCATATTTACGCACATTATATACATAACGTAAGCAAGAGTTCTGAATCATTTTTATTCTATGTTTATCGGCTTGAGACAAATTTGGTACATACACACATGCGAAATAGTCAAACAATGGTAGGATTAGAGAATTAATTAAACGTAGCTTTACATCAGAAGATAATATATTACGGAATTGGTATAAATGTTTTAATTTAATTATTGCTGCTCTCAATTTAGACTGAAGATGGAAGTGAAAATTTAGTTCTTTATCCAATAACATCCCTAAACTTTTGCAAACGTTCTCAGGATGCAATTTCATTCCATCCAGCAATCTGTCAGGAGCGTCACAATTTCCAATCATTAACAAAGTTGATTTATCTGGATTAATTTTGAGACCATTATCCTCCACCCATTGAGTAAGATTATTCAAATCAGAGTTAATAATGTTTGTCAGTTGCGACATCTCTGAGGGATACCCTGAGGCTAATATTTGCGTGTCGTCGGCGTATGAATGAACATCACAGTGTTTTAATTCAGAAGGTAAATCCGCAGTATAGAGTAAAAAAAATAATGGTCCCAGAACTGATCCTTGAGGCACACCCCGTGCTGAAGGAAATGAAGGTGAATTTAATTCCGTAGATTTGTGTGTCACGGATACTCGAAATTCCCGATTGCTAAAATAATCTTTACACCACTTTAATGCGTCAGCTGAAAAGTTGTAGTATTTCAATTTAGCTAGCAGTATTATCAATCGAAACGTCGTATAGTATATTTTTTGCAAAAATAAAGACAATGTCTGTTCGAGATACGTGTGTTATTAGTCATCTCTTAGCAGTACAGCGTCGTGTTGAAAGTGCTCAAAACTTTTTGAAGCTTTGTGATGTAAACCCAACGGAGGTGTTGAAGACAATTGTCACAGGAGATGAAACTATGGAGGCGGGGGAATGGAGGCGAAAAGGAGAAACACCGCCAAGAAAGTTCAGGGTCTGCCAGGCGACAAAAAAGGTGATGGCTACGATATTTTGGGATTGTGTAGGCATTCTTCTTATAAACTTTAAAGAACGTAACACGACAGTCAATGGGGCATATTATGCAGCACTTTTGCATAAATTGCAACAAAAGGAGTGCGTTTGCTGCATGACAGTTTGGGCACATTTTGAAGACAAACCAAAGAAATAGTTTTTAGGGGTTTGAATTGTTAATAACGTTGTTATAAGTGCATTGATGTCAGGGGGGATTATAATGAAAAATAAAAATTGTAAGTCTACAGCGTTTCTTTTATAGTCAGGCTGGAATTTTTTGGCGACGCTCTCGTACATTAGAGAAGAAAGTTGAAAGTTGGTTACCTTACCTACTTTGACTTTGTAATGTAATGATTTTATTTTCCAACTGTACTTTAACTATCCCTGATGATGATTCATTTAGAATCGAAACGTAGGAAAGTTAATCATATTATTATTTAATACACACTGTTTACCACGACTGCATCTCCAATTATCTCTCATCATCCCTACAATCATGCTAACATTTAAGTAATACGAATAAATTTGTAAATACAAATGTTATAATTTTAGAAATTCGACTACCCAAATGGTTTTTATCTGGTTATGGTTGTGAAACAAGACACATCAGTTTGTAACGAAAATACGCCTAATCGTTTTTTATTAGAAAAGCAAAAAAATGTTAGCATTAAAGTTACGAGTACAATAAGTCAACAAGAACATTTTAATATTGCCATTTCTACTATTTCCATATTCGGTGGTGCATTTGCTATTTGCACTATTATTGGTATGATATATTTAAGTAAGTATATATATACAGGGTGTTAATACTAAGTCGTTACATCCGAAAATGGTAGATAGATCTCATTAAAACAAACAACTTTTCTTAGCTCAAATTTTTGATTTGGAGCCCATAGTTATTAGCGTTCTCTTGTTTTTCGAAAAATCGTCATAACTCCCTTATTTTAAGGAATATTTAAAAAATACAAAAACTTTCAGCATTTGCTTTCGGTTCTCTAAAAATGGCGACCAATCAAAAATTTCAAAACAAGATATTTTGAAAACCAGCCCATCGATTTTCGAAAATAAAACATTTTTAAAATCCATAAACTTTCTATTACATAATTTGTCTGAAACATTTTTTTCTATCTGTCCAAAAAAAGTTTTTATTCAAATTGAATTGCAAGATAAATTTTAACAAGCTGCAACAATCATTTAAAACAAATTAGGCTTGCTGCCATTAAACAAGAAACAAACAAGAAAAATAAAACAATAAACAATGAAACAACAAGGGTGGGACTAAATATGATTTTCAAAATGGCCACCATTCGCAGCAACGCAAGCCCGGCAGCGTGCTTTGATGTTGGTGGAGACCTTCGCAAGGACTGCCTGCTTCTCTTTTATATCTTCTGCTGCAGCCACGATTCTAGCCACTAGTTCTAACTCTGTGTTCACCGGTGCCTCGCAAACAGAGGTCTTCATCTGACCCCAAAAAAATAAATCTAGTGGAGTTAGGTCGGGGCTCCGGGCTGGCCACGCAACTGGACCTCTCCTCTCAATCCACTTATTCGGGTATTTTCTATTTAACAATGCGGTGATTTCTCGCGTTGTGTGAGCCGGTGCCCCATCATGCTGAAACCAAAGTCTCCGTCTTATGTTTAGTGGCAAGTCTTCAAGTAGTTCCGGCAGCACAGTATCCAAGAAAATAAAATAATTTTCACCATTCAATCGGTTTGGGAGAATGTAGGGTCCAATAACGTACTCCCCTATGATTCCAGCCCATACATTTCATTGTTTTCAGAAGCTACTTCGTTTTAAATGCTTTTTTTAGTTTGTTAATACTTATGCAAGCCAAGTGAATAAAAACTTTTTTTTTTGGACAGATAGAAAAAAATGTTTCAGATAAATATTGTAATAGAAAGTTTATGGATTTTAAAAATGTTTTATTTTCGAAAATCGATGGGGTGGTTTTCAAAATATCTTCTTTTGAAATTTTTGATTGGTCGCCATTTTGTTATTTGATGAAATAGAAAATAATTGTAAATACAAGTGTTTTAGAGAACCGAAATCAAATGCTGCAAGTTTTTGTATTTTTTAAATATTCCTTAAAATAAGGGAGTTATGACGATTTTTCGAAAAACAAGAGAACGCCAATAACTATGAACTGGGGCTCCAAATCAAAAATTTGAGCTAAGAAAAGTTGTTTGTTTTAATGAGTTCTATCTACCATTTTCGGGTGTAACGAGTTAGTATTAACAACCTGTATATATTTGTGCTTGTATTATTACAAATAACAACAATAACTTATTGTTTTATTTATGTTTAGTACGCAGCATACAAAAAGACAAAAATGAAGCTTCGGTGAATACAACAGATGCAGGGATGTCTTTGACAAGTATGTATATAATTTTTTATACTAGCGTATTATAACAACAACTTTTCGATTGTCATTTCCCTTGTTAAATGAAGTACTTTTAAGACTAGTGCTTAAAAATGACAGTTTAACGCGTAAAAGTACTAAATACCTATTATAACTGTTTATTTATGATAAATATTTACAACGTAATTACTTACATTACTAAATTGAACATTTGATGTCGTTCTTAATACTTCTTCTTGGTTAACTTCAATGTGGATAGAAACTGAAGTAGATGTGCTGCTGGATTCTGATTCTTTGTCGACAATTTTTATTTTTTTAAATGCTGTTTCTTTTTCCCCCAAAATTCTTTGTGAAATTTCTTTCTTATTTTCCAAAGAATTTTCAACGTAGCCTTCAGCAACAGAACTTGAACGCCACCCCCCATGTCGCTTGAGCACTGTAATGTCTGCTCCCGAATCAGCCAAAAATGTTGCAGAACATCGCCGAAAGCAATGCCCGGTATATTCTTTAGCATTTGGGAGGCCGAGGAACTCTGCAATTTTTTTATACCTACCTACAGGAAGCGTGCAACAGTTAAAATTTCTGTAGGTTAGAAAAAACCGTTGATGTTCAGTATGAGTAGGTCGAAGTTGTGCGTACTTGCGAAACATTGCTAAACAGTTGATTCCATCGAAAACCCTTCAGTTATAAAAAAATCGTGAAATATTCGTTTTAGTATTTGGAATATTAATTTTTATGAAAGAAGTAGAATCTTCAATATCTCCTACACGTAAAAACGTAAGTTCCTCCCGGCGACATGCCCCATAGATTCCAACAATTAACACAACCTTTGCCAATAAATAATCCTTGTCATCAGCTTCCTTCATGAAACGAACTATCATAGTTCGGAGCATAGAGTAATTACTCCATAAAGTGGATGGCTTATAAATGGATGATAATTTCGAAAAATAGGCTAAAACTACCTTTTCTGTAATGTGTCCAACGTTTTTCTCCACACACCAACTGTCAAATTTTTTGTAAGTTTCTTCATACAATTTTTTTGATTTTCCTGGAACCAGTGTAGCCAATGCAGCCTCTGCACCATTTTCATCAGAGTCAATCTCTGAGTCACTCATTTTAAGCAAATTTATTACCCAAAATTCCCAAGAAAAATTATACACCGAGCACGTTGACATCAATGTTTATTAAACAACATATTGAATCCCATAGCAACAAAAAGATTAAACTGATGCCTGCCTACTTTTAAATTTTGAAAAATTCAAAATGTTGACATTTGAGAATAAATATAAATAATCTGTTCTAAAACGCTAGTATAAAAAATCTTGCATGGAATACGTTGCGAAATCGTGTTTTAAGCACTAGACGTGTTATCCAACTCGGCTACGACTCGTAGGATAATTTTCACGTCGCGTGCTTAAAACACATTTCTTTCGCAACTTATTGCATAAATAGCTATTTCAAATGTCCACAATGTTCGGCCCGTTAAATATTTATTGTAGCTATCAACATACCTAAGTGAAAGATTTTTGTATAATATTTTAGATGTTGCCCAAAATGATCGCTGGCGACAACTCTTCCGATCTTCTTCAAGAAGTAAAAAAAGCTCGAATTATGTTTGGCATGTTGGAATTGTCGCTTTATTTTATGTCTTGCCTGTTCTTCAGTTAGTTATTACATATCAAGGAGTAAATATATAAAACATTTATACATTTTCACTATTATTATTATTGTTTTTTCACTACAGATCGTTCATATAACTGGCAACGAAGATTTGTGTTACTATAATTTTTTATGTGCACATCCTCTTGGCTATATAACTGACTTTAACCATGTTTTTTCGAATGTGGGGTACATATTTTTAGGATTATTATTTATTATTATAACTTATGTCAAGGAATTATTAGAAAGGAGTACACAAAATGAGGTAAGGTATTTTAAAAAGCAAAAAGAAAATAGATTAAGGGGATTGTCTACGCCTTTCCAAATGAATGAAAAAAATCAGGTCGTAAACCGAGTTCCTATGTCCATCAAACTAGGCTCGTGTGACTAACGATACAAATATCGCTAGCCTAATAATGCAAATAAAATTACTACATTAGTTTGAGCCTTTCGACTCTTGGTGGGAGTGGCGGCTCGTGCATCAAAACTTTGGTGAGGCATGGCATCTAGAGAAAAAATCTGATGTGGCCAGCACATTACCTTCCGTCAGTTATGAGGTATTTATGAAAATTCTACCGGTGAACTGTTACCGGTAAACAGCTTTTTATCAGGTTATAGCTACCGGAATCGATATTTTAAGAACGCAAGTGGTAAACAGGGTAGATCCATAACCTATGAAAAAATTTGAAAATTTAAAACAGGTTAGAAATTTGACGTAGTTAACAAACTGAGCAGAGTCCTATTTTGAACACTTTTATCGCGCGTGCTTCGCTCTGCATCACTACCTTTTTTTGAGATTAGATCCTTGAACAATTTTCGAACACGGTAACCTTTTATCATTCGTGTTTTCGAACACAGTCGGTAGATGCGGTATCTACCGGTAGAATTTTCGTAAATGCGTATGTATTTTCTATAAAATCCATACAGAAAGTTCCTTGCAAAAGATTCTAAATTTTTTATATGTACATTACCTTTCGACAGTTATATGTATTTTATACAAATTCCATACAGAAAGTTTCGAGCAAAAAGATCCTATATTTCGAGTAAAATTATAACATAAATATACTACGAATATGTCAATTGCACTTGACACTGACATCTCTCAATCAGAATTGTATTAATATAGTATCTGTTTCTAGCATAGCTGGCTAATTTATGAAATTTAATTTCTTTATAATTTTATAACTCTATATCCATTTAATGTGAAGTATAAAATGCAGTCAAATCGTATAGAGAATACAATGTTCTTTAATTTTTATAGGAACATTAAATGTGAAAAAATGATATTTAACATCGTTTTTTCAAGAAAAACTGTTAAAATCTTCAAATGAGAGTACTTCCGGTTGACCAATTATAATCAAAATCTAATCAGCTCTTCATATGGATGCAACGAAGAGGAATACGAAAGAATTGTAATTTTTGGAATAGTATTAGAGTTATCGCAGACGAATTTTTTGTTACATACACACACACACACACACACACACACACACACACACACACACACACACACGGACACACATACATACACACACACACACACACACACACACACACACACACACACACACACACACACACACACACACACACACACACACACATACATACAGACATCATCGTAAAAATAGTAAAATCGTATTCCAGGGACCTTAAAACGTGCTTATTCATTAAAAACTCACCACCGAATTTTTTGACCAAAGACAATACCTTCCTTACCTAAAGGTGACAGAAGGTAAAAATGCGTTGCGGGTGAAATTTTTTTTCATTCAAGGTCAAATGCCTTATAATTGAAAGTTATATTTTTCAAGGGAGGTGCAGCTGCATGTTTTCCCCCTTTCATGTACAAAGCTAAATTGCCAGACCACAAAACATTTCTTCCATCTTCGAATTAAAATTTTTAATTTAATTTTTCTTATACTATCAATTGCGGTAGAAATATTTTGCTTCCTTAAAAGTACTAATTTACAAGTTGAAGCAATGTGATCTTTACGTATGCTAGTAGTACTAGTAAAAAGTATGCACGCCCAACAAAATAATTTATTAAGTACTTTACTGCCAACAAGCCAGTTATATTTATCATAGCAGTTGTTAGTTGCATCTTGCCTCCTTCTCCAATATTTATTAATGATGTACTAAGATCAGAACAAAGCAGTGATGGTCTTTTTGTTTTAATTCTTTGACAAACAGTTTATCTTCATAAGACAGTCGATGAAATGGACTTTTGTTAATTAAAAAAATTATATCTTCAGAATTATTCCTTATATTATTATCATCTAATTCGAAGTTCTTATCTTTTAAAGTCCCAGTCGAAGCCATTGCACTTGTTTTGTTTTCAACTAAAATTCAAAATACAAAAACCCTACGTATGTAAACTATAAAAACTACGAGAAAAATAAAAATAATTAAATACTTATTGCCATACGTATTAAAGTCGCAAACCAGGGCCTATTATAATAAAAATGCTAGACAGGCTATGTTATGTTTATGTCGTTAATATTATTTAATCTGGCTTGCAACATGTGCAGTAGATGTCCTGAACTTATTTAAATAATTTGTCAGCATGCCGCGTTTGATAGTATTCACGTACGGTCTCGGCCTCTATAGGGTCGTGTGGAAAGTAAAGTAACTATCTTTTATCCTCTCATTGCATTTTGTATTTGAAGCACTGCCTCGAACAGCGCTGTCTAGCGCACGTATGAATGAAAACATTAGGCAACATTAAGCATTAAGCTACTCATTTCGAGAAGCACTTCAAAGGGTGTAAATTAGATGAACTGCATTACAGATTAGTTATGGTGGTGGCTTAAATTATTCTTTTAATATTTATAAAGACAAGCATTAATGGAATAAGTTGAAATTTAATTTACATACTACTTTACATTATTTACAGCTTTATTTCTTTTGTGGTGCGGCACTGCCTCACCTGCCTACCCTGGCAAGCCGCCACTGCTTGGTGGCTCCAAGAATTATCGTTGCCGAAACTGACTAAACGGGATACGGCCTTAGAGGCGTTCAGGCATAATCCCACAGATAGTACGAGGGTTGCCTTTTAAGTGAAACAGAAACGAACAAGTTCGAAAACAAAGTGTTTATTGCTTTTCGAAATATTCGCCTTTAAGGTCTATACAATTTTGCATACGCTCAAACCAATGGGGTATGTGATCAAATTTTGATTTTTACATATATGATACTAGACCAAAAAATAAAATACCCGTATTTTTTTAAATCGATTAATTATTCATAGTTTACGAGAAAATAATTATTAAAAAATTGAAGAAGGGATCTGTGACGTAGGTATGGTTGAATGATAGAAGAAGATAGTTAGACTGAGATAGATATGTTGTGGTAGGTTATGGAATGGCGAAACTGACAGCTGGCTTAAGTGACAGATATCACGTGATCGCGTACATAATATATGCTATGCGAAAGATAAACGAATTGATAAATTTAGTATGGACTCTGGAGGATTATTATGAAAGTTTTTTCATGGATAATAATAACAATAATATTCGAATATAAATATTTGTATGAAAAATATTTCAGAGTAACCTACTTGGCATACAAGAATCAGCTGATTTAGTTCTGTCTGGTTATGTTTACTACACCAACTCTTGCAGTCAGGTGTGTTTACGAGTGAACGTGTGCATTTAGATTTTTCCGAAGATTTTTCTTTGTTCAATTTCGCCACTCCATGCCTACCACAACACATCTATCTCAGTCTAACTGTCTTCTTCTACCATTTTACCCTACCGACGTCACAGATCCCTTCTCCAAAACATTAAATTGCTAATAACAATATTATTACAAACTAATGTTTAATTTTTATTATTATAATGAGAAACTATAGTGGTTAGTTTTTATATATTATGACTTATATATTGAAATTCAATTATGGTCACATACCCCATTCTGGAAACATTTTCTCCTCTCTGAAGTTGATGGTTTTTCAACATCTTTAGGTGATGAAAATCGCTGTCCACGCATCTTTTGTTTGACAGTGGGGAACAAGAAAAAGTCATTAGGCGATAAATCGGGTGAATACGGGCAATGAGACAGTAATTCGATGTTTTTCTCCTTATATATTCAAAAAAAACATCAATAACTGAGTAATTTGTATGCTTTCGGCGCCTATGGTGGCAAAGCTCTAAAATTGTTAATTTTTGGTTAATTGTCAAGTAAATTTTTCGAATAAAGAATAAATGCTTTAAAATTTTAAAAGGGTTTAAATTTTATTATAAATTTATGACAAATACAGTCATTTTTAGTAAAAACTTGAGACGTATTTTGTATACTTTCAACGCTAAAGTATAAATAACAAGTTACAGGCATAATATCAAGTTTTTTTTAAAAAATAATATGGTATAAATATGTTACAAATTCGTAATAAATTTTGCATAATTAGCAAAAATTTAAAAGTCTTTTCGTTCATTTGGAAAAGGATAGACCAAGGCGTAAACGATCCCCTTTGGCGCTGGTCAACGCCATCTGCTGAATGGCTTAAATGGAACAAAGCGTAAGATTTTTCTCAAAACTTCTGTTAGATACGTTATATTTTTTAGATGTACGGTTTACCAAAACCGTATGGAATGTTTTATGCCTTAGGATTTGCCTTGATAATGGAAGGAATTATGTCCGCTTGTTACCACATTTGCCCTAAGTCGTCAAATTTCCAATTTGGTAAATGAATTACACAATAAAATATAGTAAAATTTTTGAAAGAAGTCTGGTCAAGGTCATCTACGAATTGTACGAATTAAATTTTAGCTGTTCCCATTTCTGAGGATACATAAGACACTATTAAGTTTATTAGAAAATGTAATACCAAATATATGACAAATAAGATTCTGACACAGTGCCAGTATGAAAGAAAATAATGTTATTCGGCTATGAATCAAGATAATATATCTGAATTAATAAATAAACTTACGTTACAGCGTAAGTATTGTCTACAACGAGCATCGTTTTAAAATGGAATGTCATAACTTTATTTGAAAGACAATCGTGCTATATCCATCCTTAACGCACACGCTTCTTGTCATTGCAAATGAGAGATAAATGACAATAGGGGACTACAGCGCAATTGATTTAAGAGAAATTAGGAAAAAATATTGAAAGTATATGCTTAATAATAAATATTAATAAAGAAATAAAACGACATAATTGAAATACTTCGGAAAAAAAGGGGATTTTTGTTGTAGCAGCTCGTCACTCATATGAAATCCATATAGATACCGTGAGTCTATTTTAAAGGTGTACATAGGAGATTAACATGGGAAATTTTGCAATTTGCTCGCCTAATTATTTTAAGCAAAAATGCGTCAAATAAAAGTTTTAGGGTATAAAATTCTACATCTAATGCTGGATTTATACAGCGTAAGCCGTAACGTAACGTACCGTGCCGTGGCGTACTGTAACGTATCGTAACGCGTGATTTTTCTAGGCTATTTTATACAGAACTTTTACGATACATTTTCGTAAAAAGTATACTAATGCTCTGTCGCGACAAATGTAGTGTACATCAGATTTGTATTTATCAGGTTCGTTAGTTTATTCGCAATGCACTATATTTCATATATATTTCCATTGAATATATTAATCCAAACTTTGACACATGACACATGTCACTTATGTCAGTCAAAGTCACACAAGACAGACTATTCGTAATGCTGTATTTTTTATATTTATATCCATTTAATTTATTAATTCCAACTTTGACATAATTAGCCACACAAAAACACTATAGCGCAGGTAAGCAATAATTTTCATAATATCGCAACGTACCGTAACGTGCCGTAACGTAGACGGTACGTCACGTTACGGCTTACATCTGTATAAATTATCACATAAGTATGCATTGATTTATTCTTTACGTTACGTTACGGCACGGTACGTTACGTTACGGCTTACGCTGTATAAATCCAGCATAAAACAGTAAACGGAATTACTTTTACATGCTTTATAACGACAGAAATTAAATATGAAAATGTCGAAAATTACGTTAAAAATATCGACAGCCATAGAATTGAACAAAAAATAAATGCTTGACGTTTTATCTGTCACAACGTAAGTTAACTTATTTGACGTTTCTGACAATTTGATTTGAGCAAATATCGTTAATTATGGCAAGAATTGAAATATAAAATTAATAAAGTTAAGAAAATACAGTTTTGTTTAAATAATATGAATATATCAAAAATTCAACATTGCGTAACAAAATTGTGTATGATGCCGTTATGTATTCTCAACTTATTTCCAATACCTCTACCTTAGTACTACAGAAGGGGTCTACACTTATCATTCCTAAAACTCTTTCTTAGACTAATTGCTCGTCCTATATTCTGATTACGCGGCTCACGTGTATTTTTTGAAGACGCATTAGCAGTCTTTTCAAATTTTGTCACGAATTTAGCTCTTCTTTCGTATAATTGTTCATTTTTTAATCATTTCAGATAATAAAACTAGACAAAATCAAATTGTCAGAAACGTCAAGTAAGTTAACTTACGTTGTGACAGATAAAACGTCAAGCATTTATTTATTTTTGGTTCAATTCCATGGCTGTCGATATTTGCAACGTAATTTTCGATATTTTTATATTTAATTTCTGTCGGTGCAATGCATGAAAAGGTAATTCTGTTTTTTTTTATTTAGATTTAGAATTTTATACTCTAAAACTTTTATTTGACGCATTTTTGCTTAAAATAATTAGGCGAGCAGGAAATTGCAAAAATCTGATTTCCCACGTTAATCTTCTATGTACACCTTTAAGGGCCGGTTCACAGTTTAAACTATGTTTATTACAAATCCATGGTAACGCGCAAAAATATTGTTGTACATAAACGGTTTACAGTTTATACTTAGCTTAAACTATTGCACATTTGTTAAACTCTCGTAATCGACAGTTTAAACTACAAGTAAACTTAGTTTGACTTAAAACTACCGATATTTTAAGCTGCAGTTTAAACTGTAATTATACAACCGGCCCTAAGACAGACACACGGTATATTATTTTCATTGGCGACTTAAAGACGGCCTATAAATATATAACGAATATCCAATTAGGGGCGGAGCCTACTAACAATGGAAGTAGAGAAATTCAAATAGCGGAGGCGTGGCTATCAATCCAGTAGTGCAATTCTCAAACAGTTTTTATTTGAATATAAATATTTTGCATTAAACTTAATAATTTAAATACATTTCCAATTATAAATCATGTAGACTTGTACAGTATAATAAATATAAATATAATTTAGAAATATCATATATTTCAAGAACATATAGGTCCACGAAGAAAATAGTTTGATATAAAAACTTATATTAGTGACGTCACAGTTTTAGTTTTATTTATACGTTCAGATGATATATTTAAAAAATCTAGTGTGGCCAACACAATACCTCCCGCCATTTGCAGCCCGAGTCACAAAAAAGATTAAGTTAATCCTTATTTTTAGTCTAATCTAATCCAAGTAACTACAATTTTTTTAAACCCCTCAACAGGATTAAATCTCAATTACATAGTGGGTTGACATTCACACACATTCATGCCATAGTGGGATTCGAACCCAAAGCCCCGAGGGCACTCATGACATGACGCGTTGCTCTAACCATTGAGTCACCGGAGCTATAATAAAATGAAGATTAAATTTTAAATACCGGGATAGAATAGAATTCACTAATCCAAAAATGAGGATTAGCTTAAACATTTTTGTGAAACCTTCATTTTTATGAATCTAAATACATATGTACCTACATATTTACTTGCTGGAAACTGTATTGAATTCCTCTTCTATTGTTCTATTTACTTTTTTCTTTTTAAAACGTTACTGATATTATTTTGAAATGATTAGTTCTTTGATAGTGGCATTTATCTGTCAGTTACATACATTTGAATAATTGCGTTTTGTTTGTTTAAAGCGTAGGCTCTAGGATTTAAATTATAGATAATTTTATAAATTTATCCATAAAATATATAAAAAAGTATTAAGGCAAATCTATAGAAAATTTAATAATCTTTAATTTTTATAAAAACATTAATCTCGAAAAAATAACATTTAAAGGTATTTTTCGAAAAAAACTATTTTGAGATTCTAGTAAAGTGTCATTTCCGGTTATCCGATTTTCGCCAAAATCTAATGGGCTCTTTCCTTTACAGAAATAGTTCGAAATACACGGTTTCAAAATTTTCTGCATGGTAGTATTTGCGTTAGAATGGAGGATCCACATACATACACACAGACATCATCGTGAAAATGTTAAAATTGGGTTCTAGGGACCTTAAAACGTGGTCATTTACCAAAATCTCGATATGCGATTTTTAGCACGATCCCTATACCTCCCTTACCAAGGGTAGCGGGAGGTAAAAATGGTGGAATCCCCTATTTTTTAATTCGTTTATTATAAAATAATCTTGATCAGACATCTTAAAAAATTACTGTAAATGTACAAATATTTTCTTTATTAACTAATATTTTATAGATACAAGTTTTATGTATGTTATGACAGTCTTAATGATTGTAAATATTTACGAAAATCGCGGTAAAGCTGGTGACGGAAGAGGATACGCAGTTTTTGGAATTTTAGCCGTTGCTACGACTTTAAGTAAGTCATATTTAGTAATTTATTTTTACCTTCTGCTTGGTAAGGGAGGGTAAGGGAACTGTATTAAGTTCCTTTCCGCATATAGTTATTGTTCTATTTACGATTTTCTTTTCAAAACGTTACTATTATTAATTTGAAATGATTAGTTTTTTGACAATGACATTTATCTATCAGTTACATAATTTTGAGAACCAAGGAGTTGTGTTTAAAGCGTAGGCTCCGAGATTTAAATTATAGATAATTTTATAAATTTATCCCTAAAATATATAGAAAACTCTAATGTGGCCAGCACATAACCTCTCGCCCGATATTTTACCTGGTTGTACGCATAAAACGAAAAATATTTTTAAATACAAATACATATATTCATCGGGCGGAGTTTAGAATAGGGTCCAGCTTTAAAATGCATTTTTTTATTGGACTCTATTCTTTTATGTAAAATATCATATAAAAACATGAAATTAGAGCTCGGAAACATGTTTTAATGTTTTTTTAACAAAAAATAGAATTTGACAAGTTAACCTTTTTGTATATGTTATGCAAATTACTATCGAAGATTTGCTTATTAAATAGACTTAAATTTGTCACTGACCTTAAAAATTCACAGTCGTCATATTATAGGCAAACAATATTTTCGACACACAACAAATAACACTGAAAAAAGTAAGAAAAATTAATATGAAACCACATTTGACAGACAGTACACTGTGAATTTATCACAGATTACTAAGTAGCAGTGTTGCCAAATGGCTCATATAAATTATCCCTGTCAATTGTGTAAAAATCCCTAATTTGTTCCCACTTTCACATTTCTGACGTAGTAACGGAAGTCGTAACATAAGTGGTTATCATTTCAAACCTGCCTTACCGACATGACCAGGAACATGCGGACAATGCAGCTGTCTTCATAAACATCGCGCGAAATTTGAATTTTCAAGATAACAACTACAATAGTACACTTCATTTAAAACATAATTTACATAATTAATATATTTACTACAAAAGGGTAAAACAAAATAAATTTATACAAAGTTCATAGATCATTCATTTATGTGTATATATTTTAATAACAACAATAATCGAATTACATATTTTTAATTAAACATTGTACTCATTTCCACACTACCCATGAGGTAGAATACATTAGTACGTTTTTTTAACGTGGTATTGCCAGGAGCCCTAATTCGCAATAAAGCAGTAGAACAAAGGACAAGTATGAAAAGAAAACAAACAGATATGACAAACTTACAAATTTAAGTCTCCCACATCTATGTCGCTTACTACTTCCTCCTCCGGGACAGGAAGAGAAAATATATTCATAATTATAAGCAGTTTTTTAGTTTGAGGTAATTACAGATGTGTACACATATATTTACAACAAATTTCAAAAAAATTATTATAACAAAAGTGTCATTGTTGCTAGGCAATCAGGTTACAACGTAAGATAATAGACAAATTATAAATAAACAAGTTTGTTTTGCATTTCTTCACCATTTCGTGTTTGTGAATCACATCCACAATGGCTGTAAACATAATTTCGCTATATAAGTTATGTGAAGATAAATTTGCTATTCCATTTACGAATTAAATATTATGACTTTAATTTGATGATTTTATTTTCGCGCCGCGATCGTGTTCTCCGGCGCGCGCGCGCCTGAAAACACGATGGCTATTCCATTTACGAATTAAATTTTATGACTTTAATTTTATGATTTTATTTATCGCGCCGCGATCGTGTTCGAAGGCTGATGATAATAAAATAATTAAATTAAGAAATATAGCTGGTCCTCCTAGCTTCGTTTTCTTTTCCACAAAATGTATCAGCAATACCTCACGACAGAAAGAAGCCCAGTCCACACACGTAACGTGGCTCAGCTCCAACTGCTCTTGGATTAAGAAAAGCGTCGCGTTGCCAACCCAAATGTTCACAAAGGCTAGAACCTTGAAAATGGGTAGTTTAGAACAGGCAAAAAAAGTGCCCGTTCTAAAACTTACCGCATAATCGCACACTTTTGCTTCTTTTGGACGGACTTGCGACGACATCTCCAGCCATCAATGCGAGAACTGTCCTCGCACAACGTTAGGTTGCCTCCACACTTACGGCACTGCAAGTTACGCGGGATTAAATTCCACTCTTCTTGCAGCTTCTGCAGAAGAGCAAATTTATCTTCACACAACTTATATAGAGAACGGGCACTCAGCTGTTTCCGGTAACCTTCGAAACAGCTGATCTTGCTGCCCCGGCCTATACCTGACTTCATTGGCAACCAACTTTCTTGGCGCTAATTCAAAATCTAAAGTCAGTTTGTCTTACATTTTGGTAAGAACAACAAATTTTTCTAGTGTTTCATTGTGCGAGCTTAATAGGTGGTTTTTACAATGTCTATGTATTTCAAAAAGCTATCACCTAATATGCAACTTCGCTATTTAGCTAAAATCAAGTTCATTAGTAATATTGAGCCGTATGATTGCGATGAAAGTGAGTTTTCATAGGATATCGGATTTTCCGAATATTTTGCCAATGGATATTATCAATTATCTTATTACCAACAAAGTGTTTACACCCAAGAGTAATTAAACGCTTTTCGGAGTTATAAGCATATGTTTTATCAGAGCAGTTGACGATATAGAAATTTGAAAGAAATGTATTAATTAAAGGATAAGGAAGTAATTTAATATTGAAATGAAGTGAAATATTTATAACTTCTATACTCCAAATACAATATTTTATCTCATAAAATGAAATAAACCTTTTAGTTTTTCTAGAGTTGTTGCGGGGTCATTGACCTCTAACAATTAAAATTTGTCTAGAATTATAAATATTAGTCTACAAATTACTTTTTCATGAAATTTTTCTTTTAAATAGGTATTATATTTTCAAAATATGCTTTAGGTATTTATTTTAAATTTAAATTTTCGTTTATTAATGTAACAACTTCGCACCGCACGGGGCAGCAAGATCAGCTGTTTTGAAGGTTCACGGAAACAGCTGAGTGCCCGTTCTCTATAGCGAAATTATGTTTACAGCGATCCTCCTTGTTTACAGTCATTGTGGATGTGATTCACAAACATGAAATGGTGAAGAAATGCAAAACAAACTTGTTTATTTATAATTTGTCAATCATCTTACCTTGTAACCTGATTGCCTAGCAACAATGTCACTTTTGTTATAATAATTTTTTTGAAATTTGTTTTAAATATATGTGTACACATCTGTAATTACCTTGAACTACGAAAAGAACGTAAAAAATGCTTATAATTATGAATATATTTTCTAGATAAAACTTCTGTATCTGGACAATATACCTATAAATAAATATACTGCTGATGCCCTATCTCTCACTTAAGGTGGCAAGTCGTACGCGATAATATGATTCGCATTCGATAGATGGCAGGACAAGACATCATGGGGAAATTAATTTCGAGTACATTTTGAGCATAAGAGAAAACCCGCGAAAATATGAAGTGATAATAAAAATAACATAAATCATGTGTTGCTTTATAAATAAATAAATTAATTAATTAATAAGCTTTTGAAATATATCAACAAATAACTTTGTTTCTAAATCATTTTTCGAAGGATAATGTTATTTTGGAAATAATTGATCATGTAACAACTATAAAGCTCATTGAACAAAGTTCAAAAAATGCACCAACAAGGCTTAAAATTTAAGGTAGGTTTAAAAAAAATAAAGAAATGCAAATCGAAATTTTGACACAATGTATTATAATTAATCTGATATTTCATATCGATGTAATATTATCAATTTAAGCCGAGTTTAATATTTAATTTACGTTGGTGCAACCATGAACCGGAATTTAAATTTAAACTACAAATGAAGGAAACTAATAATAAGTGTAGGTATAGGTAAACATTTTATTTTATTTGTTTCTTTTTTTTCTGTATAGCAACTAAAATGTCATCAGGTTCTTTACATTTTTTGTTTCGTGGGATTCTTTTTAAAATTATTTCCGGGAGTATGCAGTCTTTGTAGAATTTTGATAATTTTGGTAACATAATATTTTGCCATAAAGTTTTATCTCGCTCTATGATTTCTACAAATATTTTGTCTTCCTTGGACGTAAATACAATAAGGTAACAAAACTGTCTTCGGCAAATGTTTAATTGCCCTTGAATCTAGAAAAAAAAGATTTACAAAATTAATGTAAGTATATAATACATAGTAATTAATAAAAATTACCTGGTAGAAATAATTGTGATTTCTTTTAAGCCTTAGATCCCCATTTAAAATTTCTAAACAAAAGTTTTTTTGTTCTGCAGCTGCTTTTTCAAGTGTAATTCCTTTTTCAACAATTGATGGTACACACTTAACTTCTAGGAGTCTGCTACAAACATTATTGTCTATTCTTGTCAGTTAGTGTAAGAATTTCCCTCCCTTTCTCGTTCTACACCAATAAAATCAAAGCAATCTGGCGCTTGCGCGGAGCTATTCTTACAGACAAGTGCAGCTATATATGCAGATATGTATGTCTGCACTCGTCCAATGTTAGTCTCACAAATCTCACTCCCACCAACAGTATATTAGTTTTATAGGTATATTATCTGGACCCAGCCACCATCTTGAAAATTAGAAAAGTCAATGAACGAATTCGATAGTCAATTAAGGCGGGAAAATTAAAAAAAAACACGTATTTATTTTTTTAAAAGAACGAATAACAATACCTAATAAAGAAGAAAAAATTCTATAATGTATTGGTAATCTAACGAACAGAACTCATTTTAACGAAATTCGGATGGTTATATTCATTCTATTGGCATTTCGCGTCGACATGATTATTAGTTTTGAGGATGTTCGGTGCTTACCAACATACAAGAATAAAATAACCCTGTTTGATTTTGACATGAAGATAAATATAAAATTCAAATAAATAAGGTAATTATTCGTAACACCTGTGCTGGCTAATTCATCGTCATTTCAAAAACCTATGTGCATAGCACTGCTGCTTATAGATCTTACGGTACTTCACAGATGACACTACTAGTTCTTACAAATGTTGACAAATAATTCAAATTGCAGAAAATAGGTAAAAAATTACTTGAAATTATGAATATATTATTTATTAATTACCTGCTTACACAAGGCTATATAATTACAAATACCTTGAAATATTCGTTTATTTTTTCAGTGGGACAGGCATGACAAGTAACGACACATTTATATTTTCAGTGTGACAGGCATGACAAGCAACGATACATTTTACTACAAAACTCATCAAATCATCATAAATCCTTGCTTCCGAGCCCTAATTTTGGTTTATTTTATGGAATATAAGGGTTATGTACCGATATGTAGTCATATAAATGCATTTTGAGCTTGAACCCTATATTATACTTTAGCCTATTCTTTTGCGTTGTTGACTTTTATTTATTTTCATAAGGCGATTTCGGGCGACAACCGTTCACTTGCGGTATGTTACGTTCAGGTACGTTCACACATTCGGGCGCTAGGAACAACTTACACGGTATGCTTGGATCAGTGTTCTCAGTTGAACGGGTTTGCGAGTCGGGTCAGCTCTCTGTTCACTATTTCTATCTCTTTTTATCATGTCTTGTTTGAAATGTCAAAAGTCAAAACAGTCTGTGTCGTGGTCTTTATGTCAAACAGGGTGATATTATTTTCGTTGACTTTTTTGGACAAATATGAATAAACTACCTTTCTTTGTTAATGCATTTTAATTGTCAGACACTATTTTTGACAGTTTTAAATGTCGCAGAATATACATAACCACCAAGCACAGTGTCAACAAGTAAACCAACGATTTTTGGCGCCACCATTGACCATATCATACCGTAACTAATCCTAACAAGCGACCGGGTATGTCGCCCGACATCGCCTATAATCTTCATAATGATGTACAAATATTTTTGACAGTGGCATACAAATATTTTTGATAGTGACATTTATGTGTGAATTACAAGCATTTGAATTTCTTGCCTTGAAGTAGTTTGATCTGAGAATTTTTACATCAAATTATTTTATTTGCATTTCTTTATCTCTAAATCTATAGAAGATATAATAATGTATTTATATTTATCGAATAAAGAATTTAACGTTCTTTAATATAAGTATTTACATAAATTTTCGATAAATAATATGTAGATGATTTTTTTCATGAAACAACTACTTCCAGTTGTCCAATTGTTACCAAAACTTAATCAACTCTTCCCATTATTGTTAGATTGAGCAATCCGTAGTTAAAAATGTCTTAAGTCTTATAGTATTTGAGAAATCGTGAATCCAACATCCACACACACATACGGACATCATCGTAAAAATGTTATAATCGGATTCTAGACACCTTAAAATGTGCTTATTCGCTAAAATCTGGATATGCGATTTTTAGCATGAATCCAATACCTCTTAGCGAGAGGTAAAAAGTTTTAATGCAAACCAGTAGAAAATTTAATAACTTTAATTTTGATAACATAAATCTCGAACAGATTTTGCATAATTGGTAAAAATGTAGACCCTCTTTTCGTTCATTTGGAAACGTGGCGACGATCCTCTTAAAATGTGGTCATATACCTCCCTTACCAAGGGTAGCGGGAGATAAAAAAAACATCAAAAATGAGACAGCCTTCTTATAATGTGCGAATATATTGCCCTTAATATTTCATTATTTTAGGTACAGTTGCTTTATTTATTGGAACGCAGCTATATTTCTGGATCATTTTCAGCATTTTACAAATCGCATTATGTTTGGGACTGACATGGGCTTTAGATAAAACGTTATTTAAAAGCGTTTTGAATGAAAACGAAAGAAAATCTTTTACCGCAGTCCAAATTTGTCGTATTGTGCTATGGATAATAGGAAATGTCATAAATTGGCTTTGCGTTGTTTATGGTATATACACCAGAAGTGGTTTTGCTACGTATTTACTTATGGTCCTAATTATAAATGGTTTATTTTATACCATTTATTATATATCTATGAAGGTAACTACATACCAACTCAAATTATAAAATCTACACAAATGGTTAGAAATTTCTACAAACTTACAAAAAACTGTGGGCCAAATGATTGGTGACCAGCATTTTAAGGGTCATCTTCTAGTCCAAATTTAGCTTGTAGCGAGACCCTTTACTTTTGGCACAATGAAAAACAACTTTGTAAAAATCCAGTGAGTACAGGCAAATCTACCTTGCAAGATATTGGCGAAAAAACTGAACTATAGATGGCAAGCTGGACGGTAGCAAGATGGCGGAGGAATAAGGAGAGTTCCCTCATTCCTTATTGCTGGCAATATGCATTTCAAAGTGCAAAGTATTTGATATGGAGAAAGTTAACAAAAAGTTAAGTGATATTTCTGAATACATTGTTTCTGCACGTCCTATAAAGGAAGACGAAGCCAGTCATTTGAGTGGAGATCCTCATATGATTGAAATTTTATTAAATAAGAATATAAATTACTGGAAAGCAAATTTAGTTGTAGAGCAGAATTGAGAGGCAAATGCAAACATATTGTTGCAATTTTGTTGCATATAAACAGGATAGTAAAAATCAAAACTATATTTATTGTTTTACAACAAAATTTATCAATATTGTTATGCTATTAATTTATTTGTTTATGGGTTTGTGTATTACAGAGTAGCAGAAATAGAAAATTAAACTGTATATATTTGGAACAAAATAAGGGGAAAACTTATTAAAAAGGATGATAAACAGTGTAGTTTAGCTATTATTATTAGAAGAATTTTACCATGCTGTTTTAAAAAAGAAAAAAATAGAACCGATTGGAGACGTCAAAACTATAAGGGAAGAAAATTTCAAGATCATATTTTGTTACTTGGGATATAGTGTAAACTTACACTTTTTGACTTATAATTGCTCCATTGTGGCACTGAGCAGTATCTATGACAGTTACTGATCATTATTTAAACCTGAATATACACTATATATCTAACTTTCTTTTACAACAAATATAAATTAAAGCTGTTTAAAATTACATACGTTTCAAATGTATGCTATCAACGTTTCCTTATTCCTCTAGTTCACAAATCTGCCGCCAGACGTCACCCACTTTGATTTTTTTCGCCAATATGGGATAATAAACCAGAAAAGTGTAACGGTCAAATTTGGCGCCAAATTCAAACTCAGTTCATAACGCTGAGAACATAATTTTAATCGCCGTGTATTTCTTACCAAGGAAATTTTTGCTCAACTTTAAAAGCCGAGACATCTCATAAAAGTAAATCTCTTATGCAAAACATTATATGTACCACCTAGAATGATCCTTTATCTCCAGATTCGTACATTAATATTCACATGTGCACAGTTATAATTATTTAAATAAAAAAACAATACTACAAAATTCAATGAACGTATATCTCGATTGGTCCTACAACTTCGGTACGCAGCCAATCGCAGCATAGCTTGTGTTGCACTTGACGTATTTAGAGGCGGGTGAGGGACTATCCACGACATACGGAATTTTAACTTACACGTAACATTTTATTTTCTAATAATTTTCTTACTCTACCTTTTCAAGGATTTTAAATTGTTGCAATCTATTACTGAATAAACAAACTATCAAATCCTTAACAAAAGCTGCTTAATTTCTTTTAGAAAATATCTTTTTTTTTTGGCAGTAAAATCACACTTCCATAAGAAACCTATACTAGGGAATTCAAACTATAAACTCGGGCCAAAAGCAAATTCTAACCTTACTTTTCTGGTCTATACTCACAGGTAAATGGAGATACAATGCCTAATAAAATTAAAGCTGGGGGAGTTTTTTATGTTATCTACCTAACTATGAAAACAACGAATCAAAGAAATAAAATTTAATTTTTTGACGTAAGAACCGTTAACACTAACACACTTATTCCAACACTTTTCTAATAAAGCTATGCCTTCCAAAAAAAAAAATCTTTTGATAATTCTACAAAATACGACTCCACGGCGTTTTCCAAGTCATCATTCGATAAAAAGCGACGCCCTCTCAAATGTTTTTTGAGTTTTGGAAAGAAATAATAGTCACAGGGGGCGAGGTCAGGACAGTAATTCCTCAAAGCCGTATTCATTGACTACTGCTTGAACAATTCGTTTTTTATGCACCCTGCACTTGTGCAGAAGCAATTGTGGGGCTTTTTTCGCGTATAGCCGTTTTCAAGTTCTTAATTGTGTCTTTGTAGACATTTCCCGTTATTGTAGTACCTCCGCGTCCCAGAAAACTGTGGCCATCACTTTCCCCAAAGAACATTGTGTCTTCGCCTTCTTGGGTGGTGGAGAGCCGTTATGAATCCATTGCATGGACTCATGTTTCGTGGGAGGTTCAAAATGGTGTACCCAGATATCATCCTCGGTTATAATTCTGTAGAAAGTCTTCATCTTGGGATAAAACATTCAAATTTTTGTTCGGGACTGAGCACTCTGGGAATCCATCGTGCCGACACTTTGCTCATTCCCAAATCTTCGTGTAGAATTTTAATTGTAGTTCCTTTTGGCATATACTCAATTAAAAGAATACCCTCCGCGTCCCAGAAAACTGTGGCTATCATTTTCCCCAAAGTACATAGTGTCTTCACCGTCTTGGGTGGTGGAGAGCCCTTATGAATCCATTGCATGGACTCATGTTTCGTGGAAGGTTCAAAATGGTGTACCCAGATTTTATCCTCGGTTATAATTCTGTAGAAAAAGTCTTCATCTTGGGATAAAGCAGTCAAATTCTCCTCGAAAATTTGTCGTCTACACAGTTTTTGTTCGGGACTGAGCACTCTGGGAATCCATCATGCCGACACTTTGCTCATTCCCAAATCTTCGTGTACAATTTTAATTGTAGTTCCTTTTAGCATATACTCAATTTAAAAAATACCCACCGCGTCCCAAAAAACTGTGGCCATCACTTTGCCCAAAGAATATTGTCTTCGACTTCTTGGGTAGTGGAGAGCCGCTATGAATCCATTGCATGGACTCATGTTTCGTGGGGTGTTCAAAATGGTGTACCCAGGTTTCATCCCCGGTTATAATTCTGTAGAAAATGTCTTCATCTTGGGATAAAGCAGTCAAATTCTCCTCGAAAATTTGTTGTCTACACAGTTTTTGTTCGGAACTGAGCACTCTGGGAATCCATCGTGCCGGCACTTTGCTCATTCCAAATCTTCGTGTAGAATCTTAATTGTAGTCCCTTTTGGCATATACTCAATTAAAAGAATACCCACCGCGTCCCACAAAACTGTGGCCATCACTTTTCCCAAAGAACATTGTGTCTTCGCGTTCTTGGGTTGTGGAGAGCCCTTATAAATTCATTGCATGGACTCATGTTTCATGGGAGGTTGAAAATGGTGTACCCAGGTTTTATCCTCGGTTATAATTCTGTAGAAAAAGTCTTCATCTTGGGATAAAACACTCAAATTCTCCTCGAAAATTTGTCGTCTACACAGTTTTTGTTCGGGACTGAGCACTCTGGAAATCAATCGTGCCGACACTTTGCTCATTCCAAATCGTCGTGTAGAATTTTAATTGTAGTTCCTTTTGGCATATACTCAATTAAAAGAATACCCACCGCGTCCCACAAAACTGTGGCCATCACTTTTCCCAAAGAACATTGTGTCTTCGCCTTCTTGGGTTGTGGAGAGCTCTTATGAATCCATTGCATGGACTCATGTTTCGTGGGAGGTTCAAAATGGTGTACCCAGGTTTCATCCTCGGTTATAATTATGTAGAAAAAGTCTTCATTTTGGGATAAAACACTCAAATTCTGCTCGAAAATTTGTTGTCTGCACAGTTTTTGTTCGGGACTTAGCACTCTGGGAATCCAGCGCGCCGACACTTTGCTCATTCCCAAATCTTCGTGTAGAATTTTAATTGTAGTCCCTTTTGGCATATACTCAATTTAAAAAATACCCACCGCGTCCTAGGATACTGTGGCTATCACTGTCCCCAAAGAACATAGTGTCTTCGACTTCTTGGGTAGTGGAGAGCCCTTATGAATCCATTGCATGGGCTCTTGTTTCGTGGGAGGTTCAAAATGGTGTACCCAGGTTTAATCCCCGGTTATAATTCTGTAGAAAATGTCTTCATCTTGGGATGAAGCAGTCAAATTCTCCTCGAAAATTTGTTGTCTACACAGTTTTTGTTCGGGACTGAGCACTCTGGGAATCCATCGTGCCGACACTTTGCTCATTCCCAAATCTTCGTGTAGAATTTTAATTGTAGTCCCTTTTGGCATATACTTAATTAAAAGAATACCCACCGCGTCCCATAAAACTATGGCCATCACTTTTCCCAAAGAACATTGTGTCTTCGCCTTCTTGGGTTGTGGAGAGCCCTTATGAATCCATTGCATGGACTCATGTTTCGTGGGAGGTTCAAAATGGTGTACCCAGGTTTCATCCTCGGTTATAATTCTGTAGAAAATGTCTTCATCTTGGGATAAAGCAGTCAAATTCTCCTCGCAAATTTGTCGTCTACACAGTTTTTGTTCGGGACTGAGCACTCTGGGAGTCCATCGTGGCGACACTTTGCTCATCAAACACTCGTTTCTGATATTCCTATTTCTCTAGCAATAACTGAAACTTTTACTTGGCGGCCAGCACCAAATCTTCAACATTGTTGATGATTTCTTCAGTTCGTGCTTCCAGAGATCTTCCACACTATATTCCCTGCTCCATTTGAACTGCTTGCACAAATATTTGACTTGGAAATAGGACGGGCTGTTTTCTCCATACATTGTCACCATTCTCTCATGGACATTCTTCGGGGTACTGCCTTTTTTCGATAGAAATATAGGCAACTCTTCCTATGCGATATACCATCTTGTGGCAGATTTTGGAAGCTCTCAGATAGACATAAGTCATAACTTTATTGTTCAAATTTGGAGTATTTATTCATTTATTTCTGTGTTATAATGACAAAATCAAATTTTTATTGCTGTATTCCAGTGTATATCGTGGATAAAGAAAGATCCGAATTTATATCTCCATTCTTTACCATTACCGACAAAGAAAAAATAATGTTAGGTGGAGAATTAGTTAATAAGCGTAAAATCTGAATAAATAATCTGAGAAAATCCAAGTCCCTACATGGAAGTTTGCGGCCTTCATTTCACCGAAGATTCATTTTTTTAAATTTACTAGTAAAAGAAACTTAGATATTTAAAAATTTGCAACATCCACTTGTAAATTGCCAGTCTTATTTTCCATCCAAAGACAGGGAAGAAAGGGCTAGGAAACAAGCTAAATAAGCACAATTAAATGAATTATTTATTGATGCATGATCCAGAACCAGCACTTTGGACACAAATGAAGCAACAGAAAACGAAATGATTGCAGCTAAATGCATTATTAGATTTAATTAACGAGCAACGAAATGTGCAAAATGAGAAACCTTTTCGCGAATTTGCATTACAAGTTAACACACCGAATTTCTTAACATTGAGTGAATTAAGTACGACAAATAGTGTTCTTTGTAGTTTTACTATATATTTAAAGTTTTCTTCAGTAGTATGAGGGGCAGACTGCAAAGTACTTGTTTGCCAACAGAGTACATATATCGGTATATCATTTGTATTTGTTGTGGTCTCCGTATTTACCATACCGCAAGAAATAATATGCCCAGCTTTGAAAACTACCTCGACCGAAAATGAGAGTTTATTAAATTTCATAACCTACAAAAACTTCAAAATTATAGTACTGTTACGTACTAAATACAAAAATTATATTAATAAAATGTAGAATAATTTGACAACAAACTTACTTTTTAAATATATAGAAATAAACATGGAATACAGAAAAGAAATATGAGGTTTCAACAGCAATATTGTCTCAGTCAGTAGGCAGTAGGTATGTTCCTCGAGTATGTCTATCTGGCAGCTTCCTTAACCCACCGTTTCGGCGTTGCGATCTTAATCGAGATCGCCTATTATGATGCTTCTATGTTCAAGTTTCAAATCACTCATTTTCGTTTCTTTCAACTGATATAAAAATGACAAATGTTTAGCGATTGGAGTCAAATTTGCAGATGACATAAAATGTCGCAGAAACTTGACATAAGAAAATTGTCGCGATAGCTTATTGTTTTCACAGCTAGATACAGTGGCGTGCCTAGGGCGGGGCAAACAGGGCAAGTGCCCTGGGCGCCAGAACCAAGGGGCGCCGCTTGGAGCCCTTGGTATCCGTATGTGCGTGCCAGAATTTGAACTGTTAAAACTGTTGATTGCTGTGCGTATTGACATTTTACGGAACTGTTGAAGCTCTCTGTTCATTTTTTCATCGTCTACTCAACGCTGGGAAATACTCAAAAATGCTATGCCCATAGTTATTAAATCTGAGTCTAAAACAATATGGAGTGCAAAAGTGGAAGTTGTGAAGCCCATAAACAACTACCTTGACGGCATACTCCAAGTTCTCGAGACTATAATGGATGATGTAAAAGAAACGAGTGAAAGAAGAAGTGATGCTACGCAATTGTACAACCGTATGTTGACACTCGATTTTGACTCTACTTGGATTTTGGACGACAGTACTCATTCCTATTGATAGAGTTCAGAAAATACTGCAAGATATAAATATGAACCTTCATGATGCCGCCTTAGATTTGAAAGGTTTAAGAGATTATTTTTGCAATGAAAAAGAAACTGGCTGAAGCTCTGGAAATTGAACTTAGTCTCTGACAAAATTGGGATGTTGAAACCGAAAAACGCCAACGGCGAAAAATCTTCGCCATGCAAATAATGTTGACTAATAGCAGTTTCCATAGCTAGCTGTGAAAGATCTTTCAACAAATTAAAACTGATCTTAAATTATCTGAGAGTCTCCATGGGTCAAGATCGATTAAGTGATCTTGCTTTGATGAGAGTTGAAAGAAATGAAACTGAAAAGATTTCGAGCACGTTATGAATGCCATTTTTTATCGTAATGACCCCCGGAATATATGGTATAAGTTTGTCGGTCGAGTCGCGGAACATCCATATATTGATAGTCATTTTATTATTGTGCTGATTCATTCATGGTTGAAGTTACTTCATAATATTTATATGGATTTTTCAACAACAATACAAATGCCACATATTTCACTACACTAAAGCGAGAAAGAAGTAATCTTGATTTTACATTGTTGACGGGGCGCAATTACGACCCTTGCCCTGGCAGTGGCGTAGTGAAGGGGGGGTAAAGGGGGCTATTGTGCCCCAGGCGCCACTCGCAGGGGCGCCAAACTGTCCTCAGGACAAGATTTTCCGGAAAATTTAAATTTTTATTTTGATTCGTTTTGGGGAAATAATATTTGAGTTTCGGGACCGACACTGCCTTCCTTCAACTATAAACAACCTATCATTCCAGGGCGGTTGCTATGACAATGGCGAAAATACGTTACTGCGCATGTGACGTCAGTCTAGGAGCTAAAAGTTGGCTATCTAGCTGAATCCGTTATTGCGCTGCGGTAACAACCAGGCACTACTTCCAACTATAAATTGACACATTGCATTCAGTGTGTTAGAGTGAAATATAATAGTGTATTATATGTAATAAAATAATGGGAGAAAGATCACAGAAGACATACAGAATATTCAAATTGTATTAATACATATATTGCTTGCATTTACTATAGGGCGCGAGCAGTCACTCGAGCGACCTTGACGTGTTTAGAATCAGCTAATTTGTGTGAGCGTTTCACTTTGACAAGAATAATGTCACTTTGACAGGAGCAATGTTTTGACTTATTTTGATTTTGAACAGCTAAATTGTTAATATTCTACAAATTTCAGGCAGTAAAACACATAAACTGAAAATAGTAACATTTTAACAGTTCAAAATTAAAATAAGTTAAAACATTGGTCTTGTCAAAGTGACATTGTTCAAGTCAAAATGACACGCACACAGATATTAGCTGATTCTAAGCACTTCAAGGCTGCTCGAGTCACATGTCTGCTCACGCTCTATAAAGTAAATTATCCTTTTTTATTTTATTTTTTACACTTGTTTAAAAGTACTAAATTAAGTTAAAATTATTTCTTCTCATTCATTTATATTACCATATATTTTTAAATTTCTTATAAATTTCAATATTTCTTTGTTCGGCTTCTTTATTTTTTAACGCGATTTGAACTCGTATCCCTATTTGTCCTGAAAAATAGTACCTATAGTGTGTTTTAGATGCGCACTTAGGTAGTGACTATTCATGTATTATACAGTATTTTAGGTAGGTAGGTACTGCACTCTGTTATCGAAATAAAAATAATAAAACTAAAAACTTTTTGCTAAATGTTGGAGTAAGAAATAAAAATTTCTTTAAAATGTCTATGAAATATATTTATATACCCGTTTTTTGGTCAAATAACTGTAGTAAAATGCCCTAAAATGACATTTAAAGATTATTTTATGAAAAAAGTTCTTACGGGAAAGGGGCGCTCAAAAGGTATTATACCCCAGGCGCCAATTATGCTCGCTACGCCACTTTGCCCTGGGCACCATTTCACTTTGATACGCCACTGGCTAGATAGATAGGTAACATAAAAAACTCCCTTCGTAATAAAGGCGATGTAACCCAATATTAAATGCTCGAAAAAAATATGAAGACTCACCATTTGCGTAGGTTTCATAAGTTTTTAAACTTGTATTTTGTGTATTGTACTTTAACTGTATTTACAGATATGCCATAAGGAAAAAATACTAGTTGTTACTTGGATTTTTATCGTACTAGCAACAATAGTATGGGGGTTTGCCTTGTATTTTTTCGTTACAAATGTATCGGCTTGGGAAGTAAGTACTTGTTCCTTATAGACAGGCCCTGTACATTTAAGACGTTTTTATTTAAGTAGATTATAAACTACTATGCTTTAAATTTACAGAAATCTCCAGCTGAGTCGAGAAATATGAATCAAGAATGTCTATTAGTGAGATACTACGACAACCACGACATTTGGCACTTTTTAAGTTCTGTAGCTTTGTTTTTCACGTTCATTGTGTTATTAACACTTGACGAAGGACTTTCACGGACGCCACGCGCAGACATCACAGATTTCCACACCCATTAATATTTTTGTAGTGTAATATTTGTACAAATCTATATATTTTATACGTTGTATAATAAAATCGAGTAATTTCTTGTATAATTTTTTACTTTAATCCTTTGCTTTCTATTTTATCTTTCGGCAAAGGATGCAAGTTTGTTTTACTTTTACAAACACAACAGAACGCATTTTTATTTATGGACCTAACCCCAGTGGCGGATTTAGAAAATTATAATAGGGGGGGGGGCACTAAATTCGGAAAAACAAATTTTAAATATATAGGGTGAGCCCCCCCCTTCCCAATCTCGTTAACTTTTGTGGTGTACTGTAAAAAATTGCTCATATAAAAGTTTTATTATTTTAAATATACTATTTGATGGCAGATGTAAATATTTTTTATAAAGTCTGAACTTTTATTTTTTGAAATAGCATCCTATAATATTTTAATAATAATAATAATAATAATTTTATTCCCAACAGAAGTCCATTTACAGGGAAATATATAATAATATTAAACATATGCTATAGTTAATTATACAACATAAATAAAGAAAGAAAAAAAAATACAAATAATTATAAATAAAGGTTTTCATAATGATTCTCTGCGTTGCGACACATAATATGGATTGGTGACCTGAGAAGAATATCCGTATTGGAAACTGGCATATGGAATGTCCTTTGGTGCCTGGATGTTTGCCTAGGAACATGTAACATAATACGGGACAATAAAGAGGAGCAATCAATTTTATTATTCAAAAGTAAAAGTAAAAATTTAGCGGATTGTTGCTCTCGTCTGATATCCAGTGATGGCATATTATGACGCTGTAATAAATTGTTATGATCAGTACCAATTTCAGGGTAAACTCTGTCAATTCGAAATGATAAATACTTCAAGAAACGACGATATATTTTCTTAATAACTGTTATTTGATACTCATATGATGGAAACCAAATTAAGGATGCATAGTCAAATTTGCTCATAATAAATGATAAGAATAGTGTTTTTAAAACAGAAATATTATTGAATTGCCTGGTTATTCTAATGATAAAGCCCAAGGTTTTATTAGCTTCATTGCAAATATTATTTATGTGTTCTGTGAATTTTAGATTAAAGCAAAAGGTGATACCAAGATCTTTAATTGACTCTTTTTTACACAAAAAATTATTATTAATTTTATATTGGTACAGTATAGGGTTTTGCCGACGAGTGTATGTTATGAAACAACATTTGTTGGCATTTAAAATTAATTTATTGTTTTCACACCACGCTACCATAATGTTTATATTATTTTGCAATGTCATGACGTCGTTTAATGATGTAATACAGGGTGGGGCAGAAAAACCTATCCGATTTCAAATCCCTTTTTCCCAGAAGAGGGAGCAGGTAGAGTAGTGGGGTAAAAACCGTTAGAAAGCCGGTTTTATGCCATTTGTCAGTAGTCAACATGCCTTGGTCTGGTGAACATCGTGCTTTTGTTATTGAGCGGTTTATCGAATGCGGCGGTTCGATAATTGCTACACAACGTGCTTTTCGAATTCATTTCGGACTCGGGCGTCATGATCCTGTTCCACATCACGCTACGATTAAAGTGTGGGTGTCAAATTTTAGACAGACGAGTTCAGCATTGAAAAAGAAGTCGCCTGGACGTCCCAGGACAGCAACAGGACCTGAAAACGTGGCCAATGTGAGAGCCGCGATTGAACGTTCCCCGCGTCGTTCGGCGCGAAAACATTCGCTCGCTTTGGCGATTTCCAACCGCAATATTCGGCGCATTTTGCACCGGGACCTCAAAATGCATCCCTACAAAATGGTTGTTGCACAGGAATTAAGTGAAAGGGATTTTGAAACCCGTACGAACCTGTGTCGCGATCTCCGAGAACTCCCAAACGACGATGTTGTGCTCTTCACGGACGAAGCCCATTTTCACCTTTGTGGTGCCGTTAACAGGCAGAATTTTCGATATTGGAGTGACGAAAATCCTCGAGAAATCCATCAGGAACCCCTCCATAGCCCAAAAGTGACTGTGTGGTGTGCTCTTTCCCGCCTAGGCGTCTGGGGGCCTTACTTTTTTGAAGAAAATGGGCAAACCGTAACGGTCAACAGCGAGCGCTATTGTTTCATGCTGGAAAATTTTCTTAGACCCAAAATGGAAGAAAATGGCGTGGAAAATGTGTGGTTTCAACAGGATGGTGCAACCGCCCACACATCGCGACGATCAATGGACATTCTCAGGGAACTGTTTCCCGGTCGCCTCATTTCCCTGAGAGGTGATCTTGGCTGGCCGCCGCGCTCACCGGATCTCACTCCATGTGACTTCTTCCTTTGGGGTTACCTCAAATCGAAGGTTTACCAGCATCGACCAAGGACCCTTCTTGCTTTACGAAGGGAAATTGCTCGGGCAATTGAAGAAATTCCTGTGGAAATGACGGTGAAAGTCATGGAAAGCTACCGCGAGCGCCTAAATCAGTGTATCCCCTCCCAAGGACGACATTTGAGTGATGTGCTTTTCAAAACTTAAATTTAAAAATGGCATAAAATTTGCGATATGTTAATAAAAAAAATTTTTGACAAGTTGAGTGGTTTTAATTTTATAACGTTTTGAAATCGGATAGGTTTTTCAGCCCCACCCTGTATTATAGAAAATTTTTATATCGTCTGCATATGCAAGAGCTGGACATGTAAATGATTGTAATAGTTCATCAATAAACAATAAAAACAACAAAGGACCTAAATTGGAACCTTGAGGCACACCTGAGGATGGAACAAAATGAAAAGAAGAGTAGCCGTTATATGAGACAAAGCAGATACGATTTGTTAAATACGATTGTAAAAGATGGGTTAATTTAGGTGCTGCTCCATATTTACTCACCTTTTTGAGTAATATTTCATGATTGATAGAGTCGAATGCTCCAGAAAAGTCTGAATATATAGTATCTACTTGTCCGCGAACGTCAATAATTTCAGAAACATATTGACTGAAAACTGCAAGATTAGTTGTCGTGGATCTGCCGCACATGAAACCATGTTGATTTGTAGAGATTAATGATTTGGTGTTATTTTACTAAAATATAAATCCCCATTTTTTGTCTTTTAAATGATCTATTTGGGGTCCTGCACCATAACAAAAAATAGTAAAATGTACATTTATACTTAAAGTATTATTCAATAAATAGGGAATAAGCTGAAGAAAACAATTTTTTAATAATTAATTTGCGAGATATTTGACGTATGTTGTCAGTGTCACTGTGACGTCACATTAGTGCTAACTTTCTCTCGCTGCCTATTATAAAATAGGTGTCGCCATGACGTCACGTTGACTTTAAAAATCAAATTCAGTTAAACCAAAAACAATTAAGACTTTTTAATACAACGAATTGTTTCAAAATTTAAAAAGAAAAACTTTCATTTAAAATAATAAAAAAATCAGAGTGCAGGACCCCAAACAAGTAAATGAGTTTGAGAAATAATGTTTGTTCAAATATCCTAAGTAGCCATGAGAAAATAAATAAAATGCAATAATGTTATGCAAAACAAGTTAAAACATCTCGTAAAACTTCAAGTTGTAATAAGAACAACTTACGACAAAAAAATGGCGGTTTATATTTTAGTGAATTAATTATTGTTTGCTATTCAAAAAATAAAAGTTGATAGTCGTATCTTTTAAACGTGACTTTATAAACAATACCTACATCTGCCATCAAATAGTATAATAAAAATAATAACACTATTATATGAACCATTTATTCTATTACTTATAAAAAATAAATTTAGGGGGGGGGGCATCTCTGAAATAATAAACAATTTGAAAAATAAATAGAAATTATGTATTTTTATTAGTATGTTTATTCTTTTACATATGATGTGTAATACGTGAATATGTAATAATTAAATAAAAAAATCTGATGTGGCCAGCACATTACCTTCCGTCAGTTCTATGTATTTTGTATAAATGTCATGCATAAAGTTCCTTGCAAAAGATTATATTTCCTGTACATTACCTTAAGGCAGTTGTATGCATTTTATACAAATTCCATACAGAAAGTTTCTAACAAAAGATCCTATATTTCCAGTAAAATTATAACATAAACATACTGTCAACTGCACTTGACATTAACACCTTTCAATCAGAATTTTCTTAATGTAGCAGCTGTTTTCAAAGTTATAGCAAAGCTGACTAATATATATGATATTTAATTCCTTTATAATTTTTACCTTCCGTCACCTTTAGGTAAGGAAGGTATTGTCTTTGGTCAAAAAATTCGGTACTGAGTTTTTGATGAATAAGCACGTTTTAGGGTCCCTAGAATACGATTTTACTATTTTTACGATGATGTCTGTATGTGTGTGTGTGTGTGTGTGTGTGTGTGTGTGTGTGTGTGTGTGTGTGTGTGTGTGTGTGTGTGTGTGTGTGTGTGTGTGTGTGTGTGTGTATGTGTGTGTGTGTGTGTGTGTGTGTGTGTGTGTGTGTGTGTGTGTGTGTGTGTCTGTGTGTGACAAAATTTTCTAATGCGATAACTCTAATACTACAATTCCAAAAATTATAATTCTTTCATATTCCTCTTCGTTGCATCCATGTGAAGAGCTGATTAGATTTTGGTTATAATTGGTCAACCGGAAGTATCCTTATTTGAAGATTTTAACAGTTTTTCTTGAAAAAACGATGTTAAATATCATTTTTTCACATTTAATGTTATTATAAATATTAAAGAATTATTTATTCTCTATACGATTTGAATGCATTTTATACTTCATATTAAATGGACATAGAGTTAAAAAATTATAAAGAATTAAATATCATATATATTAGTCAGCTTTGCTATAACTCTGGAAACAGCTGCTACATTAAGAAAATTCTGATTGAAAGGTGTCAGTGTCAAGTGCAGTTGACAGTACGTTTATGTTATAATTTTACTGGAAATATAGGATCTTTTGTTAGAAACTTTCTGTATGGAATTTGTATAAAATACATACAACTGCCTTAAGGTAATGTACAAGAAATATAATCTTTTGCAAGGAACTTTCTGTATGACATTTATACAAAATACATAGAACTGACGGAAGGTAATGTGCTGGCCACATCAGATTTTTTAACTCTATGTCCATTTAATATGAAGTATAAAATGCATTCAAATCGTATAGAGACTAAATAATTCTTTAATATTTATAATAACATTAAATGTGAAAAAATGATATTTAACATCGTTTTTTCAAGAAAAACTGTTAAAATCTTCAAATGAGGGTACTTCCGGTTGACCAATTATAACCAAAATCTAATCAGCTCTTCACATGGATGTAACGAAGAGGAATACGAAAGAATTATAATTTTTGTAATTGTAGTATTAGAGTTATCGCATTAGAAAATTTTGTCACACACAGACACACACACACACACACATACACACACACACACACACACACACACACACACACACACACATACATACATACATACATACATACATACACACACACACATACAGACATCATCGTAAAAATAGTAAAATCGTATTCTAGGGACCCTAAAACGTGCTTATTCATCAAAAACTCACCACCGAATTTTTTGACCAAAGACAATACCTTCCTTACCTAAAGGTGAAGGAAGGTAAAAATAACAGGGGGGGCACGTGCCCGAATGCCCCCCCGCCCTCTAAATCCGCCACTGCCTAACCCTGTTACTTGTGTTTACGCGCGCGAACTGTCAATTTTCTTAACAAATTCTGCAAATTTAGTTACACTTTATGCTAGCGCGCTATACTACGTGTACGTATTTCACTACACACTTCCAGAAAATACGCTAGTCCAGTGCTGCCATTAATTCGCATAATAGCCACCAAACACTCCCCAAATGTTTCATGTTTGTCATGGCACTCTGATTACATGTAGAAATAAATATGAAAATAATAATTTTTCTTTTGCATTTTTCTCGTTTTTTTCGTTATGTAAGGGTATAAAAATTTGATATCGTTGTACTCAGAAAAAATGCTGAATCGAATAGGCGAATAAAAAAAGTAGGTTCTCATTTAAAATTAAAAAGTTGAATTCTGTATTTTGAGAACCACTGGTTGAAAATTTTTTTTGTAATGCTCATTTTAATAGTGTTATAATATAGAAATTGTTTGCTAATTTAACCGACTTCGTATCTCTTACGGTTCTCAAGATAGCAATAGTGAAACACTTAAATTGAACAGCCTGTATATACAGGGTGTTAATACTAAGTTGTAACACCCGAAAACGGCAGTTAGAACTCATTGAAACACACAACTTTTCTTAGTTCAATTTTTTGATTTGGAGCCCCAGTTCATATAGTTATTGGCGTTCTTTTGTTTTTCGAAAAATCGTCATTACTCCCTTATTTTAAGGAATATTAAAAAAATACAAAAACATTCTGCATTTGCTTTCGGTTCTCTAAAACATTTGTATTTACAATTATTTTCTATATTATAAACTGTCAAATCTGTCAAAATATTTTCTGGGGGATTCAAAAACTGTCAAATTAGTTTGAGAATGACTTAAAAACTGCCAGATCTGTCAAACTATGTGATTAAAAACTGTCGAATTAATTTCAGACTGACAAAAACTATCAAATTATATATTATTTGAAAATTCTGTCTGGTTAATTCTTTATTTTCACTCAACGATATTTAAAAATTTCATTATTTAATTTCAAATGACATAAATAACATTAAAATGATAGAGCAAATTTTGTTTTCCATAGCTTACCTGATTTTGTTATTCTCAATAAATCTAGCGTGACTCATGTATTTATTGTAATAAATGTTATTAAAATGGTTTATTTATTTATATTACGTTTATTTGTATTATTGTTTATATGTATTTGAAAATCTTTATAATATATAATAAATTATTTTTAATTAAATGTATGTTTTTCATTTACAAAAAACCCTTTTTTTTATTATAAGTAATATTTGCAACCAACACTACACACACAGGTATATAGTTCTATATTTTGCCACGGACGCATGGTGGCAGCACCAGTCGGTTCGACAAAAAGGAAGTATCCATGCACCGAAAAAAACAATTTTTTGGTGCATGAATGCTTCTTCTAGGACACACAGGTATATAGTTCAATATTTTGCCGCGGACGCATGGTGGCAGCACCAGTCGGTTTGACCAAAAGGAAGCATCCATGAACCGAAAAAAAATTTATTTCGTGCATAGATGCTACTTTCAGGTAGTATCTATGAACCGAAAAAAAAATTATTTCGTGCATAGATGCTACTTGAAAGTAGCATCTATGCACCGAAAAATTTTTTATTTCGTGCGTAGATGCTACTTTCAGGTAGCATCTATGCACCAAAAAAATTGAATTTTCGGTGCATGGATACTTCCTTTTTGTCGAACCGACTGGTGCTGCCATCATGCGTCCGTGGCAAAATATAGAACTATATACCTGTGTCCTATAAGAAGCAGTCATGCACAAAAAAATTGTTTTTTTGGTGCATGGATACTTCCTTTTTGTCGAGCCGACTGGTGCTGCCACCATGCGTCCGTGGCAAAATATAGAACTATATACCTGTGTCCTAAAAGAAGCAGTCATGCACAAAAAAAAATGTTTTTTCGGTGCATGGATACTTCCATTTTGTCGAACCGACTGGTGCTGCCACCATTCGACCGTGGCAAAATATAGAACTATATACTTGTGTCCTAGAAGAAGCATTCATGCACCAAAATGTACATTTTTTCATCATTTTTTCAGATTGATAGATGCTGCACTCTGGAAGCCGTTTTAAAAACTACATACGTGTAGGTATCTAGGATACAAAAGGAACTTTAAAGGTAAACTTGAATTTTGATAAATTCATTTTTATTATATAGTTCATAATACACATAAATACGTTATTATATTACAATAAATACATTATATAATGCATGTTATTTTCTATAGATATATCCTGGGATGTCCTTAAGTGGTCCTTGGTCCGCTGTTGATCCTGTAATCACACAGAAAAACATTATTAGACACAGTTACTAATTGGAAAAACATTATTAGACACAGTTACTAATTGACATTGCAATAATATTATAGTTTTCTCACTATACAAAGTAAAATTTTTACAATATTTATATATAGGCTGTTCAAAAAGTAACAGGCAAGTACACTTTATTTAGAATAAATTTTATTATAAACGATGAATTTTTGTCTAGCTCATTTTCTCTAATTTTGCCCGTAGCTTCTAAATGCTTAAAGCTAGCAACTTGTACGTTGCAAATTTGGAATCTACATGAAATTCTCTATAATATACATCAGAACTAATATTTATATACAGCCTGTTCCAAAAGGTACAGGTAGTTAAAAGTACACTAATTTTTGAATAATTTTTATTATAAACGATTAATTTTTGTCGAGCTCATTTTCTCTAATTTTGCCTGTGGCTTCTAAACGGTTAAAGCTAGCAACTTTTACGTTGCAAATTTGGAATCTACATGTAATTCTCTACAATATACATCAGCACAAATATTTATATACAGGCTGTTTCAAAAGTTAGAGGCAGTTAAAATTACACTTATTTTTGAATAATTTTTATTATAAACTATGAATTTTTGTCTAGCTCATTTTCTATATTTTTGACTGTAGCTTCTAAACGGTTAAAGCTAACAACTTGTAGGTTCCAAATTTGGAATCTACATGAAATTCTCTATAATATACATCAGCACAAATATTTATATACCTATTACCTTAACTATTAACTTTTCTTAATTCCAATTTTTATTTGGTGCCCCGGGGTCGTAGTTATTAGAGTTCTTTTGCTTTTCGAAAAATCGTCCTAACTCCGTCATTTTAAGGACTATTGAAAAAATAATATCTTCAAAAATTACCTTTCATCTCTATAAAATATTTACATTTACAATTTTTTTCAATATTTTCAAATGACAAAATGGCGATTCATCAAAAATTTCAATACAAGATTTTTTGATAACCACTCCATTGATTTTCGAAAGTAAATCATTTATAAAATCTTTAATCTAGCTACTACAACATTTGTCTTTATTTTTTTATTCAGTGGCGGGTCGTGCATCAAAACTTTGGTGAGGCATGGCATCTAGAGAAAAAATGCGCCGCCGGTGAAATTTTTTTTCATTCAAGGTCAAATGCCTTATAATTGAAAGTTAAATTTTTTAAGGGATGTGCAGCTGCATGTTTTTCCCCTTTCATGTACAAAAATAAATTGCCAGACCACAAAACATTTCTTCCACCTTCGAATTAAAATTTTTAGTTTCAATTTTTCTTGCACTCTCAATTGCAGTAGAAATATTTTATTTTCTTAAAAGTACTAATTTACAAGTTGAAGCAATGTGATCTTTACGTATGCTAGTAGTACTAGTAAAAAGTATGCACGGCCAACAAAATAATTTATTAAGTATTTTACTGCCGACAAGCCAGTTATATTTATCATAGCAGGTGTTAGTTCCATCTTGCCTCCTTCTCATATATTTATTAATGATGTACTAAGATCAGAACAAAGCAGAGATGGTCTGTTTGTTTTAATTCTTTGACAAACAGTTTATCTTCATAAGACAGTCGCTGAAATGGATTTTTGTTAATTAAAAAAATAATATCTTCAGAATTATTCCTTATATTATTATCATTTAATTCGAAGTTCTTATCTTTTAAAATCTCAGTCGAAGCCATTACACTTGTTTTGTTTTAAACTAAAAAATCTGATGTGGACACCACACGACTTCCTTGTACACAAGACCAATATGAAGTATAGACCCAGGTATAAAATTGCACGTATTTGACGTAATTTGACATTAGCATCTATTTTTTATTTTTTTCTTATTTTTTGTCTTAATCCATAGCAAGCTTCATTACAAAAACCAAAAATTATATGTTTTAAATATACATATCTCGCTTATACAAAGGGCTAATTTAATAATACTTGATGTGCTAGACACAGAATTTAATTCTCTAATATTTTTATTTGAAGCATTTATTTCTAAAATCAAAATGAAACCATTTTATTGAAGAAAAACTGTTAACAACTTCAGGTAATATGTCACTTCCGGTTAGCCTGTCTTAACCAAAATCCACTATGTTATTCCAATTAACATAAAAGTCTTATATACCAAATTTGAAAAGTGTTAGATTATATTTTAAGATAGTTTTTCATTAAAATCTATTATAGGCTTCAAATAAAGTACCATTTCTAGAAATTATGTAATGACCAAAAAGGGAGGTCCACAACTAGATGTTATAGAAGTCCTAAATACAAAATTTCAACTTTCTACGGCTTACCGTTTTTGAGTTATGCGAGATACATACGCACGTACGTACGTACGTACGTACGTACGTTCGTACGTACGTACAGACGTCACGACGAAATTAGTCAAAATGGATTCAGGGATGGTCAAAATGGATATTTCCGTTGAAATCTCAAAACCGAAATTTTTCGCGATTACAATACTTCCTTTACTTCGTACAAGGAAGTAAAAACTATAAAAACTACGAGAAAAATAAAAGAATTAAATACTTACTGCCATACGTATCAAAGTCGCAAACTAGGCCCTATTATAATAAAAATGCTGGACAGGTTATATTATGTTTATGTCGTTAATATTATTTAATCCGGCTTGCAACATGTACAGTAGATGTTGTAAACTTATTTACAAAATTTGTCAGCAGGCCGCGTTTGATTGTATTTTATCCTCTCATTGCATTTTTTATTTGAAACACTGCCTCGAACAGCCATCAAAATAGCTAATTGGCTAAGATTAGAAAATATTTTTTTTCTTTTGGTTATTTATTTAAAAATTGCAGAAAGGCCGGCCCGATTTTAAGGTTCAGGTTAAGGTTTAAGGTGGCCGTATCCGGGCCTGATATTTTACAATTAATTTTAGAAATTTGGATATTTTAAAAAAGTCACGTGAGTGAAACAGACTGTGACGTCACAACACATACATTTTCATTGGCTCCAATTGGCCCCCTATAGACTCAATTCTTTGTGTTTTGTTACAAGTGTTATGATAAATATATTTTCAAAGTTGTCAAATTTTTGAGCTTGGTTCGTGTTATATAATACAAAATTCAATATAAAATGAGTAATGTACAGTATCGTATTTTTACTTCTTGCAAAAATGCGCTAGAAACAAACCTACTATTGAATTTATAAATATGTCAAAAGATGCGAAGAAACGAAAATTGTGGCTGGAAGCAGTAGGTCGAAGAGCTGATGGTTGGATTTTTACATTTTATTTTACCTTAACTCTTTACACACCTTATTTCGGTAACAGTAAAACAGTCGTTTTGATATAAATTAAGCCGTCATCCAGCTTTCGATTTTCGGTAAACTGAAGACTTAGCTTGAGTGTATTATGTATTAGCCATTAGGTACGTTCTATCGGTGTCAGAAATATTCCTACTAGAATAAGAAAATTCTTAAAGCAATAGACCGCTCAGTAGCAGTGGTTGTGTTATTGTTAGTTAACAACTAAAGATAACTATGTATGTTTATTTTGGATCTTCAAAATGTTGTTATGCAAATATTACAGAGATTGTAATTATATGAAAATATATTAAATAATAAAAACGTAAAGGAGGTATATTTGTTGAGCACAGTCTATTCTAAACATTCACAAATGTGACAGAAATATACGCGCGACAGTCGACTAGTAAATTTTTAAATTTATCTCCACTCTATATACCTTCCTACCAACGCTTCCAACTCTGAAGTTGGAATGATTCATAGGAATATTACGATTTTTTTGACGCAAAAGAACGACCATTGATGTTCTACTAGAAGAAGTAGGAAGATTTCTGACACCAATAGAACGTACCTATTATTACTCATTTATAATGGAAAATGTCAGCGTCAAATGTCAAATTAGAAGTTTGTTATTAACATGTGACAAACTATCGCCTACGTTTATTTATCTAAATAACAAAAATAAATGTAGGTGATGGAAAAACTGTTTTTCTATTGGCTGTGAATGACGTAATGTATGTGCTTCTACGACACAGGAGTGGGGGGTTGTTTTTCATGACTATTTTTGGCGCCTATATTCGTATTTAATTATTTACGAAAATAACAACAAATTATTAAAAAAATAATTATTAATAAGAAAAATATTGCATAAACTTTCATTTAAAATACTTTTTGAAAAATGTGAAACGGGCTCATTGTACATCCAAATATTTAGAGACCTGAAAGGTAATTCTGAAAATTATTTTCTTTCAATAGTCCTTAAAATAAGAGAGTTATGACGATTTTTCGAAAAACAAAAGAATTCTAATATTAAATCAAAAATTGGTACTTACCTAGTTTATCCCGATAGTTTCAACCCGCTTGAAAATGGGTTGAATCGACCCGATTGAAGTTAGCCGGTTGAAATGATCGGAATAAACGCATTTTCAACCGGATTGAAATTTTCAACTCGACCCTAAAATACAAATGGGTTGAGCTTATTCGACCGGATTGAGTTTACGGGATAAACACTCAACCCGATCGAAGTACCTACATGTATGATTCACTATCGTTAGAGGTTATCTGTCAGTTACATTTTAACAGTCAAATCGTATGTGATTAGAATTGCATTATGTCAAAAAGAAACATTTGGCAGAATCAGGAAGTAATGTATTTTTTAATGAAGGAAATGAAAATTCTCGGTCTTATGCACGGAAAAAAGCTTAGAATACTCCATATTCTCGACAGCTAGCGAAACAATATAGTGAAAGAGCAATATTTTTCTCAAAACTTACAATTTTAGAAGGGTCGCTTGAAAAATTATATTTTGGTTTAAATTTAGTATTTAGTACCTCGCAAATATAATTAAAGTGCTTTTAGAGACTCTAAAATTTTCTATTCAATCTGAATTTGTAAATTGTAGCACGTTTTCCCACCAGTCAAAACTTCGTGTTTTATTTTTTATTCGTAACCTTTTATTTTAAAAATATGTGCATAATGTCATTATTTGTTCTTGTTCCATTTTTGATTATATTCGTCCGCAAAAATCAAGTAAACATAACCCAGCAAACTGACATTTCGCCAACGCTTACGATCGGGTTCAAATAGGGTTCACTCGACCCGCTATAACAAGAGCGAGATAAACGGTAGAGAGTTAACCTTGAAATTCAACCGGGTCGAATTTCAACCGGGTTGAAACTATCGGGATAAACTTAGTAACTATGAAAAGTTTATTTTAATGGGTTCTAACTGCAATTTTCGGGTATAGGCGGTGTGCACAAAAGTAGTCAGCGTCGACAGCGGACAAAAAATGACAAAGTGGTTACTCATTGAAACATAGCAAGGTTATGTTTTATGTCAGAATAATTTTGCAATTTCTATTTTATAAAATATTTGCAATGAATGCGAATGAAAGGACGTCAAAAATTATGTGATGCAGTGGGGGGGGGGGGTGTAATAATTCTTACAAAATTACCGATTGAAGTATCAAATTTTATAAATTTCCTAGAAGATTATATGAGGAACAGATGTGTAAGAAAATAACTTTTCAACAGATATCTTCTACTAACATGGAAAATTCTTTTAGCTACACATATTTCTCATTGTACAAGGTACTTACTGTATGAATAAAATTCCAACAACGGTCGCTGCAATAATGAATTATATAAAAAATGTATTTCTTAAGTTAATATTTGAACAAGATATAATACAAGAGGCAGAAAATTGTCTTAAAATTGTATAATACTTGCAGTCTATTTTTGACATAATTCGTCTATTTGTTATAGATTTTGTACATGTAATGTTATTGTTAAAGATAGAAACTCACATGGTTCGTATTTTTCGTGTATTTTCTTTTCCGAGCTTGTGCAACTGATTCCACTTAGAGCCTGGTATATTTTCAATGAAAAATATTCATTTTTTTATTGCGAATATAAAAGAAAGGTACTAACATCATATACTGATATCGTATGTAGAAATTTTCTTCTTTCTAATCATTCAAGCTTTCCAACTTTTTAATCTCAATTTCCATGTATTGTGCATCTTGTAACATTTAACTAATATTATAAATTATAATATAAATTTAAATATGATAAAATGATTTACAGAAATATTATGAGAAAAATTATATTTTCTGCCACAGTACCTTCGCTGGTATTTTGACTTTTTTGATTGTCACATCACATATGTATATAGCATTTTAAATATTTTCTTTATTCATTTCAATATACTATGATGTATAATATTCATACACAATAGCAACAACTCAAAATAAAATTGTAAATTGTATCACTCTCGAAATGTCAAAATTGATTCCGTATCCAAAAATGCCAATGTAGCCGTTAGAGGCGCTGACTCTCAAAATGTGCACATCGCCTATAACGACTTACTATTAACACCCTGTGTACATCTATAGATATTGATTTTCAAGTGCGATACATACAAAATATGCACTCCCACATCTCGTAGGGAGGTCACCTTTGCATTATATATGAGGAGGAGGCTACGAAGTATATGGTCGGAGCGTCGGAGGGTTAATAAGGGTGCCTGAAGTTTACACTATGTTTATTAGGCAACATAAGTTAGTTTGGAATAAATAAATAAATACGGGCTGCCTCAAAAGTGACTCGGTGCTTTTTATCAATAACTTGATAACGAACGTCAATCGAAAATTTTCCACTCCTTTTTATCTCTCGCTAAGAGAGGTATTGAATTCATGCTAAAAATCGCATATCCAGATTTTAGTAAATAAGCACGTTTTAAGGTCCCTAGAATCCGGTTGTGTGTGTGTGTGTGTGTGTGTGTGTGCTTGTGCTTGTGCGTGTGTGGATGTGTGTGTGGATGTGTGTGTGTGTGTGTGTATGTGGATGTGTGTGTGTGTGTGGATGTGTGTGCGTGTGGATGTGTGTGTGTGTGTGTGTGTGTGTGTGTGTGGATGTGTGTGTGTCTGTGGATGTGTGTGTGTGGATGTGTGTGTGTGGATGTGTGTGTGTCTGTGGATGTGTGTGTGTGGATGTGTGTGTGTGGATGTGTGTGTGTGGATGTGTGTGTGGATTTGTGTGCGTATGTGTGTGTCTGTGCGTGTGTGTGGATGTGTGTGTGTGTGGATGTGTGTGTGTGTGTGTGTGTGTGTGGATGTGTGTGTGTGTGTGTGTGTGTGTGTGTGTGTGTGGATGTGTGTGTGTGGATGTGTGTGTGTGTGGATGTGTGTGTGGATGTGTGCGTGTATGTGTGTGTGTATGTGTGTGTGGATGTGTGTGTGGATGTGTGTGTGGATGTGTGTGTGTGTGGATGTGTGTGGATGTGTGTGTGTGTGTGGATGTGTGTGTGTGTGGATGTGTGTGTGTGTGTGTGTGTGTGTGTGTGGATGTGTGTGTATGTATGTGTGTGTGTGTATGTGTGTGCGTGTGGATGTGTGTGAGTGTGTGGATGTGTGTGTGTGTGTGGATGTGTGTGTGTGTGTGTGTGTGGATGTGTGTGTGTGGATGTGTGTGTGGATGTGTGTGTGTGGATGTGTGTGTGTGTGTGGATGTGTGTGTGTGTGTATGTGTGTGGATATGTGTGTGTGTGGATGTGTGTGTGTGGATGTGTGTGTGGATGTGTGTGGATGTGTGTGTGTGTGTGTGTGTGGATGTGTGTGTGTGTGGATGTGTGTGTGTGTGTGTGTGTGTGTGTGTGTGGATGTGTGTATGTGTGTGTGTGGATGTGTGTGTGTGGATGTGTGTGTGTGTGTGTGTGTGGATGTGTGTGTATGTGTGTGTGTGGATGTGTGTGTGTATGTGTGTGTGTGTGGATGTGTGTGTGTATGTGTGTGTGTGGATATATATGTGTGTGTGTGGATGTGTGTGTGTGTGGATGTGTGTGTATGTATGTGTGGATGTGTGTGTGTGGATGTGTGTGTGTGTGTGGATGTGTGTGTGTGGATGTGTGTATGTGTGTGCATGTGCATGTGTGTGTGTGCGTGGATGTGTGTGTGTGCGTGGATGTGTGTGTGTGTGTGTGTGTGTGTGTGTGTGTGTGTGTGTGGATGTTGGATCCACGATTTCTCAAATACTATAAGACTTAAGACATTTTTAACTACGGATTCCTCAATCTAACAATAATGGGAAGAGTTGATTAAGTTTTGGTAACAATTGGACAAACGGAAATACAAGTTACAAGAAAAAAATCATCTCAATATTATTTATCGAAAATTTATGTAAATACTTATATTAACAAACGTTAAATTCTTTATTCGATAAATATAAATTCATTATTATATCTTCTATAGATTTAGAGATAAAGAAATGCATATAAAATAATTTGATGTAAAAAATCTCAGATTAAACTACTTGAAGGCAAGAAATTCAAATGTTTGTAATTAACACATAAATGTCACTGTCAAAAATATTTGCACATAATTATGAAAATAAAAAAAGTCAATAACGCAAAAGAATATACGTAAAAAAGAATATAAATGGAATTTGCGAAAAAATGACAAATATAAAGAAAAAGAAAATTTCAGGATATTGAATATAAAGAAAATGTATGTATTGTACATAATTTATATTAAAATATCCCATAGATTTTGCAAATATATGAGAATTATTTTGTAGTGAGACATGAATATATGTATTTGTATTTAAAAATATTTTTTGTTTTATGCGTACAACCAGGTAAAATATCTGGCGAGAGGTTATGCGCTGGCCATATCAGATTTTTATGTTTTAGTTTTCAGAATTAGATCTAAACTACCTATAGCAAATTAACAACTTAATTTTATTATTACCAAATTTTATTTGCAAATTTGGTGGTACTTTAGAATTGATAGTGTAGCGTATACCAATATAGCGGCTCACTGTAAATAAGGAATTTTAAATATATATATATATATATATATATATATATATATATATATATATATATATATATATATATATATATATATATATATATATATATATTTAAATGTGGATTTTTCGATTTGCTGCTAGTCACACGAGATTTAACATTGAGTTAACAGTTTGTAAATATGAAATAAATTGTGAAAAATTGTCAGCCATGGGGATGTCTCGGGTTCGAATCCCGATGGCTGACAATTTTTCACAATTTATTTCAGAATTATACAATGTTGAGAAATGGCACTTGTCTACATTGTTAATGGAAACGTTTAGTCAGGAACTAATGGCTCTGTATTTACACATTTACAAATTTCACAAGTCAGTCTGACGTATACAGGTTGCCCATTTTAAAAGTTCCCGCCTGAAAATTCATGAATAGGCAATCCATGATACATTTCATAAGTGACTTGGTTTTTAAAATTTTGTTTTGCTCTTATACCTACTGTGATTATTCGAGTTAAAGTACTAATATTCACCAAATGGCTCTTGTAATGTATTCTATTTTGCCTATTCTTAAAATTTCAGGCGGGAACATATAAAATGAGCACCCTGTAACTGCTCTGTCGGTATATTACATAACCAAACAAAATGCCGCACTGCTGTGAAAATAAAATAGGGCATTCATTTACAAAAACGAAAGTATAAAATGCTCAGATTAGATTGAAGCAATAGCTTAAGAAGAATGGAAAATAACGATAAATTAAAATTAAATATAAAATAAATTGTGTGAACAGTTGTGCTGCCAGCTGCAAAAGTTCGGCGTGATTGCTCCCAATGGACATCCACTTTTTCACTGCACTAGTTTAATGTACTTGAAACAAACAAATTTTTGTTATGGTGGAGGACCCCATTGTGGCGACTGTAGAAAAAAATGTTGTGTGTGTTACGAGCGCAAATGGACATTATCGATTTCAACCTCTCAATCGACAATGTCCCATTTTGCGCTCTTAATACACAAATAGCTATAGTCTATTGTCCATTACCCTTTGCCATTTACAATTATTTAATTATTTAATCATTTAAATGTTCAATAGGGTATTCTCTCATATTTTTTTTATTTATTTTTCTTAATGAACAGTTATATCTAAGACTGTAACAGTATCTGTGAAAACCCGAGTTAAAATTCCTTTTAATAAGCGAGATATTAATTTTTAAAATTTGATTTTGTTGTATCACGTGATAGTGACGTACTAATTGTACAGTACCAGCGGTGTGCTATCAGTGGTTCATGCGGCGTCTTATCACATTCGAACATGGAGTAGGGATTTCAACTGGTCTCCCATTGGAAGGTCATCTAGTACATCAGCAAAATTTAAATGCTTTATATCTTTTGTAACAATAAATTTATATTATGATTTTTTGTTTTTTCCCTGTTGTTTACCTATCAACACAAATATTTTTAATAAATTTTTAATATTAGTAGTCCTCAGAAAATACCCTATTATATATTGTTCAATTGTTCATTTGTTCAATTGTTCCATTGTTCCATTGTTCAATTGTTCAATTGTTCAATTGTTCAATTGTTCAATTGTTCAATTGTTCAATTGTTCAATTGTCCAATTGCTCAATTGTTCAAGTGGTCAATTGTTCAATTGTTTAATTGTTTTAATGTTCAATTGTTTAATTGTTTAATTGTTTAATTGTTCAATTGTTCAATTGTTCAATTGTTCAATTGTTCAATTGTTCAATTGATCAATTGTTTAATTGTTTAATTGTTCAATTGTTCAATTGTTCAATTGTTTAATTGTTTAATTGTTCAATTGTTTAATTGTTTAATTGTTTAATTGTTTAATTGTTTAATTGTTTAATTGTTTAATTGTTTAATTGTTTAATTGTTTAATTGTTTAACTGTTTAACTGTTTAACTGTTTAACTGTTTAACTGTTTAACTGTTTAACTGTTTAACTGTTTAACTGTTTAACTGTTTAACTGTTTAAGTGTTTAATTGTTTAATTGTTTAATTGATTAATTGTTTAATTGTTTAATTGTTTCATTGTTTAATTGTTTAATTGTTTTTATTAGTATTATAATTGTTTTTATTATTATTATTATTAATAATATTATTTTAATTTTACCTATGCTTTATATTGTGCATTATGTACCTATCTATTACCGAAAATTTGTTTACTTTGCATGTAGTGTAATGTTTCACTGTAATTGGGGTACTTAACCCCGTTGAGAACGCTAAATAAATAAACACATATGATTTCTTTGTCTATTAAAAGGAGAAAAATAATATAGCTGCAAGAAATAAATTTTAATGTTTTATTTCATATTAACTTGTAGAAGAAACTATATAAGAACGTTGTTTTATGTTTACTATATTTTGATATAAGAACAAGCTATGAATTTCATATATAATACAAAGAAACATAATTTATTTTGTACTGGCAGTAAAATGAAAAAAATATTGTTGTTACTTTCATTGCTAAAACAAGCAGAAACATATATTTATATCAACGAAGAATATAAAAATGAAATAAATATAAATTGTCTTCAAGAATTATATGAAAAATCATTTGAATTTTATGATACAAATTTGCTTTTATTATATACGAAAAATACTGAAAAATACATAAAAATATTATTGCCAGAATTGAAATCATATATGATTATGAATATAAATGAAAAATATAATATAAAAACCAAATATAAAATGTTCAAATATTACATTTTTCTTATAGAAAGTACTTCGGAATACGGAAATTTTATAAATACAACAAAATACTCATCATTATGGAACCCACGAGCGAAAATAATAATATACGGACTCCAAAATAGAAAGTATATTCAAGATATTATAAACATAAGTTGGTCATATTTCACAATCAATGTGAACATCGTATATGAGCAAGAAATATACACGTATTTCCCATATAATAACAGCTGCAACAACACTAATTTGAATATACTTGCAAGTTGTACCAACATAACTCAAACATTCCCGCGTAAAATTCCCCAGATAGTTCCAGGATGTGAACTGAAGATATCTCCATTTTACGACCCACCAAACGTCAAAAATCCAAACCTAAATGTAGATGACGTTTCAATAGTTGGATTAGAACCAATTATAATCAATAATTTTTTAAATAAAATGAATATAACTAAGAATTATTTACCAAATAAGCATCGTTTATTGGGCTTTAAGTTTCCTGATGGTGGTAGCACTTTATTGTACAATGATTTATTCACAAAAAAATGTGAAATTATAGCGGGAAATATAAATTATAATGAAAGTTTTTATTTTGATTTTGACGGGAGTGTATTTTATTATTATAGTTATACCAGATGGTATGTACCATTAGCACATCCAATTGAACCATGGCGAAATTTAATCTTAGTTTTTGACACTGTTTTATGGTTATACATCTTGGTGACTTTTCTGTCATACCTTGTGACTTGGTGGATTTTTAGTTACATTTTACCAGAAAAAACACTATACAGATCGTTGTCATTTTGTTTTATAGATACGTTTTGCATTTTTTTACAAGGATCAAGACAAAATCCAAAAAATACTTCTTTAAAAGTTGTTTACATTTTTTGGGTTGTGGGTACGTTGCTAATAGCAACAGCGTATCAGTCAAAATTGATAAATGTTCTGATAACACCATTATACGATGGACAAATTCACAATGTTCAAGAAATGATACAACAAAATTTCCCCTTTGGAATGCCTCCTTCAGTTAGAAATTATTTTAATACAAGTTATGAAGAAGATAGACAAATACATAAACGTGCTATATCCTGTCCGAATATTACAGCTTGTCTTGAAAAATTATTTCAAGGAAAACTAGGGTTTTTGGCGCCCGAATTAAGTATGTATTACATGATACCAATTTACATGGCAAAAAATGATACCAAGAATAATGTATATAAATTTAAAAAAATTGTTAAACCTGTAAGATTTATATTATATGCGCAAAGAGGTTATCCATTTATGGAGAAATTTAATGATTTTGTATTGTTACTTCAACAAAATGGAATGATATGGAAATGGACAGATGATATCAAAAAGAATACAGTCATAAATATTGATGATGATAATGTAAAACCATTGAAAATTAATAATTTTAAAAGCATTTTTCTAGTTTTGTGTTTAGGTTATATTGTAAGTTTTACATGTATTTTGCTGGAAAATGTGTGGTACAAATGTAGTATTATTATTAGAAATAAAGTATTTGAAAATTAAATATTCTAATTTCTCACAAGCAGGGGCGTCACTAGGTACTTTTAACAGGGAGGGCGCAAAAGGCGCACCTTTAGAACGAAATAATTTGTGACAGTCTGATTCTGCATTTAAATTTTTTCATGTTTAAAACATAAAAATATTTCTTTTGGAAGATTTTCGGATGTAATGAAGCGAACACAAATACTTATCTGTTCTTCTGCAGTGATGTCCCGAGAATCATCTACTATTATTGCATAATAATCACAATTATTAATTTCTGGAGTTATTTTGCGTATTATACATTTTGCTCTACTCTCTATAACATGATTTTGTGACGTAGTGAACAATAATGTGCATTTTGAGGTACATTGTAATTCTGGAGAAAAGGAACAAATTTTTTAATAACTAGAGTCTATAAAATTGGCCTTATTTGTTGAATTTTTTGTTTCATTATGTCCTTGCAATGGGATAGCCTTAAATAATTTCGTCTCTTTTATAGCCTGAATGGTGCATCATTTTAATTTCTTATAGTACCTTTCTTAAGAGGAAAGGTTACCCCTGTACTAAAATATGAAGCGAAAATACAATTAATTGTTTCGAACTATTAACATTTTAAAAAACTCAACACACGACACGCATACTTCCGATATTAACCTGAATTAAAAAAAATATTATTGAAATCTATTAGTATTTGACTTTGATTTTAATGGCAAAACGAGAAAAGTCCAGTATTAATAGATTTCAATAATTTTTATTTTAAAATGCAGGTTAGTATCGGAAGGATGCTAGTCGTGTGTTGAATTTTTTAATGCGTTAATAGTTCTAATACAGGAATAATTTATTTGAATTTTCGCTTCATATTTTAGAGCAGCGGTTAAAGTCGTAGGTACATAATCGTCTCGCTGCTTATTGCAGATAAATAAGTGCATAATAAAATAGTAAAAAAATCAGAATGATTTTTAATAATTTATTTAAATAAAAACACGGAAAGGGGGCGCAAAATTAAACAGGGAGTGCGCAAGCCCCCTCAGAAATGGTCTATCGACGCCACTGATTAAAAGATATGTATATTACATTAATATATTAATGTTATTTTATATTTTTTTCAACATCATATTTTGGCATTTAGTAAGACTAATGAAAACACGGCTTCGGTGAGTTTCCCCTGGGATTCTGCTATCATTGAAATATCTCAAACTGCCCAACTATCTACTTAAACAAAAGTTATAATCCGATCAAATTACCGTAAGAAATAGAACAGAATATAAAAAATCTGATGTGGCCAGCACATAACCTCTCGCCAGATATTTTACCTGGTTGTACGCATAAAACGAAAAATATTTTTAAATACAAATACATACAGTGTGCGTTTAAAGTGTGGAATATCAAAAAAAAAGCCGAACTCAGCGAGTTTTTATAAAAACGCTGAAACACGTCGATTTTAATTTTTAAAAATACACATTAATATGTACGATTCATCTTCCGACTCTCATTTGTTTTTCAGTTATGACGTCATCACAAAAAAATTTAAATGACAACATAGATTTTTAGTAGTGAAATTCGATAGTGATTTTTCTTCGCTTTATGATCATGTAAATAAATCATAACGTTGCATAACAAAAATTCTGAGAAAAATCGAGTTGAACATTTAATAATAATGAATAATCAAGATACCTACCTAGATAAAAATTTTAAATGTAGCAAACTGTTTCATTCAATTATTCTGTCAATCTTCAACTCTGTAGACATAAATATTGTAGTTTATTGTTGAATTTTAATAATATCCTTCTAAATTATCAAGGCCATGGCGGATTTAACAATAAGGCAACGAATTTTTTAAGTTATAAGTTCCATAATAAACTTTTAACTGTTTTTATCAGGGTATCTTGATTATTCATTATTATTAAATGTTCAACTCGATTTTTCTCAGAATTTTTGTTATGCAACGTTTTGATTTATTTACATGATCATAAAGCGAAGAAAAATCACAATCGGATTTCACTACTAAAAATCTATGTTGTCATTTAAATTTTTTTGTGATGACGTCATAACTGAAAAACAAATGAGAGTCGGAAGATGAATCGTACACATTAATGTGTATTTTTAAAAATTAAAATCGACGTGTTTCAGCGTTTTTATAAAAACTCGCTGAGTTCGGCTTTTTTTTTGATATTCCACACTTTAAACGCACACTGTATATTTGTCTCACTACAAAATAATTCTCACATATATTTGCAAAATCTATGCGATATTTTAATATAAATTATGTACAATACACACATTTTCTTTATATTCAATATCCTGAAATTTTCTTTTTCTTTATATTCGTCATTTTTTCGCAAATTCCTTTTATATTCTTTTGCGTTGTTGACTTTTTATTTTCATAATTTTCATAATGATGTACAAATATTTTTGACAGTAGCATACAAATGTTTTTGACAGTGACATTTATGTGTCAATTACAAACATTTGAATTTCTTGCCTGGAAGTAGTATGATCTGAGATTTTTTACAACAAATTATTTTATATGCACTTCTTTATCTCTAAATCTATAGAAGATATAATAATTAATTTATATTTATCGAATAAAGAATTTAACGTTCTTTAATATAAGTATTTACATAAATTTTCGATAAATAGTATTTAGATGATTTTTCTTTGAAACTACTACTTCCGGTTGTTTAATTGTTACCAGAACTTAATCAACTCTTCCCATTATTGTTAGATTGAGGAATCCGTAATTAAAAATGTCGTTAGTCTTATAATATTTGAGAAATCCAACATCCACACACACACACGCACACACACACACATACACACACACACACCCACACCCGCACACACACCCACACCCGCACACGCACACACACACACACACCCACACACGCACGCACGCACGCGCGCCCGCCCGAACCAAAATCTAGTATGTTATTCCCATTGACATAAAAGTCTTATATACCAAATTTGAAAAGTTTTGGATTATATTTTATAATAGTTATTCATTAAAATCTATTATAGGCTTCAAGTAAAGTTCCACTTCTGGAAATTATGTAATGACCAAAAAGAAAGGTGCACAACTAGATGTTATAGCAGTCCTAAATACAAAATTTCAACTTTCTACGGCTTACCGTTTTTGAGTTATGCGAGATACGTACGAACGTACAGACGTCACAACGAAATTAGTCAAAATGGATTCAGGGATGGTCAAAATGGATATTTCCGTTGAAATATAAAAACGAAATTTTTCGCGATTACAATGCTTCCTTTACTTTGTACAAGGAAGTAAAAATAAATAAAATCTGTTACAACACAGTTATATATTTTTTAAATGGGATGATATATGTTTAGGCTCATTTGAATCAACCATGTAATCATTTTATATCCTAACATAACAAAAATATGTAGAAAAATTCAATTGAAATTTAAATAAATTTGATATTTATAGCTATTTTTCAGTAGGCTATGTATGAAAAACAATAACTGCTATCTGTCGATTTTAATTATTTACGATAAAAATTAAATAGAAGATTATTTATGAAGTCAATAACAGATCTGTTTCATTTTAAGTCCAATTGTTTTTCATGCATAGCCTACTGAAAAATAAATATAAAGTTTGATTTAAATTGAATTTGTCTCAATATATTTCTTATGTTAGGATATAAAATGAATACACACTTGAATTCAGAAAAAAAATCTGGTGTGGCCAATACAATACCTCCCGCCATTTACAGCCCGAGTCACAAAAAAGATTAAGTTAATCCTTATTTTTGGATTAGCAAATTTTACTCTAATTTTGACAGTTTATTTCTTAAAATATAGTCTAATCTATCCATGCTTTAGTGGGATTCGAACCCAGAGTCCTGAGAGCACTCATGACATGAGGCGTTGCTCTAACCATTGAGCCACCGGAGCTATAATTAAATGAAGATTAAATTTTAAATACGCGGATAGCATAGAATTCACTAATCCAAAAATGAGAATTAGCTTAAACATTTTTGTGAATCGTTAATTTTTATTCATCTAGATACATACCTACATATTTCCTTATGCTGGAAACTGTATTGAATTCCTTTTCTATTGTTCTTTTTACATTTTTTCTTTTTAAAACGTTACTAATATTATTTTGAAATGACTAGTTCTTTGATAGTGACATTTATCTGTCAGTTACATACATTTGAATAACTGCGTTTTGTTTGTTCAAAGCGTAGGTTTGGGATTTAAATTATAGATAATTTTGTAAATTTATCCATAAAATATATAGAAAAAGTATTAATGCAAATCTATAGAAAATTTAATAATCTTTAATTTTTATAAATAAATATAAATAAATATATCATCACGGCTTATTACCCATTGCTGGGTGTGCCAATCTGTTTTGTACACAGATATCGGTATAGACGATATATTTGCACCGTACGGGCGCTTACCAGGCGTCACCTCACGGGCACTCATTGCTGGCGTGGAGAGTGCACCACAGGGGTCAATTTTGTGCCAATTAAAATTGTAAATATTTGGCGTCAGTCGAGATCGAACCCGGTTCCCCAGATTCGCGATCTGATACTCAGGCACATTAATCTCGAAAAAATAACATTTAAAAGTATTTTTCGAAGAAAAACTATTTTGAGCTTCTAGTAAAGTGCCATTTCCGGTTATCCGATTTTCACCAAAATCAAATGGGCTCTTTCCATTACAGAAGAAGTTCGAAATACAAGGTTTCCAAATTTTCTGAATGATAGTAATTGAGTTAGAGTAAAGGATCCACACACACATACACACAGACATCATCGTGAAAATGTGAAAATTGGATTCTAGGGACCTTAAAACGTGGTCATTTACCAAAATCTCGATATGCGATTATTAGCACGATCCCTATACCTCCCTTACCAAGGGTAGCGGGAGGTAAAAAATACTCTATCGAATGGGCCTAAAAATATATACTATTCCATTTGAGAAAGTATAACTGTGTGTTGTAACTTGAGAACCACTGGTTTAAAAAATATATTGTAATGTGCAGTGCCCGCCGTCGCCGCCACTGTTACCGCCTCTGTCCCCGTCGGTGTCGCCGCCGCTGTCGCAGGGACGAGCGAGTGTCTATTGTTAGCGATGACGCAAGCGACTGGTCGGAGCCTGCCTAATTACGCGGTTGGTGTAACCTATTGTGTTTTATCTAGAAGTTTTCCAGTGAGTTCTGGAATTTTCGGCTAGCGTATATAAGCACCGTTAGCGAAGGCACTGGACAGTCTGATATAAATAAGCGTTGCGTGTTAAACAGTTGGTGATATAAACAGATAGTAGACAAGTGGTGAATATAAATAAATACAGTTGTAAAATAAATAAGTGATCTATATATTGTTTAAATAAATAATCTTAGTGTTTAAGTGTTTTATAATATTCTTAGTCTTAATTAGAGTTTAATATTTGTTTAATCGTAGTGTCTATTTATCGTTATAATAAACTTTTATTTTCATTATTAATAATTGTCTAATATTTACACTTACCCAAATAAATAAAAAAAAGGTTACAATATTTTATTCTGTATTCGGATATCCCCCTTGGTCTCCCATAAGATTGTCTATAGAATTTATTTGAGACAGTTCGTTTAGCTGTTACACCCTGTATATGAGCTCAAAAATCTTGCATGTTAGCAGGTAATTTTTCATATTAACAACGAGTATAAATAGCTAACTGTTTATTTGCTAGTGAATTAAAATAGTTATTTACGCAAGAAAAGTGTAAACACAAGCTTTATGACATGAGGTCAAGTCACGAAAATTATTGACCGAATGTTATAAAGCTGTTTTACACTTGAGTTGCATTCAAATTTTTGTATACGAAGAACATTCTTGAAAGAATTAGAAATTTGACAAAGGAGCAGACGACCATTACTGAACAGTGAATACATTAAATACTGAGTTCATATTTGACAGAGAACAGATCTGAAATTTAATACTGCAGTACTGTCATTATTACGAGACTAAAGAGCGATTCTAATCACTCATTTCAGGGACTAAAGTTCAAATTCAGTCCCAGAGGGATTAAAAATGAAAAAAATCTCTGGGGGACTAAAGTAAAAATAAACAAGATGTTTCCATAACATCATATAGTTACTATGATTTATTTATTCGTATCTGCACTACATTTTGAGCAGGCGTTGAGTTTAAATTTGAACAAAATTTTTGACATTTGTATTGTCAAATTGTAAGATTTCTTTTACACTAATATGGTTCCATTTGATACGGGAGTGCGAAAAATAGCGTATTTACCACAGGACTAAAGTGCATTCAATACCTCAGGTGATTATTTTCCTCATCTTCGGCTCAGGAAATAAATTTCACCCACAGGATTGAATATGCACTTTAGTCCCTGAGTATATAATATACTATTTAAATACAAATATTCATATATATATATATAGCTCACTTATTTATTTATACGACTATATTTATTTATGTTTACCACTTGTCGACTATCTGTTTATATCACCAACAATTTAACACGCGACGCTTATTTATATCAGACTGTCCAATGCCTTCGCTAACAGTGCTTATATACTCTGGAATTTGTATTCGAGAACTTACTAGAACACTATTCCAGATAAAACTCAAACACAATAGGTTATATCAACCGCGTAATTAAGCAGGTTCGGACAAGTCTGTTGCATCGTCGCTAAAAACAGACACTCGCTCATCCCTGCGACGCGGCTGGGACAGCGGCGGCGACAATGGCGACGACGGCGGGCTCTGCACATTACAATATCATTTTAATATGTATTTAAAGTGTAAGTAATATTTTTATTTTATTTACTTGTGTAGTTTGTTAAGAAACTTACCACGATTACTGACAATATTGAAAACAACTAAAAATTACCAATATTAAGCACAATCATTTAAATTTTAAAATATGTAATTATTATGTAAATAAGAACTAGAGATATTAAATTAGATGTTATAATAATAACCCATATCCTATATTCTACATAACCTCTAAATATATGTCATAATAATAATTGTGTATCTCTTAAATAAATTATTTTTTATAATAAATAAATCGAGAAATGAATTTTCAGTATGTTTGACGAGAGTATGTTTATATCGAAGTCCTTAATCAGATTTCTAATCCAAATCACGAGTTGTCAACGAGTGATTTTTGATCAATGTCACAAGATAAATTGGCAACAGGCTCGAGTAAAGCAATCGGAAAATTTTTCCAGGGTAGAATTTAACCATGAATGGTATTCGGGTTACTATTTCCTAAATAAAAATCAGGTAATCATTCATATAATTTTTTTGTGTTTAAATAGATTCCTGTCTGAATCGACTCAAGTATGTAAACAATATGTTTCTAAAACGTCAAAAAATTTTCGCTTATCAAAACTCACTTGTAAAGTACGACATCTTATTGGCTTAAAGGGTGTGAATTTTTTTTTGTGACGGTGTTTTGTCGACATGATACTGAGTAACTAGATAGAATCATTAATTTAAATTGGTTTATATATTCATGAGTGAAATAGTCAGTGAAGATTTTCATCGTTAGACATTTTAACTTCAATAAAAGCTTTTGTAACTTATTTCGATAAGATTTTTTAATGTTATCTGAGATATTCTTACATTTTACGTATAATTTTTTTAGAAACAATCGCCATAGATCTGTTGTCCTTACTATGCGCAGATCTCCATTGCTCATATCTTCTATCTCTTTAAATTGAAAAGGTCCATGGACCATTTACATTTTTATTGCACCCTGACGTCATTTTTCAATGTGCCTCGTAGTGAAATTCTTAAGAACTAGAGATGAGGAGGCACCATGTTGTCAAGTAAAATGGTTAAAAGGATATGCATTTATTTTCGATAAAAAATTTGTCACAGTAATTATTTTGCGTAAGATTATTTTTATTAAATTTATTATGTTTTGTTTCTAATTAGCTATTTAGGTACGTAACCGGAGCTGTTGGATAAAAGCTACATTTAATGATACTGGTATTCACGTATTTTATTTCAGTTTATTTCTAGATTTCAGTGTGAGAACATCGATATCGTAGTGATTCAGGTGAGAGAGTTAATCTAGCATGTGTATGATTGTGGGTGTGCGTGCGAGCAGTACGGTGTACTGTAGTGGCCGCATCGTGTGAACCCGAGGGTCGCCAACGGTAGCAGCAGGGAAGGCTGTAGTGACCCGCATCTGGTGTCGCTAACGGCAGCAGCAGTTAGGGCTGTAGTGATCTGATCCAGTTGGTTAAGAGGAATGTCTCCGAATCACCACCGAAACGGCAGTGGTTCCGTAGTGGCCGCTCGTGTGAACCCGAGGGTCGCCAGCGTAGCAGCAGGGAAGGCTGTAGTGACCCGCATCTGTGGTCGCCAACGGCAGCAGCAGTTAGAGCTGTAGTGATCTGATCCAGTTGGTTAAGATGATTGTCTCCGGATCAACACCGAAGCGGCAGTGGTTCCGTTGTGGCCGCTCGTGTGAACCCGAGGGTCGCCAGCGTAGCAGCAGGGAAGGCTGTAGTGACCCGCATCTGTGCTCGCCAACGGCAGCAGCAGTTAGGGCTGTAGTGATCTGACCCAGTTGGTTAAGAGGATTGTCTCCGGATCACCACCGAAGCGGCAGTGGTTCCGTAGTGGCCGCTCGTGTGAACCCGATGGTCGCCAGCGTAGCAGCAGGGATTGCTGTAGTGACCCGCATTTGTGGTCGCCAACGGCAGCAGCAGTTAGGGCTGTAGTGATCTGACCCAGTTGGTTAAGAGCATTGTCTCCGGATCACCACCGAAGCGGCAGTGGTTCCGTAGTGGCCACTCGTGTGAACCCGAGGGTCGCCAGCGTAGCAGCAGGGAAGGCTGTAGTGACCCGCATCTGTGGTCGCCAACGGCAGCAGCAGATAGGGCTGTAGTGATCTGATCCAGTTGGTTAAGAGGATTGTCTCCGGATCACCACCGAAGCGGCAGTGGTTCCGTAGTGGCCGCTCGTGTGAACCCGAGGGTCGCAAGCGTAGCAGCAGGGAAGGCTGTAGTGACCCGCATCTGTGGTCGCCAACGGCAGCAGCAGTTAGGGCTGTAGTGATCTGATCCAGTTGGTTAAGAGAAATGTCTCCGGATCACCAGCGAAACGGTAGTGGTTCCGAAGTGGCCGCTCGTGTGAACCCGAGTGTCGCCAGCGTCGCAGCAGGGAAGGCTGTAGTGACCCGCATCTGTGGTCGCCAACGGCAGCAGCAGTTAGGGCTGTAGTGATCTGATCCAGTTGGATGAGAGGATTGTCTCTGGATCACTACCGAAGCGGCAGTGGTTCCGTAGTGGCCGCTCGTGTGAACCCGAGTGTCGCCAGCGTAGCAGCAGGGAAGGCTGTAGTGACCCGCAACTGTGGTCGCCAACGGCAGCAGCAGTTAGGGCTGTAGTGATCTGACCCAGCTGGTTAAGAGGATTGTCTCCGGATCACCACCGAAGCGGCAGTGGTTCCGTAGTGGCCACTCGTGTGAACCCGAGGGTCGCCAGCGTAGCAGCAGGGAAGGCTGTAGTGACCCGCATCTGTGGTCGCCAACGGCAGCAGCAGTTAGGGCTGTAGTGATCTGATCCAGTTGGTTAAGAGGATTGTCTCCGGATCACCACCGAAGCGGCAGTGGTTCCGTAGTGGTCGCTCGTGTGAACCCGAGGATCGCCAGCGTAGCAGCAGGAAAGGCTATAGTGACCCGCATCTGTGGTCGCCAACGGCAGCAGCAGTTAGGGTTGTAGTGATCTGACCCAGTTGGTTAAGAGGATTGTCTCCGGATCACCACCGAAGCGGCAGTGGTTCCGTAGTGGCCGGTCGTGTGAACCCGATGGTCGCCAGCGTAGCAGCAGGGATTGCTGTAGTGACCCGCATTTGTGGTCGCCAACGGCAGCAGCAGTTAGGGCTGTAGTGATCTGACCCAGTTGGTTAAGAGGATTGTCTCCGGATCACCACCGAAGCGGCAGTGGTTCCGTAGTGGCCACTCGTGTGAACCCGAGGGTCGCCAGCGTAGCAGCAGGGAAGGCTGTAGTGACCCGCATCTGTGGTCGCCAACGGCAGCAGCAGTTAGGGCTGTAGTGATCTGATCCAGTTGGTTAAGAGGATTGTCTCCGGATCACCACCGAAGCGGCAGTGGTTCCGTAGTGGACGCTCGTGTGAACCCGAGGGTCGCCAGCGTAGCAGCAGGAAAGGCTGTAGTGACCCGCATCTGTGGTCGCCAACGGCAGCAGCAGTTAGGGCTGTAGTGATCTGATCCAGTTGGTTAAGAGGATTGTCTCTGGATCACCACCGAAGCGGCAGTGGTTCTGTAGTGGCCGCTCGTGTGAACCCGAGGGTCGTTAGCGTAGCAGCAGGGAAGGCTGTAGTGACCCGCATCTGGTGTCGCCAACGGCAGCAGCAGTTAGGGCTGTAGTGATCTGATCCAGTTGGTTAAGAGAAATGTCTCCGGATCACCAGCGAAGCGGTAGTGGTTCCGAAGTGGCCGCTCGTGTGAACCCGAGTGTCGCCAGCGTCGCAGCAGGGAAGGCTGTAGTGACCCGCATCTGTGGTCGCCAACGGCAGCAGCAGTTAGGGCTGTAGTGATCTGATCCAGTTGGTTGAGAGGATTGTCTCTGGATCACCACCGAAGCGGCAGTGGTTCCGTAGTGTCCGCTCGTGTGAACCCGAGTGTCGCCAGCGTAGCAGCAGGGAAGGCTGTAGTGACCCGCAACTGTGGTCGCCAACGGCAGCAGCAGTTAGGGCTGTAGTGATCTGATCCAGTTGGTTAAGAGGATTGTCTCTGGATCACCACCGAAGCGGCAGTGGTTCCGTAGTGTCCGCTCGTGTGAACCCGAGTGTCGCCAGCGTAGCAGCAGGGAAGGCTGTAGTGACCCGCATCTGTGGTCGCCAACGGCAGCAGCAGTTAGGGCTGTAGTGATCTGACCCAGTTGGTTAAGAGGATTGTCTCCGGATCACCACCGAAGCGGCAGTGGTTCCGTAGTGGCCGCTCGTGTGAACCCGAGTGTCGCCAGCGTAGCAGCAGGGAAGGCTGTAGTGACCCGCATCTGTGGTCGCCAACGGCAGCAGCAGTTAGGGCTGTAGTGATCTGATCCAGTTGGTTAAGAGGATTGTCTCCGGATCACCACCGAAGCGGCAGTGATTCCGTAGTAGCCGCTCATGTGAACCCGAGGGTCGCCAGCGTAGCAGCAGGGATTGCTGTAATGACCCGCATCTGTGGTCGCCAACGGCAGCAGCAGTTAGGGCTGTAGTGATCTGACCCAGTTGGTTAAGAGGATTGTCTCCGGATCACCACCGAAGCGGCAGTGGTTACGTAGTGGCCGCTCGTGTGAACCCGATGGTCGCCAGCGTAGCAGCAGGGATTGCTGTAGTGACTCGCATCTGTGGTCGCCAACGGCAGCAGCAGTTAGGGCTGTAGTGATCTGATCCAGTTGGTTAAGAGGATTATCTCCGGATCACCACCGAAGCGGCAGTGATTCCGTAGTGGCCGCTCGTGTGAACCCGATGGTCGCCAGCATAGCAGCAGGGAAGGCTGTAGTGACCCGCATCTGCGGTCGCCAACGGCAGCAGCAGTTAGGGCTGTAGTGATCTGATCCAGCTGGTTAAGAGGATTGTCTCCGGATTACCACCGAAGCGGCAGTGATTCCGTAGTGGCCGCTCGTGTGAACCCGAGGGTCGCCAGCGTAGCAGCAGGGATTGCTGTAATGACCCGCATCTGTGGTCGCCAACGGCAGCAGCAGTTAGGGCTGTAGTGATCTGATCCAGTTGGTTAAAAGGATTGTCTCCGGATCACCACCGAAGCGGCAGTGATTCTGTAGTGGCCGCTCGTGTGAACCCGATGGTCGCCAGCGTAGCAGCAGGGATTGCTGTAGTGACCCGCATCTGTGGTCGCCAACGGCAGCAGCAGTTAGGGCTGTAGTGATCTGATCCAGTTGGTTAAGAGAAATGTCTCCGGATCACCATCGAAGCGGTAGTGGTTCCGAAGTGGCCGCTCGTGTGAACCCGAGTGTCGCCAGCGTCCCAGCAGGGAAGGCTGTAGTGACCCGCATCTGTGCTCGCCAACGGCAGCAGCAGTTAGGGCTGTAGTGATCTGATCCAGTTGGTTGAGAGGATTGTCTCTGGATCACCACCGACGCGGCAGTGGTTCCGTAGTGGCCGCTCGTGTGAACCCGAGTGTCGCCAGCGTAGCAGCAGGGAAGGCTGTAGTGACCCGCAACTGTGGTCGCCAACAGCAGCAGCAGTTAGAGCTGTAGTGATCTGATCCAGTTGGTTAAGAGGATTGTCTCTGGATCACCACCGAAGCGGCAGTGGTTCCGTAGTGGCCGCTCGTGTGAACCCGAGTGTCGCCAGCGTAGCAGCAGGGAAGGCTGTAGTGACCCGCATCTGTGGTCGCCAACGGCAGCAGCAGTTAGGGCTGTAGTGATCTGATCCAGTTGGTTAAGAGGATTGTCTCCGGATCACCACCGAAGCGGCAGTGGTTCCGTAGTGGCCGCTCGTGTGAACCCGAGTGTCGTTAGCGTAGCAGCAGGGAAGGCTGTAGTGACCCGCATCTGTGGTTGCCAACGGCAGCAGCAGTTAGGGCTGTAGTGATCTGATCCAGTTGGTTAAGAGGATTGTCTCTGGATCACCACCGAAGCGGCAGTGGTTCTGTAGTGGCCGCTCGTGTGAACCCGAGGGTCGTTAGCGTAGCAGCAGGGAAGGCTGTAGTGACCCGCATCTGGTGTCGCCAACGGCAGCAGCAGTTAGGGCTGTAGTGATCTGATCCAGTTGGTTAAGAGGAATGTCTCCGAATCACCACCGAAACGGCAGTGGTTCCGTAGTGGCCACTCGTGTGAACCCGAAGGTCGCCAGCGTAGCAGCAGGGAAGGCTGTAGTGACCCGCATCTGTGGTCGCCAACGGCAGCAGCAGTTAGGGCTGTAGTGATCTGATCCAGTTGGTTAAGAGGATTGTCTCTGGATCACCACCGAAGCGGCAGTGGTTCCGTAGTAACTAGCGGTACTGCCCGTAGTTGCCAACATGTGCGTACCGTGTGTGAATGTCTGTACCTTTTGTAAATGATTGCCTCCTCACTGAGTATTTTCTCATGTGTAAATTCTTTTGCAGAAATGTGTGTATGTGTGTGCGTGTAACAAAATTTTCGTCTACGATAACTTTAATACTACAATTCCAAAAATTATAATTCTTTCGTATTCCTCTTCGTTGCATCCATATGAAGAGCTGATTACATTTTGGTTATAATTGGTCAGCCGGGAGTACCCTCATTTGAAGATTTTAACAGTTTTTCTTAAGAAAACGATGTTAAATATCTTTTTTTCACATTTAATGTTATTATAAATACTTAAAAACATTGTAATCTCTGTACGATTCACATTAAATAGATATAGAGTTATAAAATTATAAAGAAATTCAATTTCATAAATTAGCTAACTATGCTAGAAACAGCTACTATATTTAGAAAATTCTGATTGAAAGATGTCAGTGTCAATTGACATATTCGTAGTATATTTGTGTTATAATTTTACTCGAAACCTCGAAATATAGGATATTTTTGCTCGAAACTTTCTGTATGGAATTTGTGTAATATACATAAAACCGTCGAAAGATAATGTACATACAAGAAATTTAGAATCTTTTGCAAGGAAATTTCTGTATGGATCTTATAGAAAATAGGCATAGGCATTTACGAAAATTCTACCGGTAGATACCGCATCTACTGACTGTGTTTGAAAACAAAAGTGGTAAAAAGTTACCGTGTTCGAAAATTGTACAATATCTACCAGATTCATCTACCGGATTCATGAAGAATATAATCTCATAAAAAGGTAGTGATACAAAGCGAAGTGCGCGCGTTGAAACTTTGTTAACTATTTCAAATTTTTTATAGGTTATGGATTTACCCCTGTTTACCACTTGCGTTCTTAAAATATCGATTCCGGTAGCTATAACCTGATAAACAGCTGTTTACCGGTAACAATAGAATTTTCGTATAACTGACGGAAAGTAATGTGCTGGCCACATCAGATTTTTTTCATTGTTCCAGTAACTATTAAATTAGATGTTAAATCGCTGTTTATCTCGCGAAAGTAAATCGGATTTATGTACAAATCTCGTTGGTAAAGTCGATTTAGAATACGATTCTTAATACAGACCGTTTACATCGTTTTCTTAAATACGATTTCTAATTCTAAATCCACTTAAATCCGATTAAGGACGTCGATATAAACATACTTCATAGACACCGATTTCAATCAACTATACGTAAATATAACTAAGTTTTAAAATAATTAAAATTTTCCAAAAACATTTCAAACGTTTGAGAATTTTTAGTTTCACATAATTTTCGCAAGTTGATGAGGCACATCGGTTGATTTCGTGGAACCAATTTACATGGTACGGTACTGAATAGCATGTTTCATAGCTTAGTATCTGAATGGTTGAATGACCAACAGTATTTGGAGTATTTTCAAAAATCTGGAAGTGATGGAGCAATTGGGTAATAGGTACGAGATAAATATCCAGTTTATAATTTTAAATTTTTCTTTAATTATCGATCATTTATTTTTTCTTTACAAACAAATCAATTGGAATTATTTGCAAGGATGTGAATGATGCCCATGTAGTTTTTGAATTTAAAACTTTCTATAAACGATTTTTAACAGATCAAACATTGATTTTCTTAGTTCCACAATTAATAATTTTCATATGTTGAGAAAGATACTGACTACGTTTAAATAGTTTACTGCATATTGGTACACTTTCAGTCTTTTATTTTGTTATGAATTTTCATATGTCTTGTTAAACTATAAATTAATGTAAATGATTTGTTACATGTCGGACACTTATTCTCTTTTATTTTGCTATGAAATTTCATATGGGTCTTTAAATGAGAATTTTGTGTAAATGATTTAGAACATGTCGAACATTTATATGCTTTAATTCCACTGTGAATTTTCATATGGGTGTTTAAATCAGAATTTTGTGTAAATGATTTATTACATGTCTGACATTTATATGCTTTTATTCCAGAGTGAATTTTCATATGCCTGGATGCATCACTCTTATGTGTAAATTGTTTATTGCAGATTGTACATGGGTAGTCTTTTATTCCGGTATGAATTTTCAAATGAGCGTTTAAATTAGATTTGTCTGTAAATAATTTATTACATATAGCACATTGAAATTGTTTAATTCCTTTGTGTATGTTCATATGCCCTCTCAAGTTCGACTTCCGCGAAAAACTCTTATTGCATACGGTACAACAAAAACCGTTTGAATTAGTATTTTTAAATTTGTGATTATCATTATTTATAGTAATCGTGTTGTCACATGTTTTGTCACTCTGTTCATCATTATCACTTATAAGTTCTTCCTTATTTACACTCAGTAGTTCATTATCAAAAAATTCACTGTTTCGTGAAATTTCTTCCAGCGGTTCTTCTTTAATAAAAATTTCTTCAAATTGTTGATAATTTGTTATTGTTGGTTTATGTTCTTCCTTTGCGTCAGTGGCAACCGTGTGTAGTTGAGTGTCCATGGATGCTTCCTGATTAAATACTAAACGAGTGAAAATTCGTTTCACAAATGGAACAGAAGCATACAAGAAGTCTTCCCAACTTGATAAATCTGAAACATAAAGTTCGTTTTATCAAGAGATGTAATTCCAAAAATTTAGAGCTGCACTTTTTTGTTCAAGGATAGGGGGGGGGGGTCCAAAGGTCAACAAATACTTACACATTGAAACTTGCATTTTTTCATAGAATTAACAGTTGCAGATTTAACGATTTTTCATGTAAAAAAATAAATTAAAATTAATCTGGTTAAAATTATTTCACCCCATTATTTATTAAAATATAATATAGTAATAATATATACAGGGTGTAAATGAAATAAGTGCATTAATTTAACCAGTAATGTAACTCGACGAGAGCAACAATATTTCTTAATAACTTTTTCTCGAAATCGCATATTTTTTTAGCATTTTTACCACCCCGTAAATTGACGAGTCGTTCCACGTATTTTTCTAACAATTGAATGCAGTAGCAATAGCTATGAAAAATTTTGTTTTAGCAATTGACAGTTTTGTCAGTTGTTGCAATTATAATTTGGCATTAGTAATAAACTTGTTTATCAGGTAAAATTCTGTCAAAATGCTTATGTTTACAAATAGCGAGTACACAGATATTGTAATTACTTACCTATGGTTTATTTATTTATTCGTATTTTTACTACATTTTAATTTGTGGTTGATATAAAGACAGTATTATAAAGTTGCTAACACATTTAGACGGAGCGTTTCCAAATCATACTGTACCTAATATTCGCACATTTGTTAATCTTGTACATCTTTATCACAATACGAAGTATGTATCCATATCATGTGCAAAAAGATCAATGGTTTCAGCAGACTTCGATTTTGGGAATGGCTCATAATGTTCATTAATGAGACTGAATTTACTTGGGAAGGTATATTTATTATGCACAATACACATTTCAACAGACGAAAATGCTGTAAAAATTTTCATTAAAAAATGTTTGAGCGGGAACAATAAATGGACGACTAATTATTGGTACTCATGTACCTCGGTTAAATGGACAAAAGTTTGTACTTACATTTTTTGAATAACGTATTTAAACTATTATGATTTGTCGACGATAAATAATCATCTCATAACCTAATAACTATGCTTTTGCTCTTCCTCGCTTCCTCCCCTCGTTCCTCCTTGTCTTCCTCTATTCACAGGTGATTAAAATCCTGGTTTAATACACAACTTTATAATTTTGTACTCCTAAATTTAAATTTCTTTATTTTAAAAATTGTACTATTACGAATTAATTAATAATAAATGTTATTTCCGTTGATTCGTTTATTAATTACTGTGACTGCAAGTGTAACCGATAACCAACAATTTTTGAGCTGTTTGTATCTCACTTGAATACGATACCAGCCATTTGTTCTCCATGGGCGCGCACCGAAATATGCAGCAAATCTTTAAAGAATTTTAACTCAAAATCTAAAAGACTTAGAAAAAAAAGTTATTAAGAAATATTGTTGCTCTCGTCGAGTTACATTACTGGTTAAATTTAATGCACTTATTTCATTTACACCCTGTATAATATAGAGTGGGCTATGTTATCAATGAAATATTTTGTTTTGATATTGTTTCAAGTGTCACAATAACAAATGCCAATTTTCAACTTGATCTGCGAAATAGTTTTTTTACCTCCCGCTACCCTTGATAAGGGAGGTATAGGGAACGTGCTAAAAATCGCATATCGAGATTTTGGTAAATGACCACGTTTTATGGTCCCTAGAATCCAATTTTAACATTTTCACGATAATGTCGTGTGTGTGTGTGTGTGTGTGTGTGTGTGTGTGTGTGTGTGTGTGTGTGTGTGTGTGTGTGTGTGTGTATGTGTGTGTGAGTGTGTGGGTGAGTGAGTGTGTGTGAGAGCGCGCGTGCGTGTGTGTATGTATGTGTAGATCCTCTACTCTAATTCAAATAGTATCATTCAGAAAATTATGAAACCTTGTATTTCGAACTTTTCTGTAGCGGAAAGAACCCATTAGATTTTGGTGAAAATCGGATAACCGGAAATGGCACTTAACTAGAAGCTTAAAATAGTTTTTCTTCGAAAAATACCTTTAAATGTTATTTTTCGAGATTTGTTATTATAAAAATTAAGGATTAATATTTTTTTATAGATTTGCATTCATACTTTTTCGATATATTTTATAGATAAATTTATAAAATTATCTATAATTTAAATCCCAAAGCCTACGCTTGAAACAAACAAACCGCGGTTATTCAAATGTATGTAACTGACAGATAAATGTCATTATCAAAGAACTAACCAGTGTAAGTAAATATGTAGGTATGTATTTAGATTAATAAAAATTAACGATTCACAAAAATGTTTAGCTAATCCTCATTTTTGGATTAGTGAATTCTATTCAATCCGGTCGAATAAGCTCAACCCATTTGTAGTTTAGAGTCGAGGTGAAAACTTCAATCCGGTTCAAAATACGTTTATTCCGATCATTTCAACCCGCTAACTTGAATCCGGTCGATTCAACCCATTTTCAAGCGGGTTGAAACTATTGGGATAAACTAGGTAACAGATAATGTTCTTTCTTAATTTACTAAAAAACATTTTTTTAAAATAAAATTTATATTTTTACTTATGTTTTGAACATAACATAGTGTATATCGAGAGATATCGGATTTTCAATATCACGCAAGTAGCCCATTGTATTTTTCAATTGTTTTATTAACCACTGCATCTATAAATGTAATTGTTGAATTCTTGATGTTTAAAACAAGTGAACATGGTTGAGTGAGACATCGTACATCGTTGGAAAGCTAAATAATTCTCATTTCAATGGTACAACTCACCAATATGGCGTCCATATAAAAATTAAAACTTTGACACCGAAACTTGAAATTCAACAGTGACAAAAAATTCGAACATCAAATAAAGAATATAAAAAATGTCCTAAAGAGGTGCAAACCAAAATGCGGTACTATTTCACATATAGAAGTTATACGATACACACTTTTAGCTAATTAAATCGACTTGGTGTTAAGGCTGATTATAAAAATATAATTATTATAATAATTATTATTTTTTGTCTTATACAGACTGTCTCATAACTCGCGCCCCAGAGCGAATGAGGAAACACGAGACTGCACTCGGATGTGTAATTTCGAAGAAAAAAAAACTAGCTTAAAAGATTTTCGAGAAAAGACGTCTTAAAATTGACCAATCAGAGACCTACACCTTTAACGTGTGTTTGCCGTAATTTTACGTTACTAGGGTTTTATACAAATCAAATCTTCTTTAAAATGTGTGGGCGACTGTAGTTTTCGAAAAATGTCAGTATCAAATTAAATTTGACAAGGTGAATAAAAAAAAGGCAAATTCTTACCATGTATTCAGCCGCTGATTACTTAGAAATGATTATAATTTTCGGAGAATGTGGACGTAACGCCAGAGAGACAGCACGAGTCTATTCGGAACGTTTTCCGGATAGAAATCTTGTGGATCATAAACCACCATTTGTTGTTTTAATCTCAAAGAATTCAAATGACAATAATATTTTCGTTTAACACATTTTACACAGCTGCTACAACACGTTGCACTGTACGATATAAATGATGATCTCGGATGACACCTTCGCTAACCTAAATTTGTTGACAGTGAAAAGTCAACTCTAAAGTGTCAAAATTACAGTAAGTCAAACAAATTTTGTAACTCACTAGTAGTATTTTTAAAACCTAGCAACCAGTTTTATTTTGTAATATCATCACACCTCAAGATATCCTTCCGGGATTGGTGGATTAAAAAGTCTTGACTCCGCAAGCAACCTGCCGCAAAATATTTGCTTCTATTTGTTGGCAACCTACTGTCGTCGGCAAGTCTCAGTTTTGTCTGGGGCGAGAGTTGTGAGACAGCCTATATGTTGACGTCGATGAGATCTGATCACTTTAAATTATTATTAGATTTTCTAACGAAACATACAACGTAAAGATGACAATTGATGACGTTCGAGATGGAAGAAATGATATCCAGTAGAATATTTAAAAATGATTAAACTTAAACGTAGCACTTCTGAAAATATACAAAATGCCAATATTAGCAAAAATAATATCCAAGAAATATGTATTTAAATCTTTAAAACCTACCAAATTTCGCAGGAACTCTTATATTTTATTCAACAATGTGTTTAATATTTTGTAAGGTTAGATGTTACAATATATTTGTATTAATATTTGTATCATAGATGGCACTGTAGTATAAAGCTTAATTTACAAAACTAACGTAAATTGAATAATTAAAAAAATTGCACTTGTTAAATAATATATCCCTTATATTTTTAGAAATATTAATATAAATATACAATTCACTTAACGAATTACGATGATTGTGCCAAATACCAAATTAGATAGCACAATACCAGTGGCGCCGACTTTTCATATTTCTGTCGGGTGCTCAAAACATCAAATACAATTAAATGTGAATGAAAAATAATAACAAATGTGAAAAATAATAATAAATAAACGTTTTAATAATGACTGATTTCATTAATAGTAATTTGTATAACAAGAGTGGATATGATGTCCATATCGCATGAGGATGAAGTTTGAGCGCGACGCCGTAGGCGGAGTGTTCACACATCCCACAGAGTCTGCTGTAAATCTGGTATTTTAGTGCCTAGTTAAACAAATAACTATTTTTCAACCGTCTCCCTTGACAACGCATGAAAAAAGACTTTGTTACTAACTCCTCAAAAACATCAACTTTACGAAAACACATGAGAGCGTAAATGTCGTAGCAAAACATTTTTTGCGGGTAATAATAAATAAAATCCGAATTGGGGTTATCCTAAGGTTTACAAACTATTATGTTTTATTTCTTTCCCACTGGCATAAACGATTTTACAGCACCTGTATTAAAGATGTCGAAAGAACCGGGGTGTTGTTTCATTATACAGTATCTGTGCATTACAAGTAAATTATGATAAGCTCATTTAACACTGATAACCGATGTTGCATTTTATGTAGAACGAAACAGTACGTATAACTAGTATCCACAATAATACATTAATGACAGAAAAGTGTATATTGTATTTTAGCTTAAACTCACGGAATAGTTTCTTCAGGCAAGAATATCATCGCGCAATGAAAAATGTATAATTGTTGAAAACATTTAATTGAAGTACCTATACCTTGTTCCATTTAAGCCATTCAGTATTGCGGAGCATAGGGAATAGTTTTAACATCTCTGATTGGCTAAAATTACAGACAAGAGACAAGTTTACCCAATGTAATTTCGGTTACTTCAGATTTGCGCTGTACCGAATGGCTTAAATGGAACAGAGCATAGCTTGTTTTTTGCCACAGAGGTTATAAAATCTGTTCATAAGGCGACGTATATCATAACTCTCTTCAGGAAATAATTTGGAACTATCAACATAGCTTGTATACAGTGGCGTGTATTTTAGCATTTTTGTGGCTCCTGTTGATTTACATTTATCAATAATGCCATAAAAAACTACCGAAAAGGATTAGAATAATGGCCTTGTTTACGTGTGCGTTTCTTGCATAAAAAAATCTGGTGTGGCCAACACAATACCTCCCGCCATTACCTGGCAGTTTTTTTCTTATAATATAGTCTAATCTAATCCAAGTAACTACCTTTTTTAAACCCTTAATAGGATTAAATCCCAATTACAGAGTGGGTTCACATTCACACACATCCATGCCTTAGTGGGATTCGAACTCGGAGCCTCGAGGGCCTTCATAACATGAATAATAAAATGAAGATTAAATTTTAAATATCGGGATAGAATAGAATTCACTAATCCAAAAATGAGGATTAGCTTAAACATTTTTGTGAATCGTTAATTTTTATTAATCTAAATACATACCTACATATTTACTTATGCTGGAAACTGTATTGAATTCCTTTTCTATTGTTCTATTTACTTTTTTCTTTTTAAAACGTTACTAATATTATTTTAAAATGATTAGTATTAGTTCTTCGATAGACATTTATCTGTCAGTTACATACATTTGAATAACTGCGTTTTGTTTGTTTAAAGCGCAGGATCTGGGATTTAAATTATAGATAATTTTATAAATTTATTAATGCAAATCTATAGAAAATTTAATAATCTTCAATTTTAATAATAACATTAATCTCGAAAAAATAACATTTAAAGGCATTTTTCGAAGAAAAAATATTTTGAGCTTCTAGTAAAGTGCCATTTACGGTTATCCGATTTACACCAAAATCTAATGGGTTCTTTCCATTACATCGTGAAAATGTTACAATTGGATTCTAGGGACCTTAAAACGTGGTCATTTACCAAAATCTCCATATGCGATTTTTATTACGATCCCTATACCTCCCTTACCAATGAAGCGAAAGGTAAAAATAGTTTCATAATAGGTGTCAGCACAAATATAGATCAATTTGAAATACCTATAAACGATTGCGCAAACCATTCTTACATGAAAAATACTGTACTTACATTTTTGTTAATATTTTTTTTGTGATATTTCATATTTGTATCATGTAAAAATAACTTACTGCAAATTTTCATCTTTTTCTCCATGGTGTTGTTTCATATGTCTATTAAAAGCTGATACTCGTAAAAATATTTTTTTACATTCATTGCACTGAAATTCTTTTACTCCTGTGTGTTGTTTCATGTGACTATTTAAGTGATCTTTCCGTGTAAACCATTTTTTACATTCATTACACTGAAAATCTTTTATTCCGGTGTGTTGTTTCATGTGACTAGCAAAGTGATGTTTATGCAAAAACCATTGTTTACATTCATTACACTGAAAATCTTTTACTCCAGTGTGTTGTTTCATATGTGTGACTAAACTTGATTTTCGAGAAAACCATTTTTTACATTCATTACATTGAAAATCTTTTTTACCATTATGAATATTCATATGACGAACTTTCAAATGCCATAACTGTTTAAAATCTTTCATACAAATTAAACAAGTATAAAACTTACGACCAGCACTATCAGTAACCAAAATATTGTCATCAATGTTAATTTCATTTTCAGAAACTAAATAGTCACGGTCATCAGAATTCTGTTCACTTCTGTCGTCCATATCAACGTTGCTGTCTGCATAAAGATGGGTGTCTGTTTGCGGCGGTGGGCTTTCTTCCTTCAGTATTTCTTGTAGTGAATGAAGTTCACGGCCGGAGGGATTTTCTGGTAGCGGGTCTTCTTTAATGGAAATTTCTTCTACTAATGGAAATTTTACTTGTATATCACTCTCATCTAACACTTCCTCTTTAATACAAGCTTCATCCATTTTATTAATATTTGTTTCAGATGTCGAACACTTCTGTGTTACGTCTGTGTTATACTGTGCCTCCTTGATCCACGCTTCCATACGCAGGCTGTTCTCCACACAGTCATTCTTAAATGAACTAAACAGCTGAAGGTTCTGTTTGCAAACGGTACAGAAGCGCAGCGGAAACCTCAACTTGATGATTGTCTGAAATATAAATTTTCATTATAAAAATAAGCATTTAAAGGATGTAGAATATATTTGTTCCCCTGAATTTTATATTTCACTGTTTTCTGCCTAGTCAAATCAGCTCTGACTATCGATATTGTAATGTGCAGTGCCCGCCGTCGCCGCCACTGTTACCGCCTCTGTCCCCGTCGCTGTCGCCACCACTGTCGCAGGGACGAGCGAGTGTCTATTGTTAGCGATGACGCAACCGACTGGTCGGAGCCTGCTTAATTACGCGGTTGATGTAACCTATTGTGTTTTATCTAGAAGTGTTCCAGTGAGTTCTCGAATTTTCGGCAAGCGTATATAAGCACCGTTAGCGAAGGCACTAGTCAGTCTGATATAAATAAGCGTTGTGTGTTAAACAGTTGGTGATATAAACAGATAGTCGACAAGTTGTGAACATAAATAAATATAGTTGTATAAATAAATAAGTGAACTATATATTGTTTAAATAAATAATCTTAGTGTTTAAGTGTCTTATAATATTCTTAGTCTTAATTAGTGTTTAATATTTGTTTAATCGTTGTGTTTGTTATATTTATCATCCTTTAATTATATTTAATATCTATTTATCTTTATAATAAACTTTTATTTTAATTAATAATAATAATTGTCTAATATTTACACTTCACCCAGATAAATAAAAACGTTACAATATTGTAGTCCCTAAACACGTCTAGGAAGTTTTTTTTTTCTTTCACAGGCCTTAATTTATTATAATAGTCATAGGCGCAGAATACATGTGTGCTCCGGGTGCACAAATTACTCAGCTATTGATGTTTTTTATACAAAATTACTGTAATTTAAACGAAATTTCCGAGTTACCGAGTTTAAGATGAAAAAACTCAAATACCAATTGTTATTTTTAAACCTTACAATGACCATGTACAGGTGTCTCATTTTCGATGTTCTTCTAAGGTATCTCGGGTAATATTAATGAAAGAGCAAAACCATTTACACATTCCAGGGTCAACTTTTCCAGAAATGTTTAATAGTCACCACAGGAATTTTCCATCTTCTTTTGTTTCTGAGCTACAGGCAAAAACTCGTTTTTCGCTCATTTTGAAAATATCTCGTATCTTATTTATTATGGCAGATAGAGATAAAATATTTTCATAAAAATTTTACCGTTTTTCAAATAGAATAAAATGGCGTAATTAGATTTTTTGAAAACTTAATAATTCTCGAGATATAACAAAAACTTATGATTTTAAATGGGAACCTATGTTGAAAATAGTCTCGTCTTTTTGCTTATTTCATAAGCTTTTCAATGATATATAACAAGTCTTCATTCTTTTGTTTTAAACATTAATAAAAGACGAATTCTCAATTTATTGAGGTGAAAATATTGGAAATTATTAAGAAACAAATGAAAAAATTATTTTAAATCGTCATTTGTTTATTTTGATTCAATATCTATTAATTTTTAAATTAATTAATTAATTTCCATTGTTTTCACCCCAATAAATTATTAATTCGTCTTTTATTAATGTTTAAAACAAAAGAATGAAGACTTGTTATATATCATTGAAAACCTTATAAAATAAGCAAAAAGACGAGACTATTTTCAAGATAGGTTCCCATTTAAAAAATCATAAGTTTGTTATATCTCGAGAATTATTAAGTTTTAAAAAAATCTAATTACGCCATCTTATTCTATTTGAAAAACGGTAAAAATTTTATAAAAACATTTTTTCTCTATCATAATAAATAAGATATGAGATATTTTCAAAATGAGCGATAAACGAGTTTTTGCCTGTAGCTTAGAAACAAAAGAAGATCGAAAATTTCTGTGGTGACTATTAAACATTTCTGGAAAAGTTGACCCTGGAATGAGCATATGGTTTTGCTCTATCATTAATATTACCCGAGATATCTTAGAAAAACATCGAAAATGAGACAGCCTGTACATTATTTGTTATGAATTTGCAATAAACCCCTATTATTACCTATCTATTACCGCGCGTTGCGCCGCGTCAGCGGAACTCAGTTTGCTATTAAAATCAATGACGTTTGAACAAAGGGCTTTAGTTGCACCATTGAGTAAGTAATAACATAGAGTCACAGTCACTCAATTTGCTTTAACCACCAAGTAAGAAGCGAGAAACAAAACAAACCAAAATTGCCGAAATGCGCAAAAAGAGTTGGCAATCGTCACTCTCGCAATTATTCAAAATATGAAGACAAAGCAAAACTTTAAAGCGTGGGTCAAGTTAGCGCTGTTGCGGGAAAGTGTAAAAAGTAAGAGGGGAGTTGGTAGACCCAACGACCACAAATATACTAAACAAAACATGCCCTATACCTCACTATTGTTTGTTATGTTCTCGGCTGGACAGAAAGAGCCAACTAGAGATAGAGATATATAAAATCTACTCTAAAGTTTGTCGAGAGATGTCTCTTCGGTCCTTATAATGTATTTGTGACATTTTGTTCCTTTGTTTGGAAGTTGTGAAGTCGTTCGGGCCTCGATTTCAAATTCTGTCAGAGGTTTTCCCAGCTCAAGACCAGTAGAATTATAAATCTATCCGGAGAAAAAATTGGGGAAATCTCAATTCTGTCAGATTTCAAATCTATCCTGAGAAAGGATTAGAAAAATCGCAATTCTGTCAGACTTCAAAGTCTATTGGTCTGGAGCAGTAGAATTCGTAGTAGGGAAAACCCAATTCCGACAGAATTTGAAATCAGACAGAATTTAAAATTACAAAATCGAGGCCCAGTTTTGTTTGTTCAAAATTTTACAATTTCATTATTCTCTATAAATCTGCCTTTTTCAAGTGAGTTCTGAAATAATATGTACGTAATTCTAAAAACTCTTATTAATAAAAAAAACAATTAATTAATACTACCTTGAGAAATTTACCTACGGGAATTTTGGACTGTATTCATAACGATATCCTGGACCAGAATCCATTAAATGACCATGGCATTCAAACGATCAATTTAATTTTAGACATTTATTACAAAATCCGGATTCACCACAAAAATAAATTTGGAAAAAACTACAAATAGAATAATAAGCATGTACACAAAACCAATATTGTTTAAAAATCAATAGATAAATAAATACATCATCTTAAAATGCTTGAACGAGGCGGATTTGTATGGGCTTCTCATTTACTTCATATTTTATTTTTACAAATTTGTATAGGTAATTCAAAATACACTTTCTATAAATTATAGATCAAGATATTTATACTAATACTATGTAAAATTATTGGTTGAAAAACTTTGTTGGTTACGATTAATGAGTATTCTAATAGGATTCGGACGGAAATTTAAAGGGAGAAAAAGAAATGCAAAGAATAACGCATGTAAATATTAATTAACTTTAATACATATTTTTTGATGTTGTATTATATGATAATAACATTTGGCAGTTGAAAATCACACTTTGCCTGGCGTATTTATTATAATATTCAGGCGATTTTGTATGGTATAAAACTTCTTCATTTCCTTATAAATCAATTAAAACGCTGTCTGTTCAGGCAACCACACTACACATTTTGATTATTTTGCTTCATATTATTTACAATTTCAATATAAACAAACGCTCACCACTGTTCAAGTAATATCAGGAAATAACAAAACAATAACGCTCTCTTTAGAAAATGATTTTACATATAGTTCAAGCAACCGCATTGCGCACGCCCACATCAACATCCAATCATAACGCAGCTTTCAACAAAATGAATACAGACTGCTGCTGTATTTATGTGACGTCACATCAAAATTTTTACGTGACGTTTTCATAAAAATTCTGTCAAAACGGTTTTTATAAAAATATTTGCGTCCATTTTTATAAAAAAAATTACAGTGGGATATCGGCTTTATAATTTGACAGTTGAGGTGACAAAATAAAAGAAACAAAGCGCCAAGCAAAGCCGTCTTGATTTTGAAAACAATTGCGTTCCCCATGTATTTTAAATGGGTGAATTGAAAAACTAGTGGTCTGTGACTGCCTATTATGGAATATTATTCCATAACAGTATAACAGAATCTCCTTATTCTGTAACAGATTTCAGTTATAGAATGTATGAATTCCATAGTAGTGTTAGAGAATAGTATATTCTATAACTAGTATGGAATAGATAATTTCCGCGCGAGCGAAAAGTTTGTAGGCCGAGCCGTAGGCGAGGTCTACGGTTTCGCGAGTGGCGGAAATACTATTCCATACGAGTTTTAGACTATACTTTCTCTAACACTATTTAAAAAATATATTTTGCTCATCCACTGGACATTTTTGTAAAAAATAATAAAATATTATTGGTATGTTATAAAAGCAATAATTTTTATTCAACTTACCATGTAAAAGCTTCAAAACGCGTAAAACAAGGCGTATAATAATATTTTGTTATCATTTCTTTTATAATTTGACACTTAAGGCAGTTGAGGTGACAAAATAAAAGAAACAAAGCGCCAAGCAAAGCCGTCTTGATTTTGAAAACAATAGCGTTTCCCATGTATTTTAAATGGGTGAATTGAAAAACTAGTGGCCTGTGACTGCCTATTACGGAATATTATTCCGTAACAGTATGACAGAATGTCCTTATTCTGTAACATTTTTCAGTTATAGAATGTATGAATTCCATAGTAGTGTTAGAGAAAAATTGTTAATAGGTACTATAATCTGCCTTACAAAAATTGAACACTTGTTCTTAGACATACATATAGAGTATATTTAAGGTTAATATTTTACGAGATATTTTATATGACTTCGTAATTAAGTTCCTAAGTTATTGAGTAGCTTTAAAGAAATATAAAACGTTACTTACAATTTCCGGCATAAGATATTCTACTTGAGTAACAATATTGTTGTCCACAATGTTGCATTTGTTTTCATTTAAGCACATAAAACACATATCAATCATGGAACACATATTTAATAAATTATTTAATCACTTTCACTAAATAATATCTAAAATATTTATTAACAAACAAATAATTTTTTGTGGTTTCAAAAGAGGTTAACATAATATTACCACAGCAGAATATGACGTTTGCATTAGTGCATTTGACTTTGGACTGTGGTTCTAGTTTAAACCGTTTACAATGCCATCTCTTGATTGCTCTAATAAGCCAGATATTTAATATTCAAGAAAGTGTACACATTCTACTAAAAAGAATAAAATTTCAAAGGAGGGTGTATTTCAATTATATCACAATAATAAAAACAATTAAGTCTCCAGATCAGGGCCGTTCCTAGCGGGCGTGCAATGCGTGCTCCGACGTGTTCGACGATTTTTTAATGGCAGATATTAAAAAGCAACGTGTTAACATCAAGTTTTGTTTCCTGTTAGAAAAATCAGCATCAATGTTTGGGAGAGCTTACAAAAATTCCGGATCGATTTCTGTTTTTTCAAATCCTGACACACTCAAATGGTTAGCCCACAGACCAAAAATATACTATTGTAACGTTTTTATTTATCTGGGTGAAGTGTAAATATAAGACAATTATTATTAATTAAAATTAAGTGTTTATTAAACTATAATGAAAATTACTATTACTAATTTTAAACAATTATTAAAAACTAATTAAGACTAAAACTATAATTAACTAGATACCACTAACACTATTTATTTAACCAATTAACACTACTATTTATTTCCACGATATTATTTATTTCACTACACGTTCCAATCTTAGACTGCCGGTCTATTGCAGATTCTTGTAGACTGTTTACGCGATATTTATATCACTATATACTTATATCATGTTCAACTGTCCGCCTACCGACCTCCACAGCGTCTATATACTTAACTGACTCAACAGCGTCTGTATATTCAACTACTGGGACAGAAGTCACACCTTTCACCTCACTATCTGTCTATTTATGTAACTCTCTCTCTCTTCCACAGCCTCCGTATCACCGACTTTCCGTATGCCACAATTCTTCAACACCAATGCCGAGTATTAGCTTCCACTTGCCGTTACTGTCCCCATATACCTAGCTTCCCAATACTCTTTAACACTACCGAGTATTCTCTTTAACAGCTATCCCGGTATACCAGTAACTTTCCGACTCGCCGTTACTGTTCTTGCACACTATAGCTTCCCAATACTCGTCAACACTACCGAGTATTTACATCCACAGCTATCCCAATATACCAGTAACTTCCCGAGTACCTACTCGACACTAACTGCATACGCTCACTACGATACTGCTGTGCTTCTCAAACTCACTAACACTCTATATGAACATCTCTGTCTCTCCATGTAACTAACTAACTGTGTGCACTAGCTACGTCCCTTATATACAGCTGCCATTATTTTCTAGAACAGTCTAGAATATTCGAACACGTAATAACAATGAACACAAAAGGTTCAGGCGACCGGAAGTAATTAAACACGTCGCGACCAGTCTGTTTACATCGGCCGGCTACTATCGCGATTACGTCACCGCTATAAATACACTCGCTTACAGTGGCGGCGACGGCGGGCGTCCCATGTTACACTATAGTATATTTTTGGTCTGTGGGTTAGCCATCTGATCGTTGGACGTGTTGTCGTAGAGCGAATAACAACTTCATATTTTCAGTCAAAATTCGTTTGCACAAATTCCAAAATATTCCGGTGAATTTCTCCAACTCATCGACTGTTCTACGCACGACGATCAGACATGATCGCATCTGCATCACAATTTTTGTAATACTTTCGGACGTTCTGGAAGTCGTAGGACGTCCCGGTCGAGATTCATCTTCACTTAAATTGGCATTCGACCACTTTTAACACGAGAAAACCACTCGTATATCCTTGCGGGTTTCAAATCTTCCCCTACGTAAGACCTCCGAAGAAATGCGACAGTTTCCGCTTGATTTTTTCTAACAGGAAAGTAAACTTTACTGCCTGCCATTGAAAAATTGTTGAACACGAACCATCGATTTAAAAAAAAACACACACTGACTGGTTAGATGTCAGATGCTTCCCCAAGGATGACACTTGGGCAATAGATTCAAAGGGGTGTCTAGTGAAAGCACTCTTGTTTATTTTTACGTCTTAAAAATAAATCAAAACTGATCATTGCGATTTATTTAATTTACTAATTGCTGGTTCAAATGAAAAAGAAATTTTATCGTTTGTAGATGCATTGAAAAAGGAATTTAAAATAAAAATTGGGTCTATGAATTATCTTGGAATGAAAATATCTAAACTGAAGAATGGATCAATCTTTCTTCACTACATCAAGAAAATTTTGACAAGGTTTAACATAGCCGATTCGAATCTTGTACAACTCCATGTGAAAGAGTGAAAGACAAGGCGAAATTCGAAAAGAATGTGATAGTTGGTGAAAAATAAAGTACTATACCGAGAAACCGTAGGAAGTTTAATGTATTAGGCAATATCAACTCGACCAGACATTGCTTACTCTGTCAGTGTTTGTCAGAATCTTTAGAAACACCAGGATTGTCAAATTAGTATGCAGAATATATCTATAAAACTAAAATATGCCGCTGATGTTCTATATTTCACTTAAAAGAAATCTGCTATCCTTGTCAGTTAGTGTAAGAATTTCCTTCCGCTAGTACCCCTTTCCCGTTCTACACCAATAAAATCATAGCAATCCGGCGGTTGCGCAGACCTATTCTTACAGACAAGTGCAGCTACATATGCATATATACAGAGTGTAAATGAAATAAGTGCATTAAATTTAACCAGTAATATAACTCGTCGAGCAACAATAGTTCTTAATAACTTTTTCTCGAAATCGCTTTTTTTTTTAGCATTTTTACAACCCCGTAAATTGACGAATCGTTCCAAGTATTTTTCTAATAATTGAATGCAGTAGCAATAGCTCTGAAAAATTTTGTTTTAGCAATTGACAGTCCTGTCAGTTGTTGCAATTAAATTTTGACATTAGTTATAAACTTGTTTATAAGGTAAAATTCTGTCAAAATGCTTACGTTTACAAATAGCGAGTACACAGACATTGTAATTACTTACCTGGTCATTTATTCGTATCTTTACTACATTTTAATTTGTGGCTGATATAAAATACAGTGTTACAGAGTAGCCAACGCATTTAAACGGAGCGTTTCCAAATCATACGTTCCTAATATTCGCACATTTGTTAATCTTGTACATTTTTATCACATATGACAATTTTAAAAAAAGCAACAGTTGTATCAATACCATGTGCAAAAAGTTCAATGTTTTCAGCACATAACAGACTTCAATTTTGAGAATGGCTCATAATGTTCATTAATGAGACTGAATTTACTTGGGAAGGTGTATTTATTATGCACAATACACATCTCGACGGACGAAAATACTGTAAAAATTTTCATTCAAAAATGTTTGGGTGGGAACAATAAATGGACGATTAATTATTGGTACTCATGTACCTCGTTTAAATGGACAAAAGTTTGTACTTACATTTTTTGAATAACGTGTTTAAACTATTATGATTTGTCAACGATAAATAATCATCTCATAACCTAACAACTATGCTATTGCTTTTCCTCGTTATCTCGCCTCTCCTTGTCTTCCTCTATTCACAGGTGATTAAAAGCCTGGTTTAATACACAACTATAATTTTGTTTATGTTGGATGCCCAGCAACCTATCATTTCTGTTAGTCAGCGTCTTTCAAGTTTATTTCTTTGTTTAGTATTTGGTTACAAAGCTTGTTTCGTTATTTGTTTCATGTATAAATTTGTTTTATTATTGAATTTGATTGTCTCCAGCTTTTACAGTGTACATAATGTTTATATTTTGTAGTTTCAGGAAACATATTTTTCCTACGTTTAAATTTTGCGCCTTTCAATTTTAAGGCGATTTTGGGCGACAACCGTTCACTTGCGGTATGTTGCGTTCAGGTACGTTCACACATTCGGGCGCTAGGAACAACATACCCGGTATGCTTGGATCAGTGCTCACAGCTGAACGGGTTTGCGAGTCGGGTCAGCTCTCTGTTCACTATTTCTATCTCTTTTTATCATGTCTTTTTTTGAAATGTCAAAAGTAAAAACAGTCGGAGTCTTGGTCTTATGTCAAACATTATTTTCGTTGACTCTTTTTTGGACAAATATGGAAAAACTATCTTTCTCCGTTAATGCATTTTAATTGTCAGACACTATTTTTGACAGTTTTAAATGTCGCAGAATATACATAACCACCAAGCACGGTGTCAACAAGTGAACCAACGATTTTTGGCGCCACCATTAACCATATCATACCGTAACTAACCGTATGTAACCATAAGTAATCCGAAGAAGTGAACGGGTATGTCGCCCGAAATCGCCTTAGCGTCTCGTTAAGGCGTCTACCGGTTCAATGTTCAATTCGGCACAAACGTTTAACATTGTAAACTCAGGCTAGTAGTATATATTATATGTCTATGCACATACCTCAGGCCGAAAGATGTTTACATCCTTGGACGAATAAATTTCAAATTTCGTCCGCAGGCGTAAACTTTTTCTTTCGACTCTCTATACGTAAATAACTATTTCAATAAAATACTAAATTGTATTGTACAATATTTATTTGTGGTGTTCTTTACAGCCAGTATTCAGTAACTTCAACATAATATTCCTATCGTATATTAAATTTAGGTACACGCTAAAATCTCATCACTGTTTATGACATAGTTTAACGTGCATTGACTTATTGCTCGCAAAGTACCAAGATGAGCACGTTAAATAAATAAGGTTAATTAAGCTTGGGTGTTAAAAACGATTTTTGTGCCTTATGTTAAGTTATTGTATTGTAGTTACATTTAGAAAAAAATCTGATGTGGCCAGCACATTACCTTCCGTCAGTTGTATGCATTTTGTACAAATTTCATACGGAAAGTTCCTTGCTAAATTAAATATTCTATTTCTTGTACATTACCTTCCGGCAGTTGCATGTATTTTATGCAAATTTCATACAGAAAATTATTATTTTATGACGTTTTCTATATACTGTGTAATGTATCTGCAGAAATAAAAGATTTATTATTATTATTTCTTGTACATTACCTTAAAGCAGTTGTATGTATTTTATACAAATTCCATACAGAAAGCAAAAGATCCTATATTTTTAGTAAAATTATAAGACAAATACACTATGTCAATTTCACATGACACTGACATCTTTCAATCAGAATTTTCTTAATATAGTAGCTGTTTCCATAGCTATGGCTACTTTATGAAATTTAATTTCTTTATAATTTTTACCTTCCGTCACCTTTAGGTAAGGAAGGTATTGTCTTTGGTCAAAAAATTCGATGATGAGTTTTTAATCAATAAGCACGTTTTAGGGTCCCTAGAATACGAATTTACTATTTTTACGATGATGTCTGTATGTGCGTGTGTGTGTATGTGTGGATGTGTGTGTGTGTGGATGTGTGTGTGTGTGTGTGTGTGTGTGTGTGTAACAAAATTTTCGTCTGCGATAACTCTAATACTACAGTTACAAAAATTATAATTTTTTCGTGTACTTCTTCGTTACATCCATATGAAGAGTTGATTAGATTTTGGTTACAATTGGTCAACCGGAAGTACCATCATTTGAAGATTTTAACAGTTTTTCTTGAAAAAACTATGTTAAATATGATTTTTCACATTTGATGTTATTATAAATATTAAAGAATATATTATTCTCTATACGATTTGACTGCATTTTATACTTAATATTAAATGGATATAGAGTTAAAAAATTATAAAGAAATTAAATTTCATAAAGTAGCGGATAGCTGTGGAAACAGCTACTATATTAAGAAAATTCTGATTGAAAGATGTCAGTGTCAAGTGAAATTGACATAGTGTGTTTGTCTTATAATTTTTACTGGAAATATAGGATCTTTTGCTTTCTGTATGGAATTTGTATAAAATACATAGAACTGACGGAAGGTAATGTGCTGGCCACATCAGATTTTTTAACTCTATATCCATTTAATATTAAGCATAAAATGCAGTCAAATCGTATAGAGAATAAAATATTCTTTAATATTTATAATAACATCAAATGTGAAAAAATTATATTTAACATAGTTTTTTCAAGAAAAACTGTTAAAATCTTCAAATGATGGTACTTCCGGTTGACCAATTGTAACCAAATTCTAATCAGCTCTTCATATGGATGTAACGAAGAAGTATACGAAAAATTATAATTTTTGTAACTGTAGTATTAGAGTTATCGCAGACGAAAATTTTGTTACACACACACACACACACACACACACACACACACACACACACACATCCACACACACACACACACACACACACACATACAGACATCATCGTAAAAATAGTAAATTCGTATTCTAGGGACCCTAAAACCTGCTTATTGATTAAAAACTCATCATCGAATTTTTTGACCAAAGACAATACCTTCCTTACCTAAAGGTGACGGAAGGTAAATATATCATTTCAGTCTATAAGGAACACGTTAAATACGTTATAAACGGTGATTTTAGCGTGTACTTAAATTTCGTTGTATGTACACATAAGAGTTTTCACAAAACGTCGAAACGGTAAATTTTCTATTGCATGTCGTACACGTCAGTCTTTTTTTCTACAATGAATTTTCAAGTGATCTTTTAAACTAGAATTTCGTGTATATGAGTTATTACATGTTGGACAATTATATTTTATTCCAGTGTGCGTATTCATATGTCTGGATAGTGCACTACTATGTGTAAATGGTTTATTGCATATTGTACATTTAGTTTTTATTCCACTATGAATTACCATATGGGCTTTTAAATAGGAATTTTTAATAAATGATTTTTTACATAAAGTACATTCATATTCCTTAATACCTCTGTGCATTTTTAAATGAACTTGTAAGTCATACTTTTCTCTAAAGTATTTATTGCAGATATGACAATGAAATTCCTTTTTTCCACTATGTATTTTCATATGCCTTTGCAAGCGGTGGTTTTTTATAAAACTCTTATTGCATACTGCACAACAAAATCTTTTGTAATTAATGTTTTTAGTTTCCCGAATATCATTATTTTCAGTAACTGAATTCTCAGATTCTTTGTCAATCTGTATATCATTATCAGTTGTGCATTCTTCCTCTTTTATACTTTGCAAAAAAACATTTTCATGTAATTGTCGGTCCTGCCATGTTTCTTCCAGTAATTCTTCTTTAATGTACACCTCTTCAAATTTTTGATAATTTGTTGGTGTTGTATGTGTCTCGATCTCGCTTCTGTTCTCCATAACTGATTCTTGATCAATGAATTAGCGAGTGAGAGCTCGTTTCACAAATATGGAACTGGTGCACAAGAATTCTCAACTTGATAGTTTATTGTCTGAAATATAAATAAACATTTTTAATAGACATATCTATTTTATTTTGTTCTAAATGATAATGGTTGCTTGTTTCTATAGTCAAATAGACCATATTATTTATTATAGCGCCTCTGCGATTTATGAAATTAAAAAATCTGATGTGGCCAGTACATAACCTCTCGCCAGATATTATACATGGTTGTACGCATAAAACGAAAAATATTTTTAAATACAAATACATATATTCATGTCTCACTACAAAATAATTCTCACATATATTTGCAAAATCTATGAGATATTTTAATATAAATTATGTACAATAGATACATTTTCTTTATATTCAATATCATGAAATTTTCTTTTTCTACTTTCCTTTTCTTTATATTCGTCATTTTTTCGCAAATTCCTTTTGTATTCATTTTTACGTATATTCTTTTGCGTTGTTGACTTTTTTATTTTCATAATCTTCATAATGATGTACATATATTTTTGACAGTGGCATACAAATATTTTTGACAGTGACATTTATGTGTCAATTACAAACATTTGAATTTCTTGCCTTGACGTAGTTTGATCTAAGAATTTTTACATCAAATTATTTTATATGCATTTCTTTATCTCTAAATCTATAGAAGATATAACACTAAATTTATATTTATCGAATAAAGAATTTAACGTTCTTTAATATAAGTATTTACATAAATTTTCGATAAATAATATTTAGATGATTTTTTTCTTGTAACTACTACTTCCGGTTGTCCAATTGTTACCAAAACTTAATCAACTTTTCCCATTATTGTTAGATTGAGGAATCCGTAGTTAAAAATGTCTTAAGTCTTATAGTATTTGAAAAATCGTGGATCCAATATCCACACACACACGCACGCACGCACGCACACACACACACACACACACACACACACACACACACACACACACACACACACACATGTGTGTGTGGATGTTGGATCCACGATTTTTCAAATACTATAAGACTTAAGACATTTTTAACTACGGATTCCTCAATCTAACAATAATGGGAAAAGTTGATTAAGTTTTGGTAACAATTGGACAACCGGGAGTGGTTTACAAGAAAAAAATCATCTAAATATTATTTATCGAAAATTTATGTAAATACTTATATTAAAGAACGTTAAATTCTTTATTCGATAAATATAAATTCATTATTATATCTTCTATGGATTTAGAGATAAAGAAATGCATATACCTAAAAAAGAATATAAAAGGAATTTGCGAAAAAATGACGAATAAAAGGAAAGTAGAAAAAAAAATCAGGATATTGAATATAAAGAAAATGTATGTATTGTACATAATTTATATTAAAATAATTATTTTGTAATGAGACATGAATATATGTATTTGTATTTAAAAATATTTTTCGTTTTATGCGTACAATCAGGTAAAATATCTGGCGAGAGGTTATGTGCTGGCCACATAAGATTTTTTAGATATAACTTCAAAGCATTTGTTTTGTTTTCTGCTGGACAGAAAGAGACAACTAAGGATAGAGATATGTGAAGTCTCCTCACGGAGTATTCGCTAGATGTCACTGCTTATTCTAGTAACATGAACTGTGCTATATTTTTGAAACATTTGATTTTAATTATTGAAAATACTTGGTTTTAAGTTTCACAATTATTTTATTTGATAACTAGTTTCGCTACAACATTAGCATCATCAGATCTTGTGAAACTTAAAACCAAGTATTTTCAATAATTAAAATAAATAATGTTTCACCATGTAAGAGCTGACACAATTAAAGAAATTATTGAAACATTTGAATTATTATTAACGAAAAGCAATTATCAAACGTATGAAACAAATTGATATTAGTATTAGGAAAGGATAAAAAGAATTGTATATAATTATCGAACCGGGTTCGATCGCGACTGGTGCCAAATATTTCGAATTTTAAATGACACAAAATTGACCCCTGAGGTACACTCTCCACGCCAGCAATGAGTGCCCGTAAGGTGACGCCTGATAAACGCCCGCACGGTACAAATATGTCATCATCATTATCGAAATCTGCGTACAAAGCAGAATGGCACACCCAGCAATGGGTAATATGTCGTAGTGATACCTATATTTGTTTATATTTATTTATCTATTGATTTTTAAACAATATTGTTTTTGTGTACATGCTTATTTTGAACATACATATTATAATATGTATAAATAAATTACTACTCAACTTACAACTAGAAAATATCGGATTTAAATATATTGCCAATCCATTTTCAAATTACCAACAATATGGGTACACTAAAATTACTAGTATTATCCCCAAATCTATCGTTGGAGAGGAAAATCAAACGATGACGTACATGAAGATCAAGATCTTGATAAAGTTACTAAAGTTATAGAATAGGTACCCTGCGCCGTAACAACTAGTAAAAACTGAATACCTCAGTGAACTTTTTGAATATTATTACATACTTTATTCGATTTTCGAACTAAATTACTAAATATACTTACCATATAGGTGGTTTATGGTTTTCTATGTAATGAAGACGACCGTAAGAACCTGTCTTTCTAAACAAAACGAAGCAGTTGATGTTACCAGGGTTACCAGTACGATGGTAGAAAGAAACAATGATGTTTGGAAATGCAGAAACATGTGTGGAATACTGCAAATATAATAAAGGAATATTAGTAAATGATAAATAATTATAAATTATAGATATATTTGCATAAAACTTGTAACATACATTACAATTTTAGAATCTGTTAATATCCAACGTATTAATCATCAATATTTGTAGAGGTTATGGTATGTTAATGTTACAATTTGTATCATAGATGGCACTGTATATTAAAGCTTGTTTTACACAATTTTTTCCTATTGGCGAAGAAAATGAACTCGTAGCCGCCTGGTGGCAAAATTATGAACTTGCCTAGAAAGTAATCAAACTGTTGTGTTTACGGTTGTCATACTGCCTTTTAAACAATATTGCACTTCAAATCAATTTACATTTAAAAATATATGTACTTTATTTGCTTATATCCCTGTCTAACACTCTAGAAGGTTTGACAATTACTCTTCTCGCCGGCCATTTTCTAAAATCGGTGCTGCCTCTATCGGTCATTTTCGTTGCCAATAATTTTCTGTAGTGTTGTTTCGTGCTTATGTCTTAAGATACAATTTCTTCAATAACTCAAGAGTATTTTTTGATTTTTGACCACACCACTATTAAATATTAAAACAGACCATTAATACGAACTGATCCGTATATAACACTATATATTTAACAAAGAACTTCTCGTAAAATGACACCAAAAACACTATTTAAATTTATACGTGTTAAATGTGCACAGAACTATTTGTATGTTACGAATGTAAATCAGTTATGAAACCAACGACCAAATATAACTAATGTTTTGATTTCGGCTGGCCACACAGAGAAACTAGAGATAGAAATATTTCTTGTCTAGTTCGAGTATTTCTCAGTAGAGGCCACGTAGAGTGTCAGTGTATTAGGGTACCTTTATAACCAGGGTATGGCCATGGGCCAAGATTGCCGCCATTGTCGGTAATGCATTTCCCTATTTATTTGTAATAAATGTGATATTATATTATAAAAGAATATTAAATTATCACACTGTGAATTTATAAAGGTAATAAAAATTCATTAATTTAAGAGATACACAATTATTATTAATATTTACATTTAGAGGTTATGTAGAATATATGACATGGGTTGTTATTATAACATCCAATTTAATATCTGTAGTTCTTATTTACATAATAATTGTATATTCTAAACTTACCTTTTAAAATTTAAATGATTGTGCTTAATATTGGTAATTTATAGATGTTTTCAATACGTCAGTAATCGTGGTGGGAATCTTAACAAAATGCACAAGTAAATAAAATAAAATATATTACTTACACTATAAATGCGTATTAAAATGATAAGTAAATGTGTGTTTCATTAAAATGAAACAAATATCCACGAAAATACATAATAATTTGCGCAAGAACAACACATATAACAGATGTCCCGGTAATGGCGGACGAAACGTGAGCCACGCCATGGCCATACCCTGGTTATAAAGGTACCCTACAGTGTACTGGGGTACCTTTATAACCAGGGTATGGCCATGGGCCAAGATCGCCGCCATTGTCGGTAATTGATTTTCCTATTTATTTGTAATAAATGTGATATTATATTATAAAATAATATTAAATAATCACACTGTGAATTTAAAAAGGTAATAAAAATGAATTTATTTAAGATATATACAATTATTATTAAGACGTACATTTATAGGTTATGTAGAATATATGATATGTGTTGTTATTATCACATCTAATTTAATATCACTAGTTCTTAATTACATAATAATTATATATTCTAAATTTACCTTTTAAAAATTTAAATGATTGTGCTTAATATTGGTAATTTTTAGTTGTTTTCAGTGACAGTAATCGTGGTGGGTATCTTAACAAACTACACAAGTAAATAAGATAAAATATATTACTTACACTTTAAATACATATTAAAATGATAATTATTGTGTTTTTCATTAAAATAAAACAAATAGCCACGAAAATACATAATACTTTGCGCAAGAACAACACATATAACAGATGGCCATGGCGTGGCTCACGTTTTGTCCGCCATTACCGGGACATCTGTTATATGTGTTGTTCTTGCGCAAATTATTATGTATTTTCGTGGATATTTGTTTTATTTTAATGAAACACACATTTAATTATCATTTTAATACGTATTTATGGTGTAAGTAATTAATTTTATTTACTTGTGTAGTTTGTTAAGATTCCCACCACGATTACTGACATACTGAAAACAACTAAAAATTACCAATATTAAGCACAATCATTTAAATTTTAAAAGGTAAGTTTAGAATATACAATTATTATGTAAATAAGAACTACAGGTATTAAATTGGATGTGATAATAACAACCCATGTCATATATTCTACATAACCTCTAAATGTATGTCTTAATAATAATTGTGTATCTCTTAAATAAATAAATTTTTCTTACCTTTATAAATTCACAGTGTGATAATTTAATATTATTTTATAATATAATATCACATTTATTACAAATAAATAGGAAAATCAATTACCGACAATGGCGGCGATCTTGGCCCATGGCCATACCCTGGTTATAAAGGTACCCTACAGTGTACTAGGGTACCTTTATAACCAGGGTATGGCCATGGCGTGCCCAGAGATATAGAGGTGGGGAGAATGATCATGTAACCTGCGCGAGAATACAAGAATAGAAGGACGCCATTTTGCAGATATAGAGGCGGCAATTTTAAATGAAGAATTAACAAAATAATTATGAAATTAATATATTTGCATTTTAACATACTTTTGCAGGAATACACAGGCGGTAATTTTAAATTTAGAGTTTCAGAACAATATAATTATGAAATAATGTTAAAAAATTTATTGATATTTTAACATACATACATACATACATATTAAATAATACCTAGCAACTACTGGTGGTGAAATAATATTAATTTATTTAATTCTCTCCTTACTAATTTCCCTTGTATAACGTCTGTATATCTTTTTGAGAGATTAAAAAACCTAATTCTAGTATAACAATAAATAATATCTTTTACTAAAATAAAACCATGATTTTGCTCTATCAGTGTATCTTTCAAAAAATAAAGAAATTAACAATCTATTAAAAATTTGTTTATAACTCAATTTGGTTTACTACTTTCATGTAAAAATAAATTAACAATCTATTAAAAATTTGTTTATAACTCAATTTGGTTTACTACTTACATGTAAAAATAATATAACCTTAAAAACTTACCTGTTGTACTCGTATTTACCATGTATGTATTACAGCGTTAGCAATTTCTTCCCACACTTATTGTTTTTATATTATTGTTTTTGAAATCTTTAGACAATTTATCGTATAAAATTTAATTTATTTCGACAACTTTAATTATTTTTCTATTCATATTTATGTCAAACAAATAATTCTGACAGATGAGTAGGTATCGAATATCGATAAAATAGATAGGCGATTCAAATTAACTTTTCCCGCAACTTCTAACACGTGACGTGACGTCACAACGAGTATGTTTTCAAATTATCGTTCACTGCTGCATAAAGTTTGTGTCTGTATTGCTGTTTTAATACATATATTTAATGAATTAATAGTTTATTAGTAGTAAGACTGTTAATAAAGGACGTATTTAATTATTTAAATGCTTCTGCGTGCAGCAGAAATTTTTGTGAGGATGATGAAGTATTGAATTCTGGACATATGCTAGCATATGGTAAAACACAATCAGATGACAAAAATTAAACACTTCTCTTTGGATTATGCCCACAAATCAGCGACGTAAATAAATATCCGCATGAAATTACTGGAAAATTGATAAATTCTGGCTCACTAGCAATAAAAAGTATCTTGTTCGTGTAAGGTGGGAAACTAACCTAAATATAAAACCTAAATATAAATATGTATATATTAACCCAAATATAAATACATAATAAAATAATTGAATATATTTATATTGTTTTAGAGCTACCAATATATGCGTAATCTTCGTTACAAATATGTAAGGAACAAACATTCAATTTGTAACTCGTTTTCCAATTAACAGTTTAATCTACCATGCTTTGTGTCTCAATCATTTCTTCGATACCATATTTATTTATAAATTTAACGTTTTAGAAATATGTGAAAACGAAGGGTGGGATTTCTCGATTTTAAGAATGACATATCGGAACACAACAGTACACTCGATTTTGTTGGTTTTGGTGAAAATTCCATATTTCTACAATATTTACAAATATATAATTAACCCTTAAACGATCAAATATTGCATTCATGTTGTTTTTAACTTATTTATAGTAAATTTATGTCATTATTGTAACAAGCAACTACAAACATACTTAACCTTATTTATCTAAAAATATACAATGTCTCAACATACTAAGAATACTCGCGAATTTTATTGTATAATTAAACAGAGGAAGTGTTCACAATCATCACCAATAAATATAAATTTAAATACTTGCTGAATTTTTAAAATCTCGTCTAAAATTCTAACGTTACTTCTTACGGAGTGTAAGAAACTATACTCGTTGTGACGTCACATAATTAGTGCGATGTTTGGTCACCAGATAGAGTCCGCTCAACTTGAATCGCGTATAGATTACGCCCTCAATCTCAGCGCCATATTTAAATGCTGACTTCTGATTAGCCAGCGGAAGAGAAGTTTAGGTAAAGCAACGCAGAAAGATGAAAGTTTAGCCAAGTCTTGCGCTGCGGCTGTTACGTTACTGCTTACTTTACTTCAATATAAATCATCCATAGCTGTAGTACATGATAATCTTTTTACCTTACCTACTGCGTTCGCGTTACCTCTTACGTTGCGTCATTATAAATCCAGCTTTAGGGTTGGAGCAGTGATCTCTATTGCAGAATGGATAGGAAACAGAGAGTTTCATAAATTGCTAGAAATGTCCAGCAAATAATATAGATTTTCGAGAGGCGTGCAGCGATAGGTTAAAGCGTTATAATATAATACTGAGAAATATTCGTTTTCCGGGAATGGACTGTGTCATATTTTGGGTCAGAGCTCAACGTTTCGCCCGCAGTCATATGGGGCATCTTCAGGAGCAAGAGGGGGATAGTACTGTCTTGAACACGGTTACCCGACGTGTCAACCACGCTAGAGGCCGAGTTTAAGCAACAAGGAGGGAGACTCAGTTTACAAGGTTACCCGACGTGTAAACCACGCTAGAGGCCAAATAAACCAACCCCTTGATATGACTGCGGGCGAAACGTTGAGCTCTGACTCAAAATATGACACAGTCCATTCCCGGAAAACGAATATTTCTCATGACTCAGACTGTGGAAGCCTACGCAATTATTTCATAATATAATACTACTCGCATAATATAAAATCATTGTACTTTATTCATGTTTATTTACATGTATCTTTAAATTATAAGTATCCTTGTAGAATTTAATGAATAAGACAAGAAGGCTTGCTACGAAAAATACAGCATAGTAGTTTAAAACGGGAAATTTGTAAAACTCTTGACATTTTTCTCTTGTAAATAATATTATTGCAACATATACTAATCCGAATGAGAACTGAACCTGAAACAGAAAATTATATGTAAGTACTAAAATTTGCACGGCTGGCTCGATGATCTTTTATCTAAATCAGTTTTTACCTCCCGCTACTCTATAGGTAAGGGAGGTATAGGGCACGAAAGATCACGTGACCTATCATATGTTTTGTCCCTTTCTCACTTCAGACTCGATCTTCAGCTCTGTCCCATACTAACTTCAGAGTGTACTTTCGACGTAGTGCGCATGCATCAGTTTGAATAGCTGTCATATTTTTCTAGCGGTAAATTTTAAGAATGAGTTTGCGCAAGCGTGGAATTTGTTGTCATTTTGTTATTTGGCGGTTCTTGTGCATATAGCGATTGATTGTGTTATTGTTATTCATTGTAGTGTTTTATTATTTGTTTCTTTTTGTTATCTTGTTTGTTGTTATTTATTTTATTGTTATTTTCTGTTGTTTGTGAGTGTCATTCTTTTTCAAACTATGCCACTACGTTGTTGGGTGCAAGTTTGTCGTCGGACTACAATATAAAACTGTTTACTATCCCATCTAGTACCGATTATCGAGGTAATATTTAAAACCTAATCATATTTGAACATAAGTAACAAGTGACAATTTGTATAGGTAGGGTAGGTGTGGTAGGTAGGTTACATGTGAAAAACAAGAGAGACGTCGTCTGTGGCTCGTGGCCGTTTATATTTATGAGAATATCACTTGCTTGCTGACATATTGTCGATTACTCAGATTTGATAGCAGGTCGTTGATGAAGCTCTAAATTTATAAATTGTCAATTACTGTTGTTAATATTTTCTTTTTAAACAAGAATGAAGACTAAGAACATCCTGATCGTAATACTTTTGAATATACATATGATCACATTGTTATCTTCTATTATTTTATATTATTGAAGAATTCAATAAAAACCTATTTGATTCTTATTGTCTTCATTTTATTCTCATTTGATATCTTGCTAGAAATGTGACAGCTATTCAAACTGACGCATGCGCACTGCGTCGAAAATACAGTCTGAAGTTAGCATGGGACAGAGCTGAAGATCGAGTCTGAAGTGAGAAAGGGACAAAACATATGATAGGTCACGTGATCTTCCGTGCCCTATAGGGATCGTGCTAAAAATCGCATATCGAGATTTTCGTAAATGACCACGTTTTAAGAATCCAATTTTAACATTTTCACGATGATGTCTGTGTGTGTGTGTGTGTCGTTCCTATTTACGTTCTAACTTAAATACTATTATTCAGAAAATTTTGAAACCTTGTATTTCTACCTTATTCTAATATGGAAAGAAGCCGTTAGATTTTGCTGTAAATCATATAACCGGAAATGGCACTTTACTTGAAGCACAAAATAATTTTTCTCTGAAAAATACCTTTAAATGCTATTTTTTCGAGATTTATGTTATTATAGAAATTAAATACTATTAAATTTTCTACAGGTTTGCATTAATACTTTTTCTATATATTACCTCCCGCTACCCTTGGTAAGGGAGGTATAGGGATCGTGCTAAAAATCGCATATCGAGATTTTCGTAAATGACCACGTTTTAAGAATTCAATTCTAACATTTTCACGATGATGTCTGTGTGTGTGTGTGTCGTTCCTATTTACGTTCTAACTTAAATACTATCATTCAGAAAATTTTGAAACCTTGTATTTCTACCTTATTCTAATATGGAAAGAAGCCATTAGATTTTGGTGTAAATCATATAACCGGAAATGGCACTTTACTTAAAACACAAAATAATTTTTCTCTGAAAAATACCTTTAAATGCTATTTTTTCGAGATTTATGTTATTATAGGAATTAAAGACTATTAATTTTTCTACAGGTTTGCATTAATACTTTTTCTATATATTACCTCCCGCTACCCTTGGTAAGGGAGATATAGAGATCGTGCTAAAAATCGCATATCGAGATTTTGGTAAATGATCACGTTTTAAGATCCCTACAATCCAATTTTAACATTTTCACGATGATGTCTGTGTGTATGTGTGTGTGGATCCTCCACTCTAACTCAAATACTATCATTCAGAAAATTTTGAAACCCTGTATTTAATTTTTTTCTGTATTGCAAAGAGCCCATTAGATTTTGGTGAAAATCGGATAACCCGAAATGGCACTTTACTAGAAGCTCAAAATAGTTTTTCTTCCAAAAATACCTTTAAATGTTATTTTTTCGAGATTAATGTTATTATAAAAATTAAAGATGATTAAATTTTCTATAGATTTGCATTAATACTTTTTGTGTATATATATATATATATATATATATATATATATATATATATATATATATATATATATATATATATATATATTATGGATAAATTTATAAAATTATCTATAATTTAAATCCCGGAGCCTACCTTTAAACAAACAAAACGCAGTCATTCAAATGTATGTAAGTGATAGCATTTGAATGCACAACATACGCTTCCATCAGGAAGTAACCGCAGCAAGAAACTCTTTCTTGTAATATTAGGTATATAGGGGACACCGGTGTCAATTGTTACAATTTTAAATTTTTATTTTTCACGAGTTAACGTTACATTTCGAAATTTTGAAATTACCTATATGAGAACCTACCCACCTTAGTGAATAATATTTTGAATTTTAAACTTTTGAAAATGTGACAAATATAAAAGTATAAGGATTTTTAGTCAGGTATTACAAATGTTACAATCGACACGTAACTGGTGTAAATAGTAACAGGGCCAGTGTCAATTGTAACAAATTTTAACAGTGATGTAATAAGATAAAATAAAAGATAAAAGAATAATTTATTGAAAAAATAAACATTTATTTATTACCCCAGAAAATACAAAATTCAGATGACTCAACTAAAAGCAAACAAAATATATATTCTGTTGGTGATACGGACCCGTATTTGCGCGTATGTGCTTACTCTAAATACCAAAGAGCTATGACTCTTTCTGCTTCACTCTGCAAGCGCGTTTTAATCTACTTCGAAAAGATGGCTCTGTTACCTACCCTTGTTACATTTGACACCTGTTACAATTGACACCGCGACACCGGTCTCCCCTACTTGTAGTTATTACTGTTTGTTTACTAGTGTTTACAGACCGCTATAAAGATAAACAGGCCCACTTTAACGGTTTGAAGTTTGAATTTGAACTCAATTCCAGATGTTTGCCTTCACATTCAAAATGAAGCATCCGTAAACAAAACGACGAATCCGGATCCAAATTCGAATTAATTTTCGGATATCCGCTTTAATATCCGAACATCGGATATCCGAGGATTCGGACACTTTGAAATCCGGGTTCTCGGATCCAAGTTGTGTTCACAGCACTAATTTGTATATACTTACAATTTGGAAGGTAGTGAGATACTTTTTCCACCACAGGTACTTCTGCCACTCGGGTCCTAGTCCTGATAACAAGTAGTACGTGTACATAACCACGTGTATAGCAGAGTTGACGGCTACTGCTGAAGTAGTTACTCCTCCTGGTAAGAACATAACTCCCAACCACGAGTTAAACGGCATAACTCCGTGATGGTATAAGTGAAGAAAAGAGATTTGGTTGTCCTTTTTACGGAGTACGAAGAAAATCTGCAAATGAAAAATGGTATATGATAATGGGGGTTTCCACCGTAATCAAAATATTGAAAAATAACACTATTACACTAAAATATATCATAAAACATTTCTGAAAACACTACTTAAATGGTTAAATATGTTTCCAATTTTTTAAAAATGAATGAAAACAATTTACTACGTTTGAAACGCTGCCAGCCAGTGACGTCATTTGCCGGATCGATTTTAGTTTCTATGTTATCCGTCAATATATGTATGTGTGATGGGAGTAGTTTACAATATTCGATTTTACCTACGTACATCAAATACATTCAATGTCTTCCTATGTGATAATAGATGGCAGAACATTCAAATTGGAACATTATATTTAAAAAATAATGAAGTAGGTATTATAAACTAGTTAAAAATGTGAATACAATACAATTATTATTATTATTATTATTATTTGCCGTATGTTATATTGGTAAAGCATTTTCTAAGGTATACGTATTTTATAGATTATTGTATTTGGTGGATTAAATATTTGTAAAGTATTTGGTAAATCTCCAGCAACAAATTCAAGGGATTACCAGAAGTTATGCCTTTGCCTATAATTATTTACAAGTTGAAACACCCGTAAAAGAATATTTGTGGAAAAACCAGGATACAAACATTCTACCCAGATGTTCAGTTGACGAGGGATTTGGAATTTTTGATTAGGATTCGTAACAAATTAAATTATGTATGATAAATTTATCTCTCCAAATATTTTGTAAGTCTTATTATCTTGACGTCGTACTCGAAGGATTTGAAGTTCAGTTCTTTAATTCTAAGAATTGTAAGGTCACAAACAAACTCAGTTTGAAATAAAGCATTTGTTTGTAGTTTAGTGAAAACTCCTATCCTTACCCCTATGCGTTAGTTCAAGAAAACTGTAATAGAAGAGTGTTAGTACACCATCAATTGACAGATGACACCACTAGAGACTCATGCACCATCTGTTGAGCATTAGCTACATTAGCTGGCCTTTTACGCGCTGTCGGGGCGGTAAAAATTGGCCGTTCAAACAAGTTGCAAAAAATACTGCTTTCAATATTTTTTTACAGAAAACCTGTTATGATAAAAATGTTTTATTTATTGTAATACATGTAAGTTTTCATGAGGAATAACATATAAAAAATTGAAAAATAGTGGAAACCCCTATTCATTTGTTCAGCACAAACCACGCAACGACTTTATTTTAATGTGCAATACGTTTAACCCTAGTCCGGTTTTTCTGTGTCCGTCGGACACATTCGAATGTAAAAGTATGAAAATTTAATAAATGCAATAAGATCATTCAGGGCCGTAGCTAGGTATTCTTGCGCCTGGGGCGGAATATAAAATTGCGCCCCTTCCCCTTTATTTTTAGCAAATTATTATTTAAAAAATATATAATATATAAAAAGGTAATTTCGGCTCCAAAATTATCCTCTTTTGACGAACATAACGATTTGTGTCTGTTCAAGAATTAGTTCCATATTCTCTCGTCTCGGCAAATGGACTATATAGTTTTAGTATTAATTAACAGTATTTAATGTATATTTCAATTACAATAATTATAAAAAACAAAATAAAGACAGAATTATGTCTGACGCATATCAATTGGAACATAACTGAAACGCAGAATTAGAATTAAATGTTTATATCTTGATCAACACAAAGATGCGTTTTTTTTCTTCAAATATATTATTGATTTTGCATTAAGAAACCAATTAAAACTTATTGTTAACATGTCAATGCAGTACGATTGTCAAAAAAGTAGGTTCGCGGAAAGTCTTTATCCTTTAATATATGAAATGCTATTATTATTGCGCATAAACTGGATGTAACCAAGCATTGTTTTTGCACTGCAGTATCAAAAACCTTTCCATTGTTATTATTATTATTAGAAAAATTTAAGTCTGAAGATCTGATGGTTTGCGAACCACGGCAACTTTAAGAAAACTGCGCCAATGAGGTATACAACCCGCAATAACTTGTGCCTCCGGGACATTTCCGGGTGGCTACATGTCTTAATCGGTAGGGTATAGTCCCAGTAACATATAACCCAAACGGCTTGCTTGCATCACAAAATGCAGGGTGGAGGCAAAATTTTTTTAGAAACGGGCATGGCGGAAAACCCCTAGAAACTAAATTTCGTAACAAATATTGAACAGTTTTTAAAATAATAATAGCGTAAGGTCATCGTGGAGCATCTGTATGTATATACATTTTAAATGTATTAAATTAGTATAGATAATATTTTATTTTACAACATTTTAGGTCTAGGAATAAATGAAAATGCTATCATTGAAGTGAAGTGTTTAGGTTCACTACGCGACAAGAAAATATTTCTGGAGGAAGCATGTAAAATCCAAATTTTTGTATGGAATTGAAAAACGGTGAAATGACATTGAAATTGAAGCATAATTATAATTATCAAATAATAGAAAATAATATAACATTGAATTCATTGCCTAGAAATAAACATATTTCATTTCAGATACAAGGCCAATTACACATTTGTAAAAAAGATATCTGTTATTTCATCATTTTTAATAACAAAGAAACTCCTGTTTTCATTTTTAAAATCGAAAGAAGTAATTTATTTTGGGAAAAGCATATGTGAGATCACCTTATTAATTTTTATAAGAAGTGCGTACTACCAAAAATTGTTTTGCGAAGAATTCAGAAGGGCTTTAAATGTAGAGAACCTCATTAGAATTTATTCCTCTCAATAGTTCAAAATAATGGTATCTACTTTTTTAAAAAAATTAATTTCAACACATAAACGAGGAAATTTCCATTTTTTATTACAAATAAATGTTTGAATTGTAATAATTGTTTTATGTTTCCTTGTCATTTGTTTACGCAATTCATTGAAATTAATCAATTTGTTTGCCACGAAACAAGCACCCCGGCCATCCCGACTTTCTTTTCAAGTAATTAATAATTCGTAAGCTACACTGTTCTGATTGGCTGCATGCTACAGCTGCACTAATGACATTAACCAGATGCACAAATTTTCGACTGTGCTGCCATCAGTCGGCTTAGAAACAAAACAACACTTCTATCCCGCGACGTTAACAACCGGACTATTCACAAAGTTACATTTAGATTATAAAATATAGTGAAATTTTAAATATAAATTTCTAAATCATAAATTTTTTAAATTCGTCATTTACCAGTAAATGCAGATGTATACAATTATTTATAAATGTAAATTCGTAAACATAAATTTGCACATTAACCAGCCATGTCGACAGTCATGGTCTTAAAATTAATATTAATCCAATTCTGTTATTATCGATGTTCATGACAATGACTATGATGATGTGGCATAAACAGTTTTATTATAAAAACATTATTTGTAACACGTGCACCGAAAGTATTCCATACTATACTTTGTTTCACGTAAGAAAATAGCATTGGTTTAGACAGGGACATAAATTCTGCTCTTTAATTGGTCATAATGCAACACAAAAACGAAAAAAATATCACTTGTCAGTTGTCAATTATCAAATAAAATCTAGAGAATTAAGTGATGTTTAACCATGTTATATATCATTGAAAAGCTAATAAAATAAGCAAAAATATGTGACTATTTTCAAAATAGGTTCCCATTTAAAAAAATCATAAGTTTGTGTTATATCTCGAGAATTATTAAGTTTAGAAAAAATCTAATTACGCCATTTTATTCTCTATAAAAATCTGATGTGGACACCATACGACTTCCTTGTACGCAAGACCAATATGAAGTATAGACCCAAGTATAAAATTGCACGTATTTGACGTAATTTGACATTAGCATCTATTTTTTATTTTTTTGTTATTTTTTTGTCCTAATCCATAGCAAGCTTCATTACAAAAACCAAAAAGTATATAAGTTTTAAATATACATACTCTATTATTCACGAAAGATGACTATTCAAGGTAATTTGTTCGAAGGAAGAATACACAGCATTTTATAACAGTAGCTTAGCAACATTTTGTATTAGAAAGAGAAAGATTATTTGACCTATGTCTATTTAATTTATGTGGTGTGACAGATATACGTAAATAGTGGCATTAGTTTCTAACACACTATAAATAATAATGACATATGTCGCAGAATTACAGATACCTAATTATCTACTACAGTGCCCTCTGTGTTAATATTTACCCAGTGGCGTTAACGTTAAATTATTATTATAAGTTAAGTTTATGTTTTTATATTTTGCAAAACATAAGTGAAGAACGTAAATCTTTCAGAAAGGCATTATTTAGAAAGAAACATAATTTTCAAATGAATTACTCTTATTTTTCCAGTTGAAATGTGTCTATAAATATATAAGGTGCACGCCTATGCATATGAAATGCAATGAAGTTATCTGCAAGTAATATTATATCAGACGGTTCACAAATGGCCTTGAATAGTCATCTTTCGTGAATAATAGTTTATCTCGCTTATACGAAGGGCTAATTTAATAATACTTGATGTGCTAGACACATAATTTAATTCTCTAAAAATTTTATTTGAAGCATTTAGTTCTAAAATCAAAATGAAACCATTTTATTGAAGAAAAACTGTTAACAACTTCAGGTAATATGTCACTTCCGGTTAGCCTGTTTTAACCAAAATCCACTATGTTATTCCAATTGACATAAAAGTCTTATATATCAAATTTGAAAAGTTTTAGATTATATTTGAAGATAGTTTTTCATTAAAATCTATTATAGGCTTCAAATAAAGTACCATTTCTAGAAATTATGTAATGACCAAAAAGGGAGGTGCACAACTAGATGTTATAGCAGTCCTAAATACAAAATTTCAACTTTCTACGGCTTAACGTTTTCGAGTTATGCGAGATACATACGCACGTACGTTCGTATGTACGTACGTACGTACAGCCGTCACGACGAAATTAGTCAAAATGGATTCAGGGATGGTCAAAATGGATATTTCCGTTGAAATCTCAAAACCGAAATTTTTCGCGATTACAATACTTCCTTTACTTCGTACAAGGAAGTAAAAACGGTAAAAAATTGTTAAAACATTTTTTTCTATCATAATAAATATGATATACAGAATGTCTTAGCTTAACCACAGATTGCTGGGACCAAAATAAGACGATTTAACTAAACTTACCTATATCCGACTGTGACCGTTTAGCCAGTATACTGCTTTAAAGCCTTTCTAAAAAAAATAATATTGCTTATAATAACGAAACGCTTTGTTCGATTTGAATGAAATTTGGTATGGCAATCCATATGAATATAATTCATCTTTTAAGATGGTATTTGTTATTGTTAGTGAACCACTAGTGTATGAAACTTGGGTGTCGCGACCATGATTAAACCATAACTTTTTAATGGCAACGCCAATAATGTAAATTTACTGTTTTTCGGAAAGATACAATCAATAGTAAACTTTGTGTCTCTGCGTAAGTTATGATATCTGTTACGATTTCATTAACAATAACAAATATTATCTTAAAAGATGAATTAGATCCATATGGATTGTCATACCAAATTTCATTCAAATCGAACAAAGCGTTTCGTTATTATAAGCAATATTATTTTTTTTTAGAAAGACTTTAAAGCAGAATGCCGGCTAAACGGTGCACAGTTGGATATAGGTAAGTTTAGTTAAATCGTCTTATTTTGGTCTCAGGAATCTGTGGTTAAGCCATGTCCCCCTATTTCCAAGACACCCTGTATTATCAAAATGCGCGAAAAACGTGTGATTGCCAGTAGTTCAGAAATAAAAGAAGATCGAAAATTCCTGAAGTGACTATTAAACTTTTCTCGAAAAGTTGACCCAGGAATGTGCAAACGGTTTTGCTCTATCATTAATATTACCCGAGATACCTTAAAAAAACATCGAAAATGAGACACCTGTACAGTGATCTGAGCATTTTTGTCGAAGAAAAAATATACCAGTAAAATAATCTCCTAAACCTAAAGGGACAACTGTAGTCTAACCTAACCCATTTCGAATCTTTTATAAAATAAAATAAATAAATATATCATCACGGCATATTACCCATCGCTGGGTGTGCCAATCTGCTTTGTACGCAGATATCGGTAATGATGTATGATCTTTTATAATCCTCCATATTACCATACTGGAGTATCTTTACTTACAGTATCCAAAAATTCAGTATACTTGGCAATGTAGTACCAAAAACACGCTGTAGCAGCCTAAAAATTAAAATAAATCATTAAATTGGGGAAGTCAGTAGCTAATATTGCAACTACAAGTACAAACCATTACAGCGTCTGGGTCGACCATACTTCTATCTACATCTCGACAAACAAATAGAGGATATCGCCTTACCCATCCACAGAACAAACCCTGAAAAACACAGAGCGTCAAGTATACTAAAAAGCAACGTGTTGTTAGAGGAAGTTGTAATAAAATTATAAGTAATTTATCAATTATTATTATTATTATTATAATTATTATTATTATTATTATTACTATTATTATTATTATTATTATTATTATTATTATTATTATTATTATTATTATTATTATTATTATTATTATTATTATTATTATTCTAGTCCAAACCATATACATAATAAAAATAATTAATACACAATAAATAAATAAAACATTACAACAAATATTTCTCACTTCTTAGATACTGAAGTGACCGATTTTCGGTAGCGAAATACCGCATCCGGACCACATGGAGTGAGTTAGCTAAGCTTGTTGTTATTGGCGACTAAAATAAACGTGAATCCCTCAAGCGGACGATATTTGCAACTCTTGAAAATGGTATTCTTTTATTCAACTATAACAGTAAATATACCGTGTGTCCCAAGCAAACCTTGACATAGGCGTTTAACATGGGAAAACTGATTTTTGTGAATAAAAAGTGTCCTGCATAAAATTAAGCCATGATATTTAACATGATAATAGTACATTACTTCGTGTACCTTATTTAATATTAATTAAATTATTATCATTGCGTAAATCAGAGAAAATTATAAATATCTGTCAATTTTTTATTACGTAATATCAAAATAATTGCAATTGTCATTGTTAGCATAGCTGACTGTGGAATGAGATGACGTTTGGAGGTTGGGGTTCGAATCTCCGTCAAGACAGTTTTTTTATTATTATTTTTTATTTATGAATTAATTGCGAATTATATTAAAGATATTATGTATTATATTAATATGGATCTGGTTTCTATCATGATCCTTAATACTAAAAGGATAGATTCATTATCTATAGTTGTATATACAGGGTGTAAATGAAACAAGTGCATTAAATTTAACCAGTAATGTAACACGACGAGAGCAACAATATTTCTTAATAACTTTTTTTTCTAAGTCTTTTAGATTTTGAGTTAAAATTCTTTAAAGATTTGCTGCATATTTCGGCGCGCGCCCATGGAGAACAAATGGCAGCTGTCGTATTCAAGTGGGATACAAACAGCTCAAAATTTTTCGATTATCGGTTACACTTGCAGTCACAGTAATTAATAAACGAATCAACGAAAATAACATTTATTATTAATTAATTCGTAATAGTACAATTTTTAAAATAAAGAAATTTAAATTTTGGATAACAAAATTATAAAGTTGTGTATTTAACCAGGCTTTAATCTTCTGTGAATAGAGGAAGACAAGGAGGAACGAGGGGAGGAAGAGCAAAAGCATAGTTATTAGGTTATGAGATGATTATTTATCGTCGACAAATGATAATACGAGGGTTGTCTCAAAAGTAAGTTACACTATTTTTTTATATCCGCGCGGTAGGCAGGATACGTCTGGGATTCGCATGGAACTTTCGTCCGAGTGTGGTGGCAGCACTGTAAAATTCCTAAGCGGCCGCCATGACCCATTTGTCAGTTGCGATCAAGCCACTATGGAGCTACCACTTACTTCTACCGCCGATTGTGAAGTACGCAGTGTGATTCGTTTTTTAACGGCAAAAAATAAAAATGCAACTGAAATTCACCGTGAATTGTGCAGTGTGTACGGTGAGAACGTTATGTCGAGGCCAATGGTTTCTCGTTGGCGCCAATCATTTATTGAAGGCAGGACAACAATACACGACGAACAACGAAGCGGCCGCCCATCCACTTCACGGGCCCCGAACATTGTTGAAGATGTCCGAAGAGTCGTCGACACCGATCGTCGCCTTACGCTCGACGAAATTCATTCACAACTCCCGCCTAATGTTGAAATTAGCCGTGCATCGCTTCACAGAATCATTTCTGATGATCTGCATCTGTCCAAAGTGTGTGCAAGGTGGGTTCCACGGCTCCTTTCAGACCACCACAAAGAGCAGAGAGTTGACGCTGCTCGTCAATTTCTGCAGTTTTTTGAGGATGAAGGAGATGGCCTATTCGACCGAATTGTGACCGGGGATGAAACTTGGATCCATCACTGGACGCCTGAAACCAAAAGACAAAGCATGGTGTGGAAAGGGAAGGACGAGCAAACTCCAAAAAAGGCGAAAGTTGTGGAATCAGCTGGGAAGGTTATGGCGACGGTCTTCTGGGATTCGAAGGGGATATTGCTGATCGACTACCTACCACGTGGGACTACGATAACAGCTGAACGCTATTGTGAGGTGTTAAAAAAACTCAGGAGGGCGATCCAGAACAAAAGGAGGGGAAAGTTGACGAAAAAAGTGTTTTTGTTGCACGACAACGCTCGTCCACACTCTGCTCGTCAAACTCAAGACCTGCTTGAAGAGTTTCGATGGGATGTTTTCGGACACCCACCATACTCCCCTGATCTCGCTCCAAGCGACTTTCATCTGTTTTCACAGCTGAAAGAACACCTTGGGGGAAGACGCTTCGCAAACGAAGAAAATCTCAAAGAAGAAGTTGAGACATGGCTAACCAGTTTGGCGGCAGAATGGTATGACGCTGGATTAAAAAAACTTTTACCACGATACCAAAAATGTATTGAAATTCAAGGAGATTACGTAGAAAAATAACTTTTAAACAAATTCTGGGCGTTATTTTTTTTTAAAAAAATAGTGTAACTTACTTTTGAGACAACCCTCGTAGTTTAAATACGTTATTCAAAAAATGTAAGTACAAACTTTTGTCCATTTAAACGAGGTACATGAGTACCAATAATTAATCGTCCATTTATTGTTCCCGCTCAAACATTTTTTAATGAAAATTTTTACAGCATTTTCGTCTGTTGAAATGTGTATTGTGCATAATAAATACACGTTTCCAAGTAAATTCAGTCTCATGCGTGGGCTGTTTGGGTGGGCAGTTTGGGTGGGCATGTTGCGTGGGCAGTTTGAGTGGGCATGTTGCGTGGGCATCATAAACCACTATCGGCGGAGCCCTAGGGAAAACTCGGCGAAGCCGAGGTTACGCTAGTCCTAATACTAAAAGGATAGATTCACTATCTATAGTTATATATTTGAATTCATCCTAATACTAAAAGGATAGATATAATACTAATCTCAATGGAAGTAGTAATTTCAGTATGACACAAAAGCATAAGAATTTAAACTATAACACCTACTTTTACAGTAAATCACAAAACATACACATATTCATTTTATCTCAATCATGTTTTATTAAGATTAAAAGAAAATATAATGCATTTTTATTATATGAATGTTTTGATTATTGTAATCAATGTTTGTCACTGTTTAAAATCAATTATTTTATATTATGTACTTGGTCATAACAATGAATTGATTACAATAATCAAAACATTGATATCCATATTAATATAATACGTAATATCTTTAATATAATTCGCAATTAATTCATAAATAAAAAAAAATAGTAAAAATACTGTCTTGGCGGAGATTCGAACCTCGATTCGAACCCCAACTTCTAAACGTCATCTCAGTCCACAGTCTGCTATGCTAACCATTGACCTACAATGACAATTGCGATTATTTTGATATCAACTTATTTGTAATTATTTAACTAATTCATCCATGTTAATATAATACATAATATCTTTAATATAATTCGCAATTAATTCATAAATAAAAAAATATAATAAAAAAACTGTCTTGACGGAGATTCAAACCCCAACTTCTAAACGTCATATCATTCCACAGTCAGCTATGCTAACCATTGACCAACAATGACAAATGCAATTATTTTGATATGCCCCTGATATTTTCCAAACTGCTTCTGCTTTGTTTCTGTGATTTATTATAACATAATAAAATCTATGTTTGAGATATAAGCAAATTCAATATATTTTTCTCAATTCTGACTTAATCAATTGTTCCAACAAATCATTATAAACTAGATTGCAGAAAGTCAAGAATTCAAAAGCTTCTTAAGATGTAGATCAATGCTTTGAATTAATCTTTTTTTTTACAATAAAAGATTAGACCGTCTTTTCATGTTTTATACTCGTATGTCAGTGTACCTACCATGTATACAAGATATGCACTAAATACAACTTGAAATAAATTGTAGTACAATATAATGTTGGTGAGTTTATATGGCTCTCTGTTCTTCATATAGGCTGGAAGAATGACCTTCACGGTTAATAAATATGAAATAATTAAACATATACAAGGCCATGGAGTTGTCATAAGAAACCAGTGTTTCGTTCTCGGATCTGAAATAAAAATTCAATATATCAATGATAATATAACTTCGTTTTAGTTCTTTGCTTATATTGTAACATATTCGCAGAAGTCGCGTTCAGCAATATCGACCAAATATCTATGGCGCATCTAGGGTACCATTATAACCAGGGTATGGCCACAGTATAAATAAGCCAATACAGTAGCGACAGTCAGCTAAAATTCCGTCCTGAAAATCCTTGTGCGCGTGAACCCTAAACTCGAATGTGGAACACCGCGAAACAGCCAAATTTAAAATATTGCTAGGTGTGTATATTGTAGTTGCTTGATTATTAATATGACAGGTTATCGTTTGTTAAATTGATAGTATTGTTTTTAAGTAGTTTTTTTTAGTAAAAATGGATCGTAAAAAATATAAATGTAATGCTAAGTTAACAGATTTTCAGTCAAAAGTTGATAATTCAGAAATTATTGAGTGTGATAATACTTCTGATACATCGTTATTAAATTATGATTATAGACGGATACCTTATAAAAAAAATGTCTAGAAGTTCATTCATGTGACGTATGCATATCATTTGCAAATGATCATCAGCAACTAGAAAATACATCAATTTATTCATACTTTAGGGTATATGAGAATAAAACCCAAAACACATTTGGTGGTTTGCAAATGCCAAAATTTTATAATTTATATTTCAAAGTTAGAATATTGTTTTATGGAAAAATTTTATGCAATATCATTGACAAAATAAGTTGTAGCAAATTTAATTGAAAATTTTAAACAGTTTCTTTTTTTTTCATATTATATAGTCGTATGAAATTGTTTTATTCTTTGAAATTTATCAAGAGAAATTTCAAAAATACAAAGGTCCTAAAAAACAGTTATTTCAAGTCATAATTAATTTTAATTTTACAAACACATTCTGTAATAAAACAATATATAAATAAAACATGTGTTTTCTTACCTTGGCCACATATAGAAAAATAAAACTATTTTATATTAAATAAAAATTCGCTTTTGCGTAACTACAACTGAAAGCGATTTGAATTCCCGCCTCCTAAACTTCCCCCTTCGCACTTCCCAGTTCGAATGCTGACATCAAAGACGCCGACAGTGAGTGTCGCTACTGTATTGGCTTACTTAATACTGTGGTATGGCTATGGGCCAAGATCGCCGCCATTGACGGGCTCATGTCAAACATACTGAGAATTCACTTCCCGATTTATTTGTAAGAAATGTGATATTATATTATAAAAGAGTATTAAATAATCACACTATGAATTCATAAAGGTAATAAAAATTAATTTATTTAAGAGATACACAATTATTATTATGACATATATTTAGAGGTTATGTAGAATATAGGATATAATATGAGTTGTTAGTATAACATCTAATTTAATATCAATAGTTCTTATTTACATAATAATTATATATTCTAAACTTACCTTTTAAAAATTTAAATGATTGTGCTTAATATTGGCAATTTTTAGTTGTTTTCAATATTGTCAGTAATCGTGGTAAGTATCTTAAACTACACAAGTAAATAAAATAAAAATATTACTTACACTTGAATTAAAATTATATGTAAATGTGGTTTTCATTAAAATAAAACAAACAGCCACGAAAATACATAATAATAATATGACAGAGGGCCCGACTATGGCGGATGAAACGTGAGCCACGCCATGACCATACCCTGCTTATAAAGATACCCTAGGCTGACGTTAGTCATGTATATATTCTGTGCCCTAGCGCATCTACACATTAGCGCTTGTGTTTCGCCTCGTCTCCCGCCAACATTGATCTAATAAATACATATGGATGGAGTCTTGCCCATAGCCGTACACAGTGTGCCGTGTGGTCAACATTCGAGAGAGATAGCTATACACAAAGTTCAGCAGTGGGTGAGCGATAGAAAAACGTAGACGTTAGTCACGTGGTACGTCTACCGTGTACGCTTACGTAAGGCAACAGGAAAGTTAAATAAAATGAATAAAACTAATGATTTTTAATAAATAATTTTATGAATTATTAGTTACTTTGTATTTTAATAGTGTAATAAGCAAATTAATATATTATTAACTGGCCAATGATTATTAAACTACTTTATTATCAAATTAAAATTTTCTTAATTATCAATATAATATTTCTTAATGAATAATATTGTAATGTGCAGTACCCGCTATCGCCGCCACTGTCACGCCCGCTGTCCCTGTCGCCGCCGCTGTCGCCGTCGCTATCGCAGGGACGAGCGAGTGTCTATTTTTAGCGATGACGCAACGGACCTGTCTGAACCTGCTTAATTACGCGGTTGATGTAACCTATTGTGTTTTATCTAGAACTTTTCTGGTGAGTTCTGGAATACGGATGCCGGGATATATAAGCACCGTTAACGAAGGCATTGGACAGTCTGATATAAATAAGCGTTGCGTGCTAAACAGTGGGTGATATAAACAGATAGTCGACGAGTGCTAAACATAAATAAATATAGTTATATAAATAAATAAGTGAGCTATATATTGTTTAAATAAATAATCTTAGTGTTTAAGTGTCTTATAATATTCTTAGTCTTAATTAGTGTTTAATATTTGTTTAATCGTAGTGTTCGTTATATTTATCATCTTTAATTATATTTAATATCTATTTATCGTTATAATAAACTTTTATTTTAATTAATAATACTTGTCTAATATTTACACTTCACCCAGATAAATAAAAACGTTACAATTGGTATTAGGTGTACGGGCAACTAAACAAGTAAAATTATGTGAGTTAAAAGTAAGTGATCTCAGGAAAGAACTGGATGAGCGAGATTTGGATACAACAGGGCTAAAAATCGTTTTACAATCTCGTCTGCGACAAGCATTAATCGATGCTGGTCAAAATCCTGATGATTACTTATTCGAAATTCAGTGTGACATTAGTCAACTGTTAGAACAAAAATTGACAGAAAATTCTAGAACATTAGAACAAAAATATGAGGAAAGTTCTCGAAAAACAGAAGAAAGTTCTACAAAATTAGATGAATTAACAAAAAATTCTAGGACATTAAAAGAAAAATTTATGGAAAGTTCTAGAAAAGCAGAAGAAAATTCCAGAATATTAAAAGTAGAATTATTGGGACATTCTAGAAATTTAGAACAAAAACTAGAAGAAAATTCTAGATGTTTAGAACAAAAGTTAGAAGAAAATTCTAGAAGTTTAGAACAAAAGTTAGAAGAAAATTCCAACTGTTTAGAACAAAAATTAGAGGAGAATTCTAAAAAGACTGAAGAAGACTTGAAGAATTTAAAAATTCACTATGACAAGAAGATTGAAGAATTATGAGAAAAATTCACTGAAATTACATCGTCGTCAGTGTCGAATTCCGATGTAACAAAGGCAAGTCTAAGAGAGGAAAACAAACTAGTAAAACAAGATAGTACTACAACAATGCACATTAAAACACCGGAATATCATGGAAAGTCTTCGGGGCCGAATTATTTAAAACAATTTGAAGCGGCTGCGAAAGCACATAACTGGACGTCCAAAGAGAAGGCTACAGCGTTGACTGTTTCGTTGCGTGGGGAAGCCATCGACATCCTACAAACGCTGAAGGAAGAAGAATAAGAGGACTACGACCAACTAGTCAAGCGGTTGGACATGCGGTACGGCAATGCACACCTGGAGCAGGTGTACCAGACGCAACTGAGGTACCGCTATCAGAGTTCAAAAGAAAGCCTTCAAGAATTTGAAGTCGACGTAGCTCGTTTGGTTCGTCTCGCACATCCTGCAGCTCCTGACAGCATTTTGGAGTGCTTGGCCGTTCAAACATTTATCTACGGAGTTCGAGACAGCGAAACACAGCAAGCACTGCGATTGGCCCGCCCAAAAACATTAATTGACGCGCTCTCATATTCACTAGAACATGAAGCTGCCAAACAAGCTTCACGTAATCAATCTCGAGTGCGAAATATTCATGCCGAGAGAAAAGAAGACACGGAAGACCTAGAAGAGAAAATGCGACGAATTGTAAATGAAGTGTTTGCTGGAAAAAAGAAACTCCTCTGTTGGTATTGCGGTAAACAGGATCATGCGCAGAGACTTTGCAGAAAAATGCAAAGAGAGACAGAATCAGTAAAAGAAGAAAAGGAGTCGGAAAACTAAGTCGGGTTGATGCGAAGGGGCAATCGTCGACCCGTAATCTAGTAGCTTCACAATCCATCAGTTATGTCGCATCCCTTCATCATCAAGCCAGCAGCATCTACGTGAACAGCTCTGTTGATAGAAGACCACTAAAAATGTTACTGGATACGGGTGCGACGAAGACTATAATTAGACCCGATTTAGTAAAGAACACAGACAAGACGCATCTTCAACCAACCAAGTGGTGATTACGCACAGCGACAAGAGAACAAGCTACCACATTAGGAGAAATAGATATGACCATCACTATTGGAAATACATCCTTTAAACATCGTGCGCTGGTAGCTGACGTTGAAGATGAATTAATACTCAGTATGGACGTAATGAAAAAGCACGGTTTCAAACTTGACCTGAAGAATGGAGTAATGATGGTCAATGAAGAAGAACTTGTTTTAAACCCACGAGACGACAAGGCTGTGCGCGTACTAATGGCTGAAGATGTTATCCTTTCCAGAACGAAGTGAATCTATCGCGCAAGCACAATTAGATGGTAGTTTCTGTGAAGGGAATATTGTTATGCTTGAGCTCAAGAATGATGATGTGAAGACTGGTACTGGAGTTGTTGTAGGAAAATCATTGATCAAAGCCAGTCAAGTAATACCAGTTCGAATAATGAACGTAAATTTTTATCCAGTTGTTCTTAAGAGAGGAACAATTGTAGGAGAATGCTTGACAGTATCCTCGATTATTCGAACTGTTAAGGCCAAAGGAAACATATCTCAGGAAGTTCCGGGCACGTTAATTAATGAATTATCAACCTCCTTCCAAGAACTGACCGCCGACCAAAGAACCAAGGCGAAGAAATAAATTGGAAGATTTCAAGATGTGTTTCAAGTTGACAAGAAGACCAATGGGAGAACTAATGTGGTTCACCATAAGATAGACACCGGCGACGCAAGACCCATCCGCCAATTAGCAAGAAGACTACCATTGGCGAAGCTTGAGGAAGCGGAAAGAATTATTGAAGACATGAAAAAGGAAGGTGTGATCGAACCTTCAAGCAGTCCGTGGGCTTCACCAGTGGTGTTAGTAAAGAAGAAAGATGGCTCTACACGATTTTGCGTCGATTACCGTCAACTTAAACAACGTCACCAAGAAGGATAGCTACCCGCTATATAATAAATAATAGACGATACACTAGACACTTTGGCTGGCTCGAAGATCTTCTCCACTCTGGATCTAAAGAGCGGATACTGGCAAGTCGATTTGGATCCAAAAGATAAGGAAAAGACAGCCTTCACAATTGGTACCGGACTGTGGCAATTTACTGTAATGCCATTTGGGCTCTGCAATGCCCCTGCAACGTTTGAACAACTTATGGAGACAGTATTGGCTGGGTCATCAAGGAAAACCTGTTTAGTCTATCTCGACGACATTATTGTGCTAGGTAAAACATTCGAGGACCACATGAAGAATTTGGAAGAGGTTTTCCAGAAATTGCGGAAGGCTAACCTGAAGCTCAGTCCCAAGAAGTGTCACTTGTTCCAAAAGGAAGTTCATTACCTTGGACACGTGGTTTCGGATAAGGGTATTGCAGTTGATCCGGAAAAGATGAAAGCTGTGAGAGATTGGCCAGCACCTAGAGACAGACACGAACTTAGAAGTTTTCTTGGTTTATATACCTATTATCGACGATATGTACCTGGATTTGCCAACATAGCCAAGCCATTGACAAGGCTTACTGAAGAAGGTCGAAGATTTATCTGGGAAATGGACTGCAAAGTTGCGTTCAAAGAACTGAAACTTGCTTTGACAAGCGCACCTGTCCTGAGTTATCCGTTACCTGAAGGAGAGTTCATACTAGACACAGATGCCAGCAACTTGGGAACTGGTGGCGTTCTATCCCAGATACAAAACGGGCATGAGAAGGTTATTGCCTATTTTAGTAAAACCTTATCAAAACCAGAGAGAAATTATTGTGTTACCAGAAAAGAACTTTTGGCAGTCGTGAAATCCGTGGAACATTTCTACAAATATTTGTATGGAAGGAAATTTTTGATTAGAACTGACCATGCTGCATTAAAATGGCTGCTACAATTTAAGAATCCTGAAGGTCAGGTGGCTAGATGGATTGAAAGACTACAGGAATACGATTTCAAAATCGAGCATAGGACAGGTACCAGCTATCGTAATACCGACGCATTGTCCAGAAGGCCATGCCAAGACGAATGCAAGCATTGTAGTCGACTAGAAGAGAAATTTTCCATCGTCGCCAGAACAACAGTAGTCGACGATAATTGGCAGCCCGATGGACTACGCGAAGATCAAGAAAAAGACCCAACTTTGAAAATTATACTCGAATGGAAAGCAGAGGAGAGCAAACCAGAATGGGAGGATGTTGCACCGCACTTACCAAGTGTAAAATCGTACTGGGCGCAATGGGACTCCATGGTGATTGAGGATGGCCTGTTAAAGCTTGTGGTAGAAAATGCTGATGGAACTGAGAAGAGAACTCAGTTAGTTATTCCTAATAGTAGAGTACCAGACGTGTTGAAAGAGATCCATGACGGATCTGGAGGCCATTTTGGAGTCATCAAAACGCTAGAAAGATTGCGCCAGCGGTTTTACTGGGTTAACTTCACGGAAGATGTTAAAGATTGGTGCAAGAAATGTGTGGTTTGCGCTGGAAGTAACGGTCCACATAAACGACGAAAAGCTCCATTGCGTCAATACAACGTTGGCAGTCCTTTTGAGCGTATTGCAATTGATGTAGCTGGACCATTCCCAGAAAGTGACGAGGAAAATAAATACATCGTGGTTGTCATGGACTACTTCACCAAGTGGGTTGAAGCGTATCCATTACCCAACCAGGAAACCACCACGGTCGCTGAAACTTTAGTTAAAGAATGTATATGCCAATTCGGAGTACCACGTGAACTCCACTCCGACCAGGGAAGAAATTTTGAGTCTGCCGTTTTCCAAAATGTCTGTAAGATATTAGGAATTAATAAAACTAGAACAACTGCATTACATCCGCAATCTGATGGCATGGTTGAACGAATGAACAGAACGATCAACCGATATTTGTCGAAGGTAGTTTGCAACCATCAAAGAGACTGAGACCGACATCTCCATCTGTTCCTGATGGCTTATCGTTCATCCGTGCATGAAACAACAGGGCAAACTCCTGCGAACATCTTATTCGGGCGTGAGTTGCGCTTACCATGTGACTTGGTTTTCGGCAGTAAACCTGGGGTAGATCTGACCGGGGAAGATTACGGTACGGACTTACGGAGAAGAATGGATGACATTCATGAACAAGTCCGTACGAACATTCAAGCTGCCAGCGACCGAATGAAGGACCGGTATGACATCAAGGCCGAAAAGGGTGGATATCAACCTAGGGATTTAGCGTGGCTTTACAACCCGCAAAGACGTCGTGGGTTATCACCAAAGCTGCAAAATAATTGGGAAGGCCCCTATGAGGTAGTCAAAAGGATAAACGACGTCGTATACAGAATTAAGAAACAACCTAGCAGGACGCCGAGAGTAGTACACTTTAATCGGCTAGCCCCTTTCGCCGGAGACAACCACGAAGTCCATAACGGAGCAACGGTTCGTCGGATCATAACACAAGAACCAACTTTTGAAGACTTCATGGAGAACTATTCCTTTGGCCGCAAGGCGCGGTTCGGCGTGACGAAAGAAGAACACCGAGATCTATTCACCGTGTCTTCAGATTATTCCCTCGGTCACTGCGTATTAGAAGACTTAAAGATGTCCCGTGGCATAGCTTCAGCCTTTAAGACGAAATTTGGGCGACAACAAGAACTGGCCAACCAACGCCCAACTGTTGGGAAAACGCTGCGCCTGAGGGATAGCAATGCAGACCATCAACGGTACATCTATTACCTGATTACAAAACCACGCTCGTACCAGAAGCCGTCGTACCGCAACCTGTGGAACTCGCTGTGCGATTTGAGGGATCATCTGCTTGAGAATGACATTTTGAAGCTACCCGTACCGAAGTTAGGCTGTGGTCTAGATGGTTTAGATTGGAGGATTGTTAGGAACATGATAAAAATTCTCTTCCGTTTTACCGGTGTTGAAATTCTCGTTTGCAGCTTTAACTCTAAGGGACATAAAGAAGAAGTCGAGCGGACCATCGACTGTCATTTCTTCAAAACTTCGAAATGCACCAAGGGTAATGCATGCAGATTTCGTCATGGCGAACTGTTTCGGGACGAAACAGTCTTAAGGAGGGGGCAGTGTAATGTGCAGTGCCCGCCGTCGCCGCCACTGTTACCGCCTCTGTCCCCGTCGCTGTCGCCGCCGCTGTCGCAGGGACGTGCGACTGTCTATTGTTAGCGATGACGCAAGCGACTTGTCGGAGCCTGCTTAATTACGCGGTTGATGTAACCTATTGTGTTTTATCTAGAATAATACTCTAGAAATCTCTGAAATAAAAATGCCAGGGTATATAAGCACCGTTAGCGAAGGCATTGGACAGTCTGATATAAATAAGCGTTGCGTGTGAAACAGTTGGTGATATAAACAGATAGTAGACAAGTGGTGAATATAAATAAATATATTTGTATAAATAAATACGTAATCTATATATTGTTGAAATAAATAATCTTAGTGTTTAAGTGTTTTATAATATTCTTAGTTTTAATTAGTGTTTAATATTTGTTTCATCGTAGTGTTCGTTATATTTATCATTTTTTAATTATATCTAATATCTATTTATCGTTATAATAAACTTTTATTTTAATTAATAATAATAATTGTCTAATATTTACACTTCACCCAAATTAATAGAAACGTTACAGTAATATTGCCATTTTCAACTGATTGTATTGTTATATCAGCCAGGTTTTGAATTGTATGGTGTACGTTACTTGATATGTTGACACTGTCAACTCAATTTGTGGCTACTTGAAAGCAAATATGAAAATTTTACGATCCATGATTTCCAGTTCCAAGTAGAGGCGAACTGTAAATATGATTTAGACATAAGTGCCATATACACTGGCTTGCAAAAAAATCGAGTACACCTATTTTTTGCTGTATTGAATCGGTCTTGAAATTTAACATGTTAATGTCATTAAATAGTGTCAATTAAGATGCCAAAGTTTACAGAAAACGAGAAATACATACTTGGTTGTTCTTTAATTTTTCTGGAATACACGTATATATGTTTATATAATTTAATAGTAACTCAAACAAGATGCAGAACTTACTCTACAATAGATAAAATTGTGACATGATAGTGACAACAGTGACAACTCCATTGACAGTTGATTGAAAAATTGTATTTAAATAGCTAAAAATCTGATGTGGCCAACACAACCTCTCGCCAGATATTTTACCTGGTTGTACGCACAAAACGAAAAATATTTTTAAATACAAATACATACATTCATTAAAACATATTGGTTGGACTTGCATTGTCTTTATTTTTTTAAAATATTACAACGTTTCGACTGCTGCAAATCTACAGTCGTCGTCAGGTTACAAAATAATTATAATAATAAAATTATAAAACATAAAATAAATAATAAATATATAAATTGTAAAATATAGACTTTGATAAAACTATTCAGTCAAATTTTGACGTCTTCTATTTGACATAATAATGTTTTCCACAGGTTACTAATTTCAACGCTAGGTTTACTAATATTATTTGCATTTGAAAATATAAAAACTGCTTCTTTAAATTTTCTTTTCCTCTATTGTTCTTCCTTGTGGAGTATTTTAGCTTCTTTCCACAACATATGGTGCCCTTCCTCCCATGAATGATATGCTGCCCCAGATTTTGATACTTCACCATTTTTGGTATGCATTTTATGTTCTTTTACCCTAATTTCTAATGGTCTTTTAGTTTCACCTATATAAAATTTTCCACACTCACATGGAATTTGGTAAATACAGTTTTTTGAATCTAAGATGCCAGATGGTTTAGTTTTTGTTAAATAACTTCTTAAATTTGACCCCGCATTAAAAACAGTTAAAATATGATAATCTTTCCCTATTCTTCTTATTTTCTCGGAAATTCCTTTCACATATGGAATTGACAAAGATATTCTGTGTCCAAGGTTTTTGTTATGAGAATATTCTTCATAGTTCGCCAAGCTACGAAGAGTATTTTCAATTAACCTTACCGGATAACCGTTTTTTAATAGATCTTGTCTAATATTTCGTATTTCTTCACAAAAAGTTTTTTCGGTATTACAGATAGTCTTTGCTCGAAAATATAAAGTTTTGATTATTCCCTGCTTTGTAGATCCCGAATGATTTGAAATATAATTTAGGTATTGTCCGGTATGTATTGGTTTTCGGTAGACTGACGTTATAAGTCCACGATTCGTTTTCTCTGTCATTACATCTAAGAAGGGAAGAGCTCCTTGAGATTCTTTCTCCATTGTAAATTTAATAGTTGGTCTAATGTCATTTAAATGTTCCAGAAATGATTGGAGTTCCGTGTCGCTGTTATTCCAAATTATAAAAGTATCGTCAGCATATCTTAGCCAAAGTTTTGGTTTTATATTGGCTGAATCTAGTGCTAATTCTTCAAAGAATTCCATATATAAATTGGCTATGACTGGTGAGAGCGATGAACCCATCGGTAAACCGTCTTCTTGAATAAAATATCTATCTTTTTCCTGGAAATAAGAGTTATAAAGGCAACATTGCAGCAGTTCCATAATACCTTCAATAGGCAAGTCGGTTCTATCTTTCAAGTTGTTATCTTTTTCTAGCCTTGTTTTGATGATTTCTAAAGATTCCTTTACAGGAACATTCGTAAATAAACTTACGACATCAAAGCTGACAAATACATCTTGTGGTTGTAATTCTATTTCACTCAGAAGTTCTACAAAATGTTTAGAATTCTTCACATATGATGATGTTTTTCCTTGAAGTGGCTGAATTATTGGTAACAGAAATTTTGCTAGTTTGTATGTAGGTGAATTTATGGAACTTGTGATCGGTCTCAGTGGTAAATCTTTCTTATGAATCTTTGGTAGCCCGTATAAATGTGGTGGTTTGCTATAATGTGGCGTTAGATCGGTTCTTGTACTAAGCGGAATATATTCTTTGTATTTTTTAAGAGCACGGTACACTTTGTTTTCTACAGATGTAGTTGGATCTTTTTGAATTTTCTTATCATAACGTTAAATTAAAAAAACTAATGCAAAATCAAACATTATGTACAAAGCATTTTGATAGACAACATTCTAAGAAAACAATATTTAATATATCATCGAGACAACTTACAACTTCTGAAGAGTCTCTTCTAAAGAAAGGATTGAATTTTGCCTTGGCTCCAAGAAAAATTCCAATACTTGATATCATTAGTGCGGTTGAAATGGTACACACGAATATAGATCAAACACAGGAAGAAGAATTTAAATGGAGAGTGAGAGAAACTCTGAAGCAAAAAAATATTCCGATAAAACCAAACCTTGACATTGAAGAAAATAGAGCAATGAAGAGTCTCAAAAATGATAACACAATCAAGATTCTACCAGCGGATAAAGGAAGTGTTACAGTGTTAATGGATACTAGTTTATATGATCAAAAAATAGAAGAGTTATTGAATCAAGGAAATTATAAGAAAATTCAAAAAGATTCAACTACATCTGTAGAAAACAAAGTGTACCGTGCTCTTAAAAAATACAAAGAATATATTCCGCTTAGAACAAGAACCGATCTAACGCCACATTATAGCAAACCACCACATTTATACGGGCTACAAAAGATTCATAAGAAAGATTTACCACTGAGACCGATCACAAGTTCCATAAATTCACCTACATACAAACTAGCAAAATTTCTGTTACCAATAATTCAGCCACTTCAAGGAAAAACATCATCATATGTGAAGAATTCTAATCATTTTGTAGAACTTCTGAGTGAAATAGAATTACAACCACAAGATGTATTTGTCAGCTTTGATGTCGTAAGTTTGTTTACGAATGTTCCTGTAAAGGAATCTTTAGAAATCATCAAAACAAGGCTAGAAAAAGATAACAACTTGAAAGATAGAACCGACTTGCCTATTGAAGGTATTATGGAACTGCTGCAATGTTGCCTTTATAACTCTTATTTCCAGGAAAAAGATAGATATTTTATTCAAGAAGACGGTTTACCGATGGGTTCATCGCTCTCACCAGTCATAGCCAATTTATATATGGAATTCTTTGAAGAATTAGCACTAGATTCAGCCAATATAAAACCAAAACTTTGGCTAAGATATGTTGACGATACTTTTATAATTTGGAATAACAGCGACACGGAACTCCAATCATTTCTGGAACATTTAAATAACATTAGACCAACTATTAAATTTACAATGGAGAAAGAATCTCAAGGAGCTCTTCCCTTCTTAGATGTAATGACAGAGAAAACGAATCGTGGACTTATAACGTCAGTCTACCGAAAACCAACACATACCGGACAATACCTAAATTATATTTCAAATCATTCGGGATCTACAAAGCAGGGAATAATCAAAACTTTATATTTTCGAGCAAAGACTATCTGTAATACCGAAAAAACTTTTTGTGAAGAAATACGAAATATTAGACAAGATCTATTAAAAAACGGTTATCCGGTAAGGTTAATTGAAAATACTCTTCGTAGCTTGGCGAACTATGAAGAATATTCTCATAACAAAAACCTTGGACACAGAATATCTTTGTCAATTCCATATGTGAAAGGAATTTCCGAGAAAATAAGAAGAATAGGGAAAGATTATAATATTTTAACTGTTTTTAATGCGGGGTCAAATTTAAGAAGTTATTTAACAAAAACTAAACCATCTGGCATCTTAGATTCAAAAAACTGTATTTACCAAATTCCATGTGAGTGTGGAAAATTTTATATAGGTGAAACTAAAAGACCATTAGAAATTAGGGTAAAAGAACATAAAATGCATACTACCAAAAATGGTGAAGTATCAAAATCTGGGGCAGCATATCATTCATGGGAGGAAGGGCACCATATGTTGTGGAAAGAAGCTAAAATACTCCACAAGGAAGAACACTGGAGGAAAAGAAAATTTAAAGAAGCAGTTTTTATATTTTCAAATGAAAATAATATTAGTAAACCTAGCGTTGAAATTAGTAACCTGTGGAAAACATTATTATGTCAAATAGAGGACGTCAAAATTTGACTGAATAGTTTTATCAAAGTCTATATTTTACAATTTATATATTTATTATTTATTTTATGTTTTATAATTTTATTATTATAATTATTTTGTAACCTGACGACGACTGTAGATTTGCAGCAGTCGAAACGTTGTAATATTTTTAAAAAACAAAGACAATGCAAGTCCAACCAATATGTTTTAATAATTTAACATTGTCTACAAACTTTAAACAGACATACATTCATGTCTACTACAAAATAATTCTCACATATATTTGCAAAATCTATGGGATATTTTAAAATAAATTATGTACAATACATACACTTTCTTTATATTCAATATCCTGTAATTTTCTTTTTCTACTTTCCTTTTCTTTTTCTTTATATTCGTCATTTTTTCGCAAATTCCTTTTATATTCTTTTTTACATATATTCTTTTGCGTTGTTGACTTTTTTTTATTTTCAAAATCTTCATAATAATGAATAAATATTTTTGACAGCGGCATACAAATATATTTGACAATGACATTTTTGTGTCAATTACAAACATTTGAATTTCTTGCCTTGTAGTAGTTTGATCTGAGATTTTTTACATCAAATTATTTTATATGCCTTTCTTTATCTCTAAATCTATAGAAGATATTATCATGAATTTATATTTATCGAATAAAGAATTGAACGTTCTTTAATATAAGTATTTACATAAATTTTCGATAAATAATATTTAGATGATTTTTTTCTTGTAACTACTACTTCCGGTTGTCCAATTGTTACCAAAACTGATTCGACTCTTTCTATTATTGTTAGATTGAGGAATCCGTAGGTAAAAATGTCTTAATTCTTATAGAATTTGAAAAATCACACACACACATACACACGCACACGCACGCGCACGCACGCACGCACGCACACACACACACACACACACACACACACACACACACACACATCCACACACATCCACACACACACACACATCCACACATCCACACACACACACACACACACACACACACACATCCACACACGCACGCGCACGCACGCACACACACATCCACACACACACACATCCACACACACATCCACACACATCCACACACACACACACACACACACACACACACACACACATCCACATACACACACACATCCACACACACACACACACACACACACACACACACACACACACATACACACACACACACACACACACACACACACACACACACACACATCCCCACACACATACGGACATCGTTAAAATGTTATAATCGGATTCTAGGGATCTTAAAACGTGCTTATTCATTAAAATCTGGATATGCGATTTTTAGCATGAATACAATACCTCTCTTAGCGAGAGGTAAAAAAAGGTAAAAACTCGGTTGCTTGATTTTTAAAGTGTAGCTACGCGATTTTATTGCAAGCCAGTGTCCAAATACAACATGTGTTTTGTATTGAAGAATGTAAGAACAGCTGTTGCTGTTATGTCTGCAACTGAGCAGTGGATGTGTTAACAAAATGGTGGAATGTAAAAGTGTAGATCAATAAATTGTTCATTAATGTACTTCATTATTTAAAGAGTTTTATTTATGATAATAATTAACACGAACCAGCTATCCCGATTCGTTATTTGATAAATTTACCTTATTACAAGATATGTCAAATCAGGCCGTTCATTAATAAACCGGTGGAGTACATTGTAAGTATTGGTTTTCCTCTTCCATAATTATATAATGCTTGATACAATGTTTTGATGTAAACAATCTGTCAGAATCACACAATACACAAACTGTCAAAATGTGAAATTTCAAATGTTAGCGGGAAGCGCTATTAACATAACTGACAAAAAACAACAAAACATATTTTTTTAAAAAATTGTAAAATTACTTCAATAGAAAAAATTGTATAAAAAACATGTATCATAAGACCTGTTAACGCACTCGTCCTGTGTAAAACTCGCCTAGCGGCTCGTTTTCCAAACTTGGACTCGTACGTTAACAGATTGCCTTATGATACTTGTGTTTTAATGTACTATTATGTGTTTGATTTTCACAACCTGCGCAGATTGGACTAAATTCAAACAACGCTTGCAGCTATTATCCAATAAAATTCTTATCAAGTAAACTTCACAATTTCAGAAACTTCTCATAAAATTTTATTTATATTCAATTTTATCATTAAAATAATAATAATTGGGATTGTATTTAATCATACATAACACAATTTTAAATAAATACTCATTCGAACGTATGTATTGACATATGTCAAAAAGTTATTTATATATACGATATAAATATAGCATATGGTTGTATAACAATTATTTCGAGAAAAATGGTATTAGAAACTAGAAATAATGTAATAAAAAATGGGTTTGCTACTAGCGTAACTGGGCAACAGACGTATTAATACATGTGTATTGCCAGAGCTGGGCAAAGTACCGGAAAGTATACACTGTTCCATTTAAGCTATTCAGTAGATGGAGCTGGCAACAGTGCATACTTGAAGTAGCCGAAATTACATTGGGTAAACTTGTCTCTTGTCTCCAATTTCAGCCAATAAGAGAGGTCAAAACTATTCCCTATGCTCTGCAATACTGAATGGCTTAAATGGAACAAGGTATAGTACTTGAAGTACAAGTACCAAGTATATTAATGTTTCTAAATGTACTTGAAGTACAAGTACTTTTTTAATTGTACTTGAAAGTACCAAGTACTTGAAATAGTACTTGTAAATTTGGGTGCAAGTACTTTTTCAGATAATTGATATTTTTCAGATTATAGGGACCTTAAAAGGTGATTATTGACAAAAATATGCGATATTTATTGGGTTACTGAAAAGAATAGTTCCTCGTTGGAATTGGCGTATCACCTAACGATCGCATGACGTAAAATTGACGTCATATGATCGCCAAGCGATACGAGAAGCTATACCGAGATATTAGAATGACGCTATTTTTACGTCATGTGATCGCCAGGCGACACGGCAAAGTCCCAGCACTGTAGTTAGGTAATTGGCGAAAAAACTGAACTATAGGTGGCAGGCCGGACGGTAGCAAGCTGGCGGAGGAATAAGGAGAGTTCTCTCATTCCTTATTGTTGGCAATATGCATTTCAAAGTGCAAAGTATTTAATATGGAGAAAATTAACATAAAGTTAGGTGATATTTTTGAACACAATGCTTCTGCACGTCCTATAAAGGAAGGCGAAGCAGTTTTTAAGGTAGGACATGTGGAAGAAAAGATGATGGATCAGGTACAATACTGGGTTCTTGTTTGAAAACCAGTCATTTGAGACGAGATCCTCATACGATTGAAATTTTATTAAATGATAATATAAATTACTGGACAGAAAAAGTTGTAGAGCAGGGTTGGGAGGCAAATGTAAACATATTGTTACAGTTTTGTTGCATATAAACAGGTTAGTAAAAATCAAAACTATATTTGTTGTTTTACAACAAAAGTTATGATTATTATTATGTTATTAATGTATTTGTTTATGGGTTTGTGTATTACAGGGCAGAAGAAATAGAAAAATTAAGTTGTACCGATTTGGAATAAGTAAGGAGAAAACTTGTTAAAAAGGATGATAAACAGTATAGTTTGGCTATAAAATTAGAAGAATTTAGCCATCCTGTTTTAAAAAAGAAAAATAGAACCGACTGGAGATGTCAAAGCTATATGATCATATTTTGTCACTTGGGATATAGTGTAAACTTACACTTTTTGACTTGCAATTACTGCATTGTGCACTGAGCAGTATCTATGGTATTTACTGATCATTATTTAAACCTGAAAATGTAATAGACACTATATATGTCACTTTGTTTTGCAACAAATATAAATTAAACTTGTTTAAAATTGCATACGTTTCAATATATGCTATCAACATTTCCTTATTCCTCTAGTTCATAAATCTGCCACCAGATGTCACTCACTTTGAATTTTTTCGCCAATTGCAGATTAGAATTACTTAATTTATACCAAAAAAATTGCAAATATATCTTTACTTTCATATTATCGCTGAAAATATATTTATTAATGAAATTCACATAATTATGTAGTACAGGAATAACACCACACCACTGCAGAAGAAACATTGACAGACAAACAATTCTAACATTGTTAACTTTTAAATTATGCATCGCACTTTAAGTGCTTTTAAAGTAATTCAAATACATTTAAAATGCTTCAAGTACATTTAAAATACTTCAAGTACTTTTCATTGTACTTCAAGTATTTTTTCAAGTATTAAGTACCAAGTACGCGTGAATAGACTTACTTTGTCAAGTACAAAGTATTATAAATACAAAGTACTTCAAGTACAGTACTTGAAGTACTGAAAGTACTTGCAAGCCTAATAAAGTACTTTTCTTGCAAATATTGCTCAGCTCTGTGTATTGCATAGCCTATTGTAATATAACATTATTTTTAATACCATTTTTCTCGAAATAATTGCTATACAACCCTATACCATATTTATATCGTTGAAATAAAAAAATCTCTATCTAATGGGCTAAAAATTATATAGGATACCATTTAAAAAAATATAATTTTGTTCTGCCGTTTGAGAACCACTGACCACTGGTCGAATTTTTGGTTTGTTTTTATTAATAAATTAGCCCCTTATTCTTGTATATAACATTTTTTTCTAAAGTCATTAGTTCGCCCAAAAAAATAAAATTCTATTTATACACAATCCACAATATCTGGTTTACCATGACCAGAAAAATATTTATTAATTTTTATTTGTTTAATTTATAAATGTATCAGTACTTACCGCCATTTCGATCAATCAAATCATTTACATATTCTGTTACAAACATCACGGAAAACTGCAACAAAAGAAAATAATTAATATTATTTATGGTATACTTCGTATCAAAATGAGCTGAAGTAATATATCATTCCGTCAAAGATATTCCAGTGGTGCGTCAATAAATGTTTGCTAAGGGATAGTCAAAAAGAATGAATTCAATAGAGCTCGACACTTTCAGTTCGCAATAATATTTTCCAGATACGCTGAAGTCACCTTACTTTAAAATAATTATAAATTTTTTGACACTGAAATTGTTAAAGTTTTAAGACATAATTATTACTTTCCGTCAAAAATATATCACTCCCACAATGTCTTTATAAACCTAAAAATACTTGTGCACACCCAAGTGCCCACCCATTACCAACATACAAATAATAATTTTGGTATATAAAATATTTGATTTTTAATTCTGAACATTATTTGTATTTATACATTTGTTCTAAAATTAATAGGGCAGAAATTACAGCTCTATGAAGATTTTCTCCACAGTATTTCTTGTAATTCATAAAAAAGTAAACACTCGGTATATGTAATTATTTGAATATGGATACCCGTGTCTTTGTTTTGTTTCATGTGTGTATATTAAAAAATACTACGTATATGTATCTTTATTATTAAAATAAATGGGTGCCCACTAGCTGCGAATACAAGGTTGCGGGGTAATTGGGGTAACTACCCCCCTCCCCCATAAGCCATGATGATTTTAAAAAATCTGATGTGGCCAGCACATTACCTTCCGTCAATTATATGAGGCATTTACGGAAATTCTACCGGTGAACTGTTACCGGTAAACAGCTGCTTATCAGGTTATAGCTACCGGAATCGATATTTTAAGAACGCAAATGGTAAACAGGGGTAGATCCATAAGTTATAAAAAAATTTGACAATTTGAAACAGGTTAGAAATTTAATGTAGTTAACAAACTGAGCAGAGTCCTACTTTGAACACATTTCCAATTTTAACGCGCGTGCTTCGCTTTGCATAAGTACCTTTTTTTGAGATTAGATTCTTCATGAATCCGATAGATGAATTTGGTAGATATTGTACAATTGTCGAACACGGTAACTTTTTACCACTGGTGTTTTCGAACACAGTCGGTAGATGCGGTATCTACCGGTAGGATTTTCGTAAATGCCTATGTATTTTCTATAAAATCCATACAAAAAGTTCCCTGCAAAAGATTCTAAATTTTTTGTATGTACATTACCTTTCAACAGTTGTATGTATTTTATACAAATTCCATACAGAAAGTTTCAAGCAAAAAGATCCTATATTTCGAGTAGAATTATAATACAAATATACTACGAACATGTAACTGCACTTGACACTGACATCTATCAATCAGAATTTTATTAATATAGTAGCTGTTTCTAGCATAGCTAGCTAATTTATGAAATTTAATTTCTTTATAATTTTATAACTCTATATCTATTTAATATTAAGTATAAAATGCAGTCAAATCGTATAGAGAATACAATGTTCTTTAATATTTCTAATAACATTAAATGTGAAAAAATGATATTTACCATCGTTTTTTCAAGAAAAACTGTTAAAATCTTCAAATAAGGGTACTTCCGGTTGACCAATTATAACCAAAATCTAATCAGCTCTTCATATGGATGCAGCAAAGAGGAATACGAAAGAATTATAATTTTTGGAATTGTAGTTTTAGAGTTATCGTAGACGAAAATTTTGTTACACACACACATACACACACACAGACACACATACATACATACACACACACACACACATACAGACATCATCGTAAAAATAGTAAAATCGTATTCTAGGGACCTTAAAACGTGCTTATTCATTAAAAGCTCACCACCGAAATTTTTGACCAAAGACAATACCTTCCTTACCTAAAGGTGACGGAAGGTAAAAATCTGATGTGGCCAGCACATAACCTCTCGCCAGATATTTTACCTGGTTGTACGCATAAAACGAAAAATATTTTTAAATACAAATACATATATTCATGTCTCACTACAAAATAATTCTCACATATATTTGCAAAATCTATGGAATATTTTAATATAAAATTCTTTTGCGTTGTTGACTTTTTGTTTATTTTCATAATCTTCATAATGATATACAAATATTTTTGACAGTGGCATACAAATATTTTTGACAGTGGCATACAAATATTTTTGACAGTGACATTTATGTGTCAATTACAAACATTTGAATTTCTTGCCTTGAAGTAGTTTGATTTAAGAATTTTTACATCAAATTATTTTATATGCATTTCTTTATCTCTAAATCTACAGAAGATATAATAATGAATTTATAATTATCGAACGTTCTTTAATATAAGTATTTACATAAATTTGCGATAAATAATATTTAGATGATTTTTTTCTTGTAACTACTACTTCCGGTTGTCCAATTGTTACCAAAACTGACTCGACTGTTCCCATTATTCTTAGATTGAGGAATCCGTAGTTAGAAATGTCTTAAGTCTCATAGTATTTGAGTTATGGTGAACCCAACATCCACACACACACACATCCACACACACACACACACATCCACACACACATACACACACACATACGCACACACACACACACACACACACACACACACACACACACACACACACACACACACACACACACACGGACATCATCGTAAAAATGTTATAATCGGATTCTAGGGACCTTAAAACGTGTTTATTCACTAAAATCTGGATATGCGATTTTTAGCATGAATACAATCCCAGCAAACATAGTTCTAACATGTATGTACCAGGTATGTGATATCTGAAACCTATGTAGTATATAATATATTTACGTACTTATAACGTAATATACATATACCATGTCGGCCATCTCTCAAGAGACTGTAAAATGATATTGTCGGTATGTCACATTGGTATTGGACATGGTACATACGTATAACTATATACATGTTACCGTACTTATAATATATTCATAGTGCATTGATCACGTGTCATCTATTCCAAATCTAATTGGTCTCTTTATGTGTCCAAGGTCTCTGTCTGTCCAAGCCAGGTGTGCAGAGGTTTAACAACGACGCATTTTACTTTTGCAGCCATTGCAGTATTTGTTTATGTTGTATGTGGTGTGTATACGTGCTCTAATTATTTGATTTCATGGCAAAATTGGCTTGTCATACGGTAAGTTATTTTATGTAACTATATATTCATTATGTAGCTTATTTTAATTCTTGAACGAAAATGAAAATTTAGATAACCTGAAAAAATTTCAAACTAAAATACTATAAAATTAGAATTTCAAATGAAAAACCTTTATACACGTTACATATTATATATTTTACGTATTGTATTAATAAATCGTATTAAACTAGTCTGAGTGAAATTTATGGGTCGATTCTGTTCACATCTGTAAGTTTTACAGATCTGTAAAAAATGACAAAACACATCTGGTCTTGTTGATTAATATAAAATTATACATATAAGAGTGGCAGCTTTGAGTGCAATTTTGTTTATATTTACAGTTCTTGCGACATACAGATGTGAACAAAATCGATTTATTAAATTGTTTTATATTTAATTTGTATTGTAATAAATATGTAATATAAGTATTGTAATAAACTACGTATTTAAATATATATTTTTTGTAGTTAATACCTATACATTTTCCTACCATCCTTCATTATATTAAATATTTAACTTTAGGATTAAAAAATGTTACAGGTATAAAAATTCACAATGTAAGTAGTATATTCAAATAATTACAAAGAAAAGATATACTTTTGTTATATACCATTTACGTTACAATATCTACATACATGGGATGTGATGTCTCATAGACCATGTTGCGGACATAGGTCTATACATGTACTTTCCAGGGATGTTATTCGGTATGTAACATATAGCATAACACGAGTTATGTCTATATTACGTACTAAGGACGTAACTGTGTTTGCTGGGATGCATCGGTATCTGTACAGACTGTGTATTTATACTTTTATAATTTTTACCTTCCGTCACCTTTAGGTAAGGAAGGTATTCGCCCCTATTCTGTAACTCAATCGATAATAGTTATCGATCGATAACAATTTTTGACTAATAGAAACAAATGTATCATCTGTCAGCAAAAATTTTTATTCAGTGTCTACTATAATTATTGGCTACAATTTATTATCGATCGATAAAAGTTATCGATTGAGTTACAGAATAGAGGTGATTGTCTTTGGTCAAAAATTTCGGTGGTGGTTTTAATGAATAAGCACGTTTTAAGGTTCCTAGAATACGATTTTACTATATTTACGATGATGTCTGACTGTGTGCGTGCGTGTGTGCGTGTGTATGTGTGTGTGTGTGTGTGTGTGTGTGTGTGTGTGTGTGTGCGTGCGTGCGTGTGTGTGTGTAACAACATTTTCGTCTACTACAATTCTAAAAATTATAATTCTTTCGTATTCCTCTTCGTTGCATCCATATGAAGAGCTGACTAAATTTTGGTTATAATTGGTCAACCGGAAGTACCCTCATTTAAAGATTTTAACAGTTTTTCTTGAAAAAACGATGTTAAATATCATTTTTTCACATTTAATGTTAATATAAATATTAAAGAACATTGTATTCTCCATACGATTTGACTGCATTTTATACTTCATATTAAATAGATATAGAGTTATAAAATTATAAAGAAATTAAATTTAATAAATTAGCTAGCTATGCTAGAAACAGCTACTGCTACTATATTAAAAAAAATCTGATTGAAAGATGTCAGGATGTCAGTGTCAATTGACATATTCGTAGTGTATTTGTGTTATAATTTTACTCGACACATAGGATCTTTTTGCTTAAAACTTTTTGTATGGAATTTGTATAAAATACATACAACTGTCGAAAGGTAATGTACATACAAGAAATTTAGAATCTTTTGCAAGGAACTTTCTGTATGGATTTTATAGAAAATACATAGGCATTTACGAAAATTCTACCGGTAGATACCGCATCTACCGACTGTGTTCAAAAATACGAGTGGTAAAATGTTACCGTGTTCAAAAATTGTACAATATCTACCAGATTCATCTACCGGATTCATGAAGAATCTAATCTCACAAAAGGTAGTGATGCAAAGCGAAGTGCACGCGTTAAAAGTGGAAATGTATTTAAAGTATGACTCTGCTCAGTTTGTTTACCACATCAAATTTCTAACCTGTTTCAAATTTTCAATTTTTTTATAGGTTATGGATCTACCCTGTTTACCACTTGTGTTCTTAAAATATCGATTCCGGTAGCTATAACCTGATAAACAGCTGTTTACCGGTAACAGTTCACAGGTATAATTTTCGTATATGCCTCATATAACTGACGGAAGGTAATGTGCTGGCCACATTAGGTTTTTTTGTTATATGTACAGGTGTCTCAATTCCGATGTTTTTTAAGGTATCTCGGATAATATTAATGATAGAGCAAAACCGTTTGCACATTCCAGGGTTAACTTTTCGAGAAAAGTTTAATAGTCACCACAGGAATTTTCGATCTTCTTTTATTTCTGAGCTATTGGCAAAAACTCGTTTTTCGCTCAATTCGAAAATATCTCATATCGTATTCATTATGATAGAGAAAAATTGTTTTAACAATTTTTTTACCGTTTTTTATAGAGAATAAAATGGCGTAATAATAAATTTTTAAAACTTAATAATTCTCGAGATATAACACAAACTTGTGATTTTTTAAATGGGAACCTATATTGAAAATAGTCTCATCTTTTTCCTTATTTTATAAGCTTTTCAATGATATAAAACACGTCTACATTCTTTTGTTTTAAACATGAATAAAAAACGAATTATTAATTTATTGAGGTGAAAATACCGGAAATTATTAAAAAACAAATGAAAAAATGTGTTACAGATCATCATTTTTTTATTTTGATTCTATATCTATTAATTATGTTCTTAAAATTTATTCTTAACCAATTATTTTTGGGTTAGTTAAATTACTATTTATCGACGTTAGAGTTGGCTGTGACACAAGACAATCCGAAAAAAATTATTTAATATGCTTTTGAAGTAAATAAATTGAAAAAATGAGTAAAACTGAAACAAATACTATTAAAAATATACATATGATGATCTGGAATAGATTTTTTCCATTTGTTTCTTAATAATTTTCAATTATGTCATACCAATAAATTAATAATTCATCTTTTATTCATGTTTAGAACAAGAGAATGCAGACTTGCTATATATTATTGAAAAGCTTATAAAATAAGCAAAAGGATGAGACTAATTTTAAAATAGGTTACCATTTAAAAAATCATAAGTTTGTGTTACATCTCGAGAATTATAAAATGGGAGCGTTTGGGCAAAGCTTATCGTACATGGCAGCAACGGACTAGCGACCTACGCCCGGGAATATTTGAATTGGTATCATCAAAGTTGTAACTTTATAACATGTGAACTATTCAATATATATATATTGTATATTTAGTTCATAAATAATATTATTTTGAATAAATATATTATTGTTGAATATTATCTTTTCACTTTAATTAGTTTGTAATAGTTCATTTTGCATCTTCGTTCGTTTATGTACGAAGTTTTGTTGTGATGTTATTTAAATTTTGTGAGAATGTCGGATAAAGATAATTATAATTTGTGGAAATTAGAAACGCTGAAAACTGCATGAAGATGCCGTGGTGCGAGTGTAAGAGGAAGAAAGTCATTTAATTAACAGCCAGGTCATTTTGTTTTGACTATGTAAGGTGAAATTTAATTGATTTTTTTTTGTTTTGTACTTCGGGGAAAATATTATTGGCACTGCACCTCTTCTCAAAATTCTCCTTGTATTCATGAAAATTTGATTTACAAATAATTAACATAAACAAGTTTAAGATATTTATAAGCCTCACGAAAGTCTTACCAGTATCATAACTTTCTGTGAGGAAATCTGTTTTCTCAAAATGCTGAGAGCAAACAAATGTCGAGTTTGGAGCATATTTTTTTAATTTTAATTCGTATAACCATAACTTTCTTTCTATTCTATCTTTCGCAAGCAAGTTTGTTTTACTTTTACAAACACAACAGAACGCATTTTTATTTATGGACCTAACCCCGTTACTAGTATTGGCGCGAACTATCAATTTTCTTAACAAATTCTGCTAATTTAGTTACACTTTATGCTAGCGCGCTATACTACGTGTACGTATTTCACTACACACTTCCAGAAAATATGCTAGTCCAGTGCTGCCATTAATTCGCACAATGGGCACCAAACACTCCCTTTTAAAAAAATCTAGTTACGCCATTTTATTCTACTTAAAAAATTTGATGTGGCCAACACATAACGTCTCGCCAGATATTTTACCTGGTTGTACGCATAGAAAAAATATTTTTACATATAAATACATATATTCATGTCTCACTACAAAATAATTCTCACATATATTTGCAAAATCTATGGGATATTTTAAAATAAATTACGTATATTCTTTTGCGTTGTTGACTTTTTTTATTTTCATAATCTTCATAATAATGTACAAATATTTTTGACAGTGACATTTATGTGTCAATTACAAACATTTGAATTTCTTGCCTTGTCGTAGTTTGATTTGAGATTTTTTACATCAAATTATTTTATATGCCTTTCTTTATCTCTAAATCTATAGAAGATATAATAATGAATTTATATTTATCAAATAAAGAATTTAACGTTCATTAATAAAAGTATTTACATAAATTTTCGATAAATAATATTTAGATGATTTTTTCTTGTAACTACTACTTCCGGTTGTCCAATTGTTACCAAAACTGACTCGACTCTTCCCATTATTGTTAGATTGAGGAATCTGTAGTTAAAAATGGCTTAAATCTTATAGTATTTGAGATATAGTGAATCCAACACACACACACACACAGACACACACACACACGCACGCACGCACGTACACACACACCACACACACACCACACACACATCATACACACACCACACACACACCACACACACACCACACACACACCACACACACACCACACACACACCACACACACACACTCACACACTCACTCACTCACTCACTCACTCACACTCACACTCACAAACACGCACACGCGCACGCACGCACGCACGCACGCACGCACGCACGCACACACACACACGCACGCACGCACGCACGCACGCACGCACGTACACACACACCACACACACACCACAGACACACACACCACACACACACCACACACACACCACACACACCACACACACACACACACACACACTCACTCACTCACTCACTCACTCACTCACTCACTCACTCACACTCACACACTCACACGCACGCGCACGCGCACACGCACACGCACACGCACACGCACACGCACGCGCGCACGCACGCACGCACACACACACACACACACACACACACACACGGACATCATCGTAAAAATGTTATAATCGGATTCTAGGGACCTTAAAACGTGCTTATTCATTAAAACCTGGATATGCGATTTTTAGTATGAATACAATACCTCCCTTAGCGAGAGGTAAAAATGGTGATTTTTTTATAAAAACAATTTTTTTCTAACTACCTATCATAATAAATAAGATATGCTATATTTTCAAAATGAACGAAAAGCGAGTTTTTGCCTGTAGCTCAGAAACAAAAGAAGATCGAAAATTCTTGTTGTGACTATTAAACTTTTCACGAAAAGTTGACCTTAAAACGTGCTTATTCATTAAAACCTGGATATGCGATTTTTAGTATGAATACAATACCTCCCTTAGCGAGAGGTAAAAATGGTGATTTTTTTATAAAAACAATTTTTTTCTAACTACCTATCATAATAAATAAGATATGCTATATTTTCAAAATGAACGAAAAGCGAGTTTTTGCCTGTAGCTCAGAAACAAAAGAAGATCGAAAATTCTTGTTGTGACTATTAAACTTTTCACGAAAAGTTGACCTTGCAATATGCAAAACGGTTTTGATGTATCGTTAATATTACCCAAGATACCTTAAAAAAAACATCAAAAATGAGACCGCCTGTACAATAATATTCTTAATAATGTAATTTGAGAGTGAATAAAAATATAGTGTACGAAAAAATTAAATTTACACTGGTCTTTATTTAATTATTTTCCTTCAATTTTAGTCTATTTAGACTAGAGTGGACAGGTTATGAAAGATAGGTATATAAATTTGGTTCAAATAAATTATTATATATCCAATAGTAATTAAATAAATATAGCGCAATAATTATAATTCTTAACGAAAATAAATGCATAGTTCTCATTGATCTCAATATCAAATAAATGCTTCAAATAAATTATTACATTGTTTCAATTGTAGATATATTTAGATCTATTCAAGCTTAGGATTTATTTGTAACAAATAAATTCAAAGTTCACGTAATTATATCTTTTTTCAGTGCACCTAAATACACAGAGAAAAATGACTAGTTTTAGCAAATAAATATTCATAATTAATGGGTACTTCATTCATTTAATTATTGCAACCTTGCAACAAATACAATTTAATCTTTAATATGAAATGTATTTTGTTCATTCAGTTATATTATTTATTTGACCGTCATTTATTTCATTTAAATTTAATTTAATTTTCTCAAATAAACTAATATATTTATGTGTAGTATTTTAAATTGAGATTTTTAATAGATTTATAATTTTCTGAAATATTTACTTGTTTCCTACAAATATGAAATTGTTTTGAATTAATTTCATAATATATTTGTGTAAAATTTATATTTATTACAATGAAAAATAGTTTTTTATTGTGTGAATCTACATTTATTTGTGACAAATAAATATTATTTGTGGCAAAATAGTATTTCCATTGAGTGAACAATGTTCTATTTATCAAATGACGATTTTAAGTGAAGTGACTTGTTCATTTGTTGCACGTTTCATCTTGTTTATGGTGGTGATCATTTCTGACATTGTTCATTTCTAACGATTTGTATTTCATTCGTGTGCTAAAAACTAGTGAATATGAGTGACGAAACAATGAAAAATATACTATTTGAGCGGAGTTTTGGATATTTGCTTTGTATTTTTAGTGTATCTTTTATGCCAAGAAGGCATACGTACAGCAGTACCTGTAACAGAGTGTGTATTTATACTTTTATAATTTTTATTATATGAACATTAATAATCTTATGTTGTAATTTGTGAGTTAATAAAAATATGGCGTACGAAAAAATTAAATGTTCTGGTTTTTCTTTAATTATTTTCCTTCAATTTTAATCTATTCATATTGGATACGTTATGAGAGGTAGGTATATAAATTTGGTTCAAATAAATTATTATATATCCAATAGTAATGAAATAAATTTAGCGCAATTAAAATAATTCCTAAGGTAAATAAATGAAATAGGAGTTATAATTGATCTCATTATATATTTATTTGAGACAAATAAATTATTACATTGCTTCAATTGTAGATATATTTGGATCTATTCAAGCTTAGGATTTATTTGTGACAAATAAATTTACAGTTCACGTAATTATTAGTATGTTTCGTAATGCAACCGGTTCGACCAGATTTACGGTTTTGTGTTCCGTAAGTCCTGAAATTATTTACCGGTTTCTATTTGGAACGCGGTTCCTGAAAAAAGTTGGTAAAAAGTCGGACCACGGCAACCACGAAATAATCCTGATTCATAACAAAATCAAACGATATCAGTCAGTGTCAAATTTCTAAACCGCATTTTTAGTGGTATTACTAATAATTATTATAGATGTACGTATGAAAACATTATTTATATTTGATATATTGGTGATTGCGTTGTTTTTATTGGCATTATTCAACGTTATCATTCATTTAGTTAATTTGTATTTTTATTAGGTTGTGTCAATTTTAAATGTCATATGTATTAATGTCAATCTGTCCCGAAATAGATAAAAATATTCAGGAACCATGGTGTACCAGCAATCAAGATACAGGTTTTTTGGTTGCCTTACGGAACATAGTATATATCTTTTTCTCAGTGTACCAAGTTTCAAAAGTTTACTGCAACTAGTATCAGAGTTATTAATAAAAATGTGTCTGGTGAGGTGCACTTTCAAAGGGCTGTAACTCTATAATGAAAAGTTTCCGGATATATAGTATGACTAGCGAATGAAAGTTAACATTTAGATTATTTAATAGATGTGTTTTCTTTTGAAAACATTTCCCTATATTTGATTTGAAAGAAAACTGACCCTTATGTATTCCGTTACAGAAGATTAGAATTGTACTCAATACCAAAAGGCATTTAAAACGACCTTAGCAACAGGATTCAGGATTGTATTTAAAAAAATTAATACCGCAAATTCTAGTTCGTCTCAGGTATAAGCAACCTTCGAATCGGAATTATTGTTAGAAGAAATTCAAAATAATCCTATTTTATAGAATTGCCAAACTAAATAGTTTAAAGATCAAAATATTTCGTTACACTGAGAAAAAGATATAATTACGTGAACTGTAAATTTATTTGTTACAAATAAATCCTAAGCTTGAATAGATCCAAATATATCTACAATTGAAGCAATGTAATTATTTATTTGAAGCATTTATTTGTCTCAAATAAATATATATTGAGATCAATTATATCTTCTATTTCATGAGAACGATGCATTTATTTACGTTAAAAATTATTTTAATTGCGCTAAATTTATTTCATTATTATTGGATATTTAATAATTTATTTGAACCAAATTTAAATATCTACCTCTCATAACCTGTCCACTCTAAATAGATTAACATTGAAGGAAAATAGTTAAATAAAGACTAGTACATTTAATTTGTTCGTACACCATATTTTTATTAACACACAAATTTAATCCTTAAGTATATTAATGTACATATAATAAAAAATTATAAAAGTATAAATACACAATCTGTACAGGTATCGATGTATGTGCCTTGGTATAAAAGATACACTGAAAAATGCAAAGCAAATATCCAAAACTCCACTCAAGTAGTATATTTTTCACTGTTTCGTCACCCATATTCACTACTTTTTAGCACACGAATGAAAAACAAATCGCCAGAAATGAACACTGTCACAAATGAGCACCACCATAAACAAGTTGCAATGTACAACAAATGAACAAGTCCATACAAGTCACTTTACTTAAAATCGTCATTTGACAAATAGAACATTGTTCACTCAATGGAAATATTCATTTTGCCACAAATAATACTTATTTGTGACAAATAATTTTGGATTCATAGAATAAGAACTATTTTTCATTGTAATTAATCTAACGTTTACGCAAATATATTATGAATTTAATTCTAGACAATTAGGTACATATTTGTAAGAAACAAATAAATATTTCAGAAAATTATAAATTTATTCATTAAAAATCTCAATTTAAAATACTAAACATAAATATATTAATGATCGTAGATCTTCTTGACTGGAAATTTGATGGGTAAAGGAAAAACTTCTGGAATTCAGTCAATGGTTAAAAATTATTTATTTTCGGCCTCTACTAGTTTCGGCACCACATAAATATATTAGTTTATTTGAGAAAATTAAATTAAATTTAAATGAAATAAATGATGGCCACATAAATAATATAACTGAATGAATAAAATACATTTCACATTAAAGATTAAATTGTATATGTTGCAAAATGCAATAATTGAATGAATGAAGTACCCCTTAATTATGAATATTTATTTGCTAAAACCAGTCATTTTTCTCAGTATATTATTTCTAATTTAAAGTCCATAAACGATGATATGATTATAATGAGGGCATAATGAATTATTATGCCCTCATATAATGCCCCGGTTGTTATAGACATGTTTATATACACCGTATCCCAGTAAACAGTTCATAATACTTTAGTGAGATATAAAATAATTTATACTTTTCTTGCAAGTGTTGCCTAGCTCCGCTTACAGTACTATTATTTTTTTTGAAATCACTAAATTCTATAGCACCAAATTGTGAAACTAAATCAAAAGTTTTTCATAGTGTAAATAATTCTTCTACTTACCGATTTTTAAAAAAATAACTATATCGTCTATAAGCTTCGCTGGAGGTACCGCCGGAGTCTGGAACAAAACTGAACAAGCAGTGCGTACCTAGGAAGTTCAGCAAATCAGAAATGACGTCATGTAAACCTAAGCAACGTCGGGAAAAATGGTAAAACATGAATCAAATCGTCAAATACAACTTTATTAATATTAAAATTTTATAAAAATTCATAGTAGGTTATTTGAAATTCTAAACAGAAAGTTAATTGAATTCCATTACTAAAGTACTGATAATAGTTTATATACACCTAAATATAGCAGGCGTCCACTTTTTCCCGAATAGAAAATTCAATGTTAATTTTTTTTACCTCTCGCTAAGAGAGGTATTGTATTCATGCTAAAAATCGCATATCCAGATTTTAATGAATAAGCACGTTTTAAGGTCCCTAGAATTCGATTATAACATTTTTACGATGATGTCCGTATGTGTGTGTGTGTGTGTGTGTGTGTGTGTGTATGTGTGTGTGTATGTGTGTGTGTGTGTGTGTGTGTGTGTGTGTGTGTGTGTGTGCGTGTGTGTGGATGTTGGATTCACTATATCTCAAATACTATAAGACTTAAGACATTTTTAACTACGGATTCCTCAATCTAACAATAATGGGAAGAGTCGAGTCAGTTTTGGTAAGAATTGGACAACCGGAAGTAGTAGTTACAAGAAAAAAATCATCTAAATATTATTTTTCTTCAAGCGTATTACAATATTCATATTATGCTACTGTATACACACTATAGAAGATATTCATTGTCTTACTAGTACAAAAATGTTGTTATTGTTGTACTAGTAAAAAAATGTTAGTGTCTTATTTCACCGCTGGCGGCGACAGTCGTCACAGCAACACAGACTATATTAAAAATTGTTATTTGACAGTTGTATCGTTTTTGTTTTATAGTGTATACAGCCAGCTTTGGTTGAAATTGCAAACACTACAATTAAAAAATTCCAAAAAAATGTCAAAAAAATCTTTGAAACACTTGCAGAAAAAATAGTATATGTCATTCGGAGTAGAACGCCCTTTTTGTGTTTCACCCAGCTTGCCTAGCCTCGGCTAGCGCCTCGGCCGCAATAGCTGGGTTCAACACAAAAAGACCGCTTTCTACTCCTAATAACATAATATACTATTATCGAAAATTTATGTAAATACTTATATTACAGAACGTTAAATTCTTTACTCGATAAATATAAATTCATTATTATATCTTCTATAGATTTATAGATAAAGAAAGACATATAAAATAATTTGATGCAAAACATCTCAGATCAAACTATTTCAACGCAAGAAATTCAAATGTTTGTAATTGACACATAAATGTCACTGTCAAAAATATTTGTATGCCTCTGTCAAAAATATTTGTACATTATTATGAAGATTATGAAAATAAATAAAAAGTCAACATCAAAGAATATACGTAAAAAAGAATATAAAAGGAATTTGCGAAAAAATGACGAATAAAAGAAAAAGAAAAGGAAAGTAGAAAGAATATTTCAGGATATTGAATATAACGAAAATGTATGTATTGTACGTAATTTATTTTAAAATATCCCATATATTTTGTAAATATATGTGAGAATTATTTTGTAGTCAGACATGAATATATGTATTTGTATTTAAAATTTACAATTTACCTTATTGGCTCGTAGTATGATCACGGTTTTAACTAAAACGCTGTTTTAAGAAATGTCAAATTTGATTATTTAATATCAATAATAAATTATATTAAATTTATCGAAATATGATTTTAAAGCAGAACATAGTTTGTATTCAAACAAATATTTTTTTAAAAATCGTTCTGTAAACATAAGAGCGAAATTAAATACTGAAATTTGAATTTGACATTTCTTAAAACAGTGTTTTAGTTAAAACCGTGATCATACTACGAGCCATTGATTTACAGCTAATTTAAGGACATAAAATGTTGACACATCAACACAATCAACTTCGTATATTAGGTCACGTGGTTTGACACAAATGGGGCGACTGCTATTGGCGACTAAAATTAACGTGAATCCCCCAAGCGGACGATATATGCAACTCTTGAAAATGGTATTCTGTTATTCAACTATACAGTAAATATATATATAGTACATTGTATTCCTTGCCGGTTTCTTGTTTGTCTTTTTGTTTTAAAGTACATATAAATTAGTTTGCAATATGAGCAAAGAACGAAAAATATTAACAACGTCAATTGCTGCGTTTATGGCTGTCATTCAATTTGGTAAAATGGAGTCTATCGACAAAAGAGATGGCTGGATTAGGAAAATACGAACTGGAAAACAAGTGACGAATCATAAGAGGATAACAAAAATGAAAAGTATTGTATTATTTCCTGACCAATTCATGAGTAAAATAATACACTTTTCACTTTATGTGTAGCAGCAATATATTTCTTACACTTGTAATTAAAACAATTTTAAAGATATTTGACATTAGTTCCATTTTAATTTTTTTAACTAAGTAAAGTAAATACATATTTATTTAATATCCATAAATAATATATGGTATTATTTTACTATCTTGTACAAAATATAAAGACAGCTCTAATGTGTTTGCACTGGCCACTATGGCCAGCTATACAAGAGCATTTTGTAAATAATCAATTGTAAATTTAAAGTTCTTCTAATCTCAAGAGGATGTGACATTTAAAGCACTTGTACAGCCCAAATTTTTTTTTAGTCTGTAGCACTATTTTTATTAACGCCACATAAAGATAACAACCCACGATTCAAAAATTCTCTATAAAACTTCGAAAAGAATTTGTTGCCTCCAAATAAGTAAACATGTCCTTAGAAATAAGTCGAAGATAACTTTCTTCGAATGTCATTATAATTTAAGTACGTACACAAAATTATTACTAACACTATTTATAAAAAGTTTAATGAATTTGTTAGTAAACTTCAAAACGAATTTTGGTTATACAATGTTTCTGTATGCAATCTTATAGTACAATACCATTTTCAGAGCACGTGTATGATACAACACTAGCGCCGCCATCGGTAGTTTTAGTCGCCAATAGGCGGTGTGCACAGAAGTAGTCAGCCCCGACAGCGGACAAAAACGACAAAATTGGTTACTCATTGAAACATAGCAAGGTTATGTTTTATGTCAGAATAATTTTGCAATTTATATTTTATAAAATATTTGCAACGAATGCAAATGATAAGACGTTAAATATTATGTGATGCAGAGGAGATCTAATAATTCTTACAAAATTACCGATTGAAGTATCAAATTTCATAAATTTTTTATACTCTATCCGTTTTAACTATAGAGCGTTGGGTGAGATAGGGCCTAAGATTCTAGCTCTCTTATTGGTTCAAAGGTGAACCGAGTTTACACAGTAAAATATTTGACGCGAAATTTAAATTTGCTTGACAACTGTATCAATTATTTTGACGTCTGACATAAAATAAATAAAAGTCAACAAAGTCAATAGTACACGATTTATTACATATTATTAATTTCTGTTCAGTTCTGTTGGCGTTATATTTCATATTACACAGTTTTCGTTGTTTTTCTAGTTAGTAGTTCGTTAGTTTTGTTATTGTTCTCTTCGTTAATAATACGTACAAGACAACACTACTGAAAAAAATGGCATAAAGAATTTTTTTAAATCCAGGAATGGCGCCAAAATTTGAATTCGTTATTTAATACATGTAAAAACGGCCGCGCTCGAAACGCCATCTAGTCTATAGTTAAAACGGATAAAGTATAGAAGATTATATGAGGAACAGATGTATAAGAAAATAATTTTTCAACATATCTTCTACTAACATGAAAAATTCTTTTAGGTATACATATTTTCTCATTGTAAAAGATACTTCTCGTGTGAATAAAATTTCAACAATAGTCATCTGATTGCAATAATGAATTATATAAAAATGTGTTTCTTAAGCTAATATTTGCACAAGATATAATACAAGAAGCAGAAAATTGTCTTAATATTGTATAATACTTGCAGTTATATGAAATAGAAGTCTATTTTTGACATAATTTGTCTATTTCATTCTCCTCACCAAAATTATTGTGTGAAATACTTTGAAATGATTGGACGCATTCATAAAGTTACATTTAGAATATAAAACATGGTGAAATTTTAATTCTAAATCATAATTTTTTTTAAATTCATCATGAACCAGAGTATATGCAGCTGAGTACAATTTATATTTATAAATGTAAATTCGTAAATATAAATTTGCACATCAACAAACAACAAGTCGATAATCATGGTCTAAAAATTAATGTTAATCCTGAGACAGTACTCTCTACTATCATGATTATTTATTTATTTATTTATTTATTTATTTATTTATTTATTTATTTATTTATTTATGCAGTTACAATAACCAGACAATTATACAGTTAATGTTCTTATTAGAATTCGTTGCATGTGACATTTGTAGTTAGTATTTAATTTAATTGCGATGGTCATGGCATAAAAATATTGTTCCATATGTGTTCTTTGTTTCTCATGCTTAGGTTAAGGGTTGGCGCCAGGCAGTCGAGCGCTGCAGCCACTTGACATTGCAACACAGGGCTAGCTAGGGCCATCTGGCATTCCGTACATGATAAGCAGCAGTGACAAACTTATGATGTTCTAGAACTTTCCACGAGCCACCCAACCACCCACTCACACCGGTGGCGGGGAGGTGCAACCCTCACCCCCAAAACGCCTAAGATCGGAAGGAGGCAAGAGGGATATTTTGGTTTAAGACTCACAGGCCTTGAACCTCTTGCATGGTTGACATGTTGGGTAACCCAAGTTTCTGAACTCATCGAACTTTTACACTTGGCTTGTCCGAGGTAAGTTCTAAGTCTACCTTCGACTTCGTTTTCCATTACATTTTCCTACTTTCCACCCATCCAGCTGCTATGGCTAGCCAGGCACGTTTGGGAACCTCCACAACTTTCCGCCCATCCAGCTGCTATGGCTAGCCAGGCACGTTTGGGAACCTCCACAACTTTCCTCCCATCCAGCTGCTATGGCTAGCCAGGCAAGTTTGGGTACCTCCACAACTTTTCGCCCATCCAGCTGCTATGACTAGCCAGGCACGTTTGGGAACCTCTACAACTTACCTCCCATCGATGTGCTATGGCTAGCCAGGCAAGTTTGGGAACCTCCACAACTTTCCTCCCATCCAGCTACTATGGCTAGCCAGGTACGTTTGGGAACCTCTACAACTTCCCTCCCATCCAGCTGCTATGGTTAGCCAGGCCCGTTTGTGAACCTCTACAACTTTTCCCCCATCCAGCTGCTATGGCTAGCCAGGCACGTTTGGGAACCTCCACAACTTTCCTCCCATCCAGCTGCTATGGCTAGCCAGGCACGTTTGGGAACCTCCACAACTTACCTCCCATCCAGCTGCTATGACTAACCAGGCACGTTTGGGAACCTCTTCAACTTTTTTCCCATCCAGCTGCTATGGCTAGCCAGGCACGTTTGGAAACCTCTACAACTTTCCTCCCATCCAGCTGCTATGGCTAGCCAGGCACGTTTAGGTACCTCCACAACATTCAGCCCATCCAGCTGCTATCACTAGCCAGGCACGTTTGGGAACCTCCACAACTTTCCTCCCATCCAGCTGCTATGGCTAGCCAGGCACGTATGGGAACCTCCACAACTTTCCTCCCATCCAGGTGCTATGGCTAGCCAGGCACGTTTGGGTACCTCCACAACATTCCGCCCATCTAGCTGCTATGGCTAGCCAGGCACGTTTGAGAACCTCTATAACTTTCCTCCCATCCAGCTGTTATGGTTACCCAGGCAAGTTTGGGCACCTCCATAACTCTCCACTCATCCAGCTGCTATGGCTAGCCAGGCACGTTTGGGAACCTCCATAACTCTCCTCCCATCTAGGTGTTATGGCTAGCCAGGCACGTTTGGGCACCTCCATAACTCTCCACCCATCCAGCTGCTATGGCTAGCCAGGCACGTTTGGGAACCTCCATATCTCTCTACCCATCCAGCTGCTATGGCTAGCCTGGCACGTTTGGGCACCTCCATAACTCTCCACCCATCCAGCTGCTATGGCTAGCCAGGCACGTTTGGGAACCTCCATAACTCTCCACCCATCCAGCTGCTATGGCTAGCCAGGCACGTTTGGGAACCTCCATATCTCTGTACCCATCCAGCTGCTATGGCTAGCCTGGCACGTTTGGGAACCTCCACAACTTTCCCCCCATCCAGCTGCTATGGCTAGCCAGGCACGTTTGGGAACCTCCATCTCTCTCTACCCATCCAGCTGCTATGGCTAGCCAGGCACGTTTGGGAACCTCCATATCTCTCTACCCATCCAGCTGCTATGGCTAGCCAGGCACGTTTGGGAACCTCCATAACTCTCCACCCATCCAGCTGCTATGGCTAGCCAGGCACGTTTGGGCACCTCCATATCTCTCTACCCATCCAGCTGCTATGGCTAGCCAGGCACGTTAGGGAACCTCCATAACTCTCCACCCATCCAGCTGCTATGGCTAGCCAGGCACGTTTGGGAACCTCCATATCTCTCTACCCATCCAGCTGCTATGGCTAGCCTGGCACGTTTGGGAACCTCCACAACTTTCCCCCCATCCAGCTGCTATGGCTAGCCAGGCACGTTTGGGAACCTCCATCTCTCTCTACCCATCCAGCTGCTATGGCTAGCCAGGCACGTTTGGGAACCTCCATATCTCTCTACCCATCCAGCTGCTATGGCTAGCCTGGCACGTTTGGGAACCTCCACAACTTTCCCCCCATCCAGCTGCTATGGCTAGCCAGGCACGTTTGGGAACCTCCATCTCTCTCTACCCATCCAGCTGCTATGGCTAGCCAGGCACGTTTGGGAACCTCCACAACTTTCCCCCCATCCAGCTGCTATGGCTAGCCAGGCACGTTTGGGAACCTCCATATCTACTCTACCCATCCAGCTGCTATGGCTAGCCAGGCACGTTTGGGAACCTCCACAACATTCCCCCCATCCAGCTGCTATGGCTAGCCAGGCACGTTTGGGAACCTCCATATCTCTCTACCCATCCAGCTGCTATGGCTAGCCTGGCACGTTTGGGAACCTCCACAACTTTCCCCCCATCCAGCTGCTATGGCTAGCCAGGCACGTTTGGGAACCTCCATCTCTCTCTACCCATCCAGCTGCTATGGCTAGCCAGGCACGTTTGGGAACCTCCACAACTTTCCCCCCATCCAGCTGCTATGGCTAGCCAGGCACGTTTGGGAACCTCCATATCTACTCTACCCATCCAGCTGCTATGGCTAGCCAGGCACGTTTGGGAACCTCCACAACATTCCCCCCATCCAGCTGCTATGGCTAGCCAGGCACGTTTGGGAACCTCCATATCTCTCTACCCATCCAGCTGCTATGGATAGCCAGGCACGTTTGGGAACCTCCACAACTTTCCCCCATCCAGCTGCTATGGCTAGCCAGGCACGTTTGGGAACCTCTACAACTTTCCTCCCATCCAGCTGCTATGGCTACCCAGGCAAGTTTGGGCACCTCCATAACTCTTCACCCATCCAGCTGCTATGTCTAGCCAGGCACGTTTGGGAACCTCCATAACTCTCCTCCCATCCAGGTACTATTGTTAATTGAAGAATTAGATATAATGAAAATATTTTAAAGAATATGTTGAAGAGATGAATAACAGGGATATGGAAAATCCTGTAGATGTTCTAACATATACACCACTCAAAAAATTAATTAGTGTACTACCTAAGAGATTGTTTTTGTTTTATTTATTATTCAGTGTAAATTGGCACAAAAATTTATATTTCTACCTATAGTTATATTTTATGATGCTTTCTCCTTACAAGTTCAGCCTTTTTTTAAATAACACATTTATAAGACTTCATAAGACAATGTAAAAGATATATTTTAGTAAACCTATGTCTTAAATCGTACTGCCTAGTTAAATAATGATATTTGTTTTTAGAACTTGAATTTGTTTTGTTAATAACTTGACAAATTTACACAATAAGAAAACGTAATGAAATAATAAATTATTAAGAATAAAAAACATTTTTTTAGAATACATAGTATATAATTTCTGTGTATATATTTTTTTAGTAGATCAAATACCAGTACGATTGAAGAAACTCTATTGGCAAGAGCCAACAAAATAGCTGACATCTGGTGGTAAAATAAAACATATAGGTCATAGGGAAAACCTTGTGCTGTCATATAGGTTTATGTAGTAAACAAGAGCCAAAAATGACCAGCAAAACGAAAAGATATTGTGTTGTACCGCAGTGCAATAATTATGGAAGTAAAGGCAAATCCGTTCACTATTTTCCAAAAACTGAAATATTAAAAAATCAATGGAAAATCGCTTTAAAAATCAAGAACATGTCACCATTCAATAACGTTTATGTACAATAATTTTTGCATAGAAAATTAATTGCATGTAAGTATTTATGTAAATTTATGCTTCAATACATTATTAGATTGTTTTTATAGTCATTAGAAGAAAAAAATTTAAAAAAATGCTATTCCATTGCAAAAATTACCGTAGCCAGAATCTCTGGTACAGAGAAGAAGAATAGAGAGGTTACTTACTTGTAAGTAGTAGTAATTATTGTTCTTTAACATTATAACTACATTTATTTTATATTGTTTATAGGAAAGATAGAGAAGAAACGATAAAAATGCCAGAAGTTGAGCCAGCAAGAGGAAGACGTGCAAAGCATAATACATGTAGATGGTTTATTAATCAAACAAAATACAATTACTATTTTAAATTTAATAATAAAGCGATATTTTTACATCTCGCTAAGAGAGGTATTGAATTCATGCTAAAAATCGCATATCCAAATTTTAGTGAATAAGCACGATTTAAGGTCCCTAGAATCCGATTATAACATTTTTACGATGATGTCCGTATGTGTGTGTGGATGTTGGATTCACGATTTCTCAAATACTATAAGACTTAAGACATTTTTAACTACGGATTCCTCAATCTAACAATAATGGGAAGAGTTGATTAAGTTTTGGTAACAATTGAACAACCGGAAGTAGTAGTTACAAGAAAAAAATCATCTAAATATTATTTATCGTAAATTTATGTAAATACTTATATTAAAGAACGTTAAATTTTTTATTCGATAAATATAAATCCATTATTATATCTTCTATAGATTTAGAGATAAAGAAATACATATAAAATAATTTGATGTAAAAATTCTCAAATCAAACTACTTCAAGGCAAGAAATTCAAATGTTTGTAATTGACACATAAATGTCATTGTCAAAAATATTTGTATGCAACTGTCAAAAATATTTGTACATCATTATGAAGATTATGAAAATAAAAAAAGTCAAAAACGCAAAAGAATATACGTAAAAAAGAATATAAAAGGAATTTGCTAAAAATGACGAATATAAAGAAAAAGAAAAGTAAAAAAAGCAAATTTCAGGATATTCGCAATCGAAATTAACGATAGAGGCGCTGATTTTCGAAGCAAGATGGCCGCCATACGATGGGTTTGACATGACAGTTCACATTGTTTACCGTATTTCGTTGATTGTGTATATAAACCAAGTTTAAAAAACTTATTTATATGTAGGCGATAAGTTAAAATATTTAATTATTACACTACTTACTCAGCTGCCACTTATTCAATACGGCGCTTGTACGATTGCTTTTTGTAGTACTGATTTGCGCCACTAGAGGGAAATTTTAAACTACGATTGCGAATTGAATATAAAGGAAATGTATGTATTGTACATAATTTATATTAAAATATCCCATAGATTTTGCAAATATATGTGAGAATTATTTTGTAGTGAGACATGAATATATGTATTTGTATTTAAAAATATTTTTCGTTTTATGCGTACAACCAGGTAAAATATCTGGCGACAGGTTATGTGCTGGCCACATCAGATTTTTACCTTCCGTCACCTTTAGGTAAGGAAGGTATTGTCTTCGGTCAAAAATTTTAGTGGTGAGTTTTTAATGAATAAGCACGTTTTAAGGTCCCTAGAATACGATTTTACTATTTTTACGATGATGCCTGTATGTGTGTGTGTGTGTGTGTGTGTGTGTGTGTGTGTGTGTGTGTGTGTGTGTGTGTGTGTGTGTGTGTGTGTGTGTGTGTATGTATGTGTGTCCGTGTGTGTGTATGTAACAAAATTTTCGTCTACGATAACTCTAAAACTACAATTCCAAAAATTATAATTCTTTCGTATTCTTCTTCGTTGCATCCATATGAAGAGCTGATTAGATTTTGGTTATAATTAGTCAACCGGAAGTACCCTTATTTGAAGATTTTAACAGTTTTTCTTGAAAAAACGATGTTAAATATCATTTTTTCACATTTAATGTTATTATAAATATTAAAGAACATTGTATTCTCTATACGATTTGACTGCATTTTATACTTAATATTAAATGGATATAGAGTTAAAAAATTATAAAGAAATTAAATTTTATAAAGTAGACATAGCTATGAAAACAGCTACTATATTATGAAAATTCTGATTGAAAGATGTCAGTGTCAATTGCCATATTCGTAGTATATTTGTGTTATATTAGGTTTGTTCGTTCCGCTATGCGGCGTTTTACCGCAAAACGCGGCGGTAATTGTCGCTGCGATTTGCGATTCACTGCCAATCGCTGCGGTAATAATTTAAGTTACTAAAATTTATTTTTCTGTTCGATCCGTTTGCGTTAAATTATTTTCGAAGATACTTCAAACTATTATAATCATAAAGGATACTCAGTAAAAATATATTATTCCATTTTACATTATTTTAATTGTTTGCTATTGTTATCATTTAAATTTAACTTATTACAAATCATAATTCATATGACATTGACATTTATATATTTTACAAATGTATTTCAATTTCTAAAACTGAAACATTACACAGCATACTTATTGAAAAATAACAATTTTTTCCTAATATTTATTAGTCAAAAACTGTCATACTAGCACTTCATATGTAGACGCGAACATTACCGCCGATTATTTTTTTTACCATCGAATCATGAGTCACTGTAAAAATTATCACCGCCAGCTGCCGCGGCGTTTTACCGCAAGTTACTAGAAAAACGGAACGAACAGAATCTAGTGACTTTACAGTGAACCGCGAATCGAAAAGAACAGCAAATTTCACCGCCGCGGTTTGCGATAGACGCAGGGTAGCGGAACGAACAAACCTATTATAATTTTACTCGAAATTTAGGATCTTTTGCTGGACACTTTCTGTATGGAATTTGTATAAAGTTCATACAACTGTCGAAAGGTAATGTACGTATAAGAAATTTAGAATCTTTTACAAGGAACTTTCTGTATACTATTTTATAGAAAATACATAGGCATTTACGAAAATTCTACCGGTAGATACCGCATCTACCGACTGTGTTCGAAAACACGACTGGTAAAAAGTTACCGTGTTCGAAAATTGTACAATATCTACCAGATCCATCTACCGGATTCATGAAGAATCTAATCTCAAAAAAAAGGTAGTGATGCAAAGCGAAGTTCACGCGTTAAAAGTGGAAATGTGTTCAAAGTATGACTCTGCTCAGTTTGTTAACTACATCAAATTTCTAACCTGTTTCAATTTTTTTATAGGTTATGGATCTACCCTGTTTACCACTTGCGTTCTTAAAATATCGATTCCGGCAGCTATAACCTGATAAACAGCTGTTTACTGGTAACAGTTCACAGGTAGAATTTTCGTTAATGCCTCATATAACTGACGGAAGGTAATGTGCTGGCCACATCAGATTTTTTTATTTGTAATTTTATTTACAACTTGCCTAAAAAATGTAATACATTTATAACACAACATGAGTAAGGTAATTATTATCAAGTGATATTTCCTCTTAATATTACAATTTATGGACAAAAATTAACTTATAATTTTGTAACTATAATGCATTTTAAATTCAATAGTTTGGTCTCTTTCACTTTTCTCCCTGTCCTGCTTTACAGCTACACACACATTTCCACACGATGACATTTGTGTTATTATTATCACGATAGAGTTAGGTGCCCCATTGTCTTCATATCCGTATAAAATAATGTGTCTATAACTTAAAATAAATAAGTTAACAAGTAAGATAACCACAAATTTGTATTTCATTTTACCTTTATAATCTGCTTCTCTTTCGGTTATGAGCCGCACAGCACCGTTTAAATAAATACAGGGTGTAAATGAAATAAGTGCATTAAATTTAACCAGTAATGTAACTCGATGAGAGGAACAATATTTCTTAATAACTTTTTTTTTCTAAGTCTTTTAGATTTTGAGTTAAAATTCTTTAAAGATTTGCTGCATATTTCGTTACCCGCTCATGGAGAACAAATGGCGGTTGCCGAATTCAAGTGGGATACAAACAGCTCAAAAATTATCGATTATCGGTTACACTTACAATTACAGTAATTAATAAAGGAATCAAGGGAAATAACATTATTATCAATTAATACGTAATAGTACAATTTTTAAAATAAAGAAATTTAAATTTTGGATAACAAAATTATAAAGTTGTGTATTAAACCAGACTTTTAATGACCTGTGAATAGTGTGAATATAGGAAGACAAGGAAGAGCAAAAGCATAGTTGTTAGGTTATGAGATGATTATTTATCGTCGACAAATCATAATAGTTTAAATACGTTATTCAAAAAATGTAAGTACAAACTTTTGTCCATTTAAAAGAGGTACATGAGTACCAATAATTAGTCGTCCATTTATTGTTCCCGCCCAAAACATTTTTTAATGAAAATTTTTACAGCATTTTCGTCGGTCGAGATGTGTATTGTGCATAATAAATACACCTTTCCAAGTAAATTCAGTCTCATTAATGAACATTATGAGCCATTCCCAAAATTGAAGTCTGTTGTGCTGAAAACATAGAACTTTTTGCACATGTTATGGATATAACTGTTGCTTTTTTTTAAATTGTCATATGTGACACTCCGTATTTGTGATGTGATAAAGATGTACAAGATTAACAAATGTGCGAATATTAAGAACAGAATGATTTGGTGATGATTTGGAAACGCTCCGTGTAAATGCGTTGACAACTCCATGACACTGTCTTTATGTCAACCGTGATGTCAATTAAAATGAAGTACAGATACGAATAATAAACCATAGGTAAGTAATTACAATGTCTGTGTACTCGCATTTTGACAGAATTTTACCTTATAAACAAGTTTATTACTAATATCAAAATTTAATTGGAACAATTAACAGGACTGTCAATTGCTAAAACAAAATTTTTCATAGCTATTGCTACTGCATTCAATTATCAAAAAAATATTTGGAACGACTCGTCAATTTACGGGGTGGTAAAAATGCTAAAAAAAATATGCGATTTCGAGAAAAAGTTATTAAGAAATATTGTTGCTCTCGACGAGTTATATTACTGGTTAAATTTAATGCACTTATTTCATTTACACCCTGTATATACATCTGTCATTGTAATAAACATTCTGAATTTAATCAAAAATAACAGAATATTTCCTAAAACAAAGCATCAAACTACAACGACTACAAGTGTAAAATTCAACGTTTTCCATATAAGTCTGTCTTTACTGTCTCTTGGAAGTGGCTCCCCCGATAAAAACTTAGCAAACTTTTTAAAACATCAATATACCATTAAGCGTAGGTGCAAAATATACATAAAATAAATATTGACAAATAGTACAATAATGCTAGTTTTACAAAAATTAATTGGTATTGGCGACTAAAACTACCGATGGCGGCGCTAGTGTTGTAGCATACACGTGCTCTGAAAATGGTATTGTGCTATAAGATCGCATACAGAAATATTGTATAACCAACATTCGTTTTGAAGTATACTAACAATTTCATTAAAGTTTTTATAAATAGTGTTAGTAATAATTATGTGTACGTACTTAAATTATAATGACATTCGAAGAAAGTTATCTTAGACTTATTTCTAAGGAAATGTTTACTTATTTGGAGGCAACAAATTCTTTTCGAAGTTTTATAGAAGGGGGAGAATTGTTGAATCGTGGGTTGTTATTTTTATGAGGCGTTAATGAACATAGTGCTACAGATTAAAAAAAAAATGGGCTGTTTAAACAAGTGCTTTACCGTCACAACCTTATGAGATTAGAAGAACTTTAAATTTACAATTGATTATTTACAAAATGCTCTTGTATAGCTGGCCATAGTGGCCAGTGCAAACACATTACAGCTGTCTTAATATTTTGTACAAAATAGTAAAATAGTACCATTATATAAATTTATGGATATTAAATAAATATGTATTTACTTTACTTAGTTCAGAAAATTAAAATGGAACTAAAGTCAAATATCTTTCAAATTGTTTTAATTACAAGTGTAAGATATATATTGCATGCTACACATAAAGTGAACAGTATTATTTTACTCATGAATTGGTCAGGAAATAATACAATACTTTTCATTTTTGTTATCCTCTTATGATTCGTCACTTGTTTTCCAGTTCATATTTTCCTAAACCAGCCCTCTCTTTTGTTGATAGACTCCATTTTACCAAATTTATTTTGAATGTCGCTCTTCCTTTCGCCAATTTTTGGGACAGATAATTTCTTCCTACCCCGAGAATGACAGTCATAAACGCAGCAATTGACGTTGTTAATATTTTTTCGTTCTTTGCTCATTTTGCAAAGTAATTTATATGTACTTTAAAACAAAAAGACAAACAAGAAACCGGCGAGGAATGCAATAGTTGAATAACAGAATACCATTTTCAAGAATTGCATATATCGTCCGCTTGAGGGATTCACGTTAATTTTAGTCGCCAATATTTCGATTTAGTCCGGTTTCTTATATGTTGCCATGTCTGAAATACATATTGGTAAACTGTAATAATATATTGCATAATCAGTTATAAGTTGTTTTCCGCTATTAGAAATTAAAAGTATTTGAGATTTTTAGCATTTAGAAAAAAAAAATATTTTTACATTTTTTCCAATTTTGTCTAGCTCCTAGAATACAATTTAAAACGTTGGATATTTCATTCCATTTAGCTTGCGCATTTTTAGATGTAAAAGATGCTGTATATTTACAACTTACTAATTTAAAGTTTTTCTTAATTAATTCAATATGCATTGGTCTTTGTTGCTCAGATATTTTGGCAGTTTGTTTCCATATTTATAATAGTAAAAGCAAATCGTTCAAAAAATAAGGACGACTCAAACAAAACTTAACCATCCATTCATTGAAAACAGTTATGCAACTAGCAACACGTCCAATGTCCAATGCGACGTTGCTAAATGTTAGCGTTCGTCTAAAATGCGAATGCGCGTATGGCGAAGCGAAGGGTAGTTGAGAATAATATCGTGCTTACGCATTGCGTTGTACTTCTCGTTTCGCCTTCGCATTCGCGCGAAAGCGAACGATGTCAAGAATCGAGCTCCAGGTCAGGGTTACTTACTACATATAAACACAACGTAGGATAAGTACAACCGTCTATTAGACGAGGCCAAGGTCAGGTATATGTCGCGTTACAATCCAATTCTGCGATTATGCTTATATATGATAATGACCATGACTATGATGGTGTTACATAAATAGTTCCATTATAAAAACATTTTTTAATACGTGCACCGAAAGTATCCCATTACTATACTTCGTTTCGCATAAGAAAATAGTATTGCTTTAGATAGGGACATAAATTCTGCCCTTTGATTGGTCATAATGCAAATCTAGTTCACAAAAACGAAAAAATTATCACCTGTCAGTTGTCAATGAGGTGTTGCACGGTTTTTTTCTTTGCTTTAATCAAAAGAATAAGAAAAAATATTTAGCCCCTATTTTTTATTTTTTTCGTATTATTCTTTATACATGAGAAAATTGTCTTTTAAATTATAATGTTTGAATTTCCGCTTCCCCTTTCGCCTGATGACGTCAGAATAAACCTAACCAATGAGAGTGTGGCTTACATTTGCCACCGACGGAATTTAAACGAGTGACAGTCATCTGTCAACTACTACTGATTTTTGTATTTGGAAATAATCAAACATGGTTGTAAAACAGTGTTTTGTGCAGTGTGTAAATAGAACTGATAATAGGGAAACATAAAACATAGTGCCTCAAAACGAAGAAAGAAGAATGAAATGGTTGTCGCAAGTAAAGATAAAAACATAAAATCAAAACTTCTTTGTTGCAAAGATCATTTTGATGTAAATATAAATATTTTTATAATTAAATAAGAACTATTGAATACATTTATTTTTTAGCTGGAAAATGATGCATTCAGGCCACGGTTTCTTATACGGGCTAATCTTTGCACTATTGGACCATAAGAGAGATTGATAAATCCAGGATAAAATATTATTAAACGGTATTGCTGGAGACCACTACTGACGATAATGTCAATCTCCAACTGAAGATGATCTATTCCAAACAATGTGTCGCTGGAATATGTTTTATATATGTTTTAATAATATTGTATTCTGTATGTTCCTGACACGAAATAAATCCAAAAGTCAAAATAGAAAATAAACTGTGTGTGTGTGTCATAAAGTATCAGGTGTCAACTAAAATGGAAAAAAGAGAGAACGGGGGAAAATTACTCAGAAATAGACAAAGAAAACATGTTGGAGACAAATAAATGAAAAAATAATTTATAATAAATTTAATTTAATTAATGTTGACATGTGTCAAATGTATTTTACACAATAAAATTTACTTCCTCGAACATCGGTGGAGTAATTTATTCTGTAGATTTACTTAGCTAGTATATTTATTCTTGTTTTGACGAAAATCTCTGGAATAAACTATTTTACTTTAGGAGTAAATTTTACTTTGCTAGTGCTTTACTTATCCATCTTTTATAATACTGGGCATGAAACTATGAAATATAACGCTATAATATAATAATAAATAACTAAGAACTACGCTAAAGAACCAAAAATCACGCTGCACTATAAGTCAGACCTTATGTCACATAGTTGTCATTAAAGCTATCATTGACGTTTATGTATGATACATTTGTTGTTTTTTTTTCATCATCTTTCCAGTTTTGTAATTGGATAGTCTGATGCCACGGACAGTGTAATTTGGCGCCAATTCAAAAAGTATATTTTTAAACTGCTACTGTGCTTAATATATACAGAAATTTGAACAGAAAATCGTATTTAATCACACTGTAGAACGTACTTATTCGAATTTCAGAAGAAAAAAGATATGTTAATTTTTTTTGCAACACCTCATTATCAAATAAAATCTACAAAATTAAGTGATGTTTAACCATGTTTTGTTGTAATTTTAATTAATTTGAGCGATTAGGTATTAATAGTTCTTGCGAAAAATTCATATAAATAAATTATTATTACCTAATCGCACTAATATTAATAATAAACAGTTTTATTTATTCGCTAATGCAAACAACTGTCCATTATTGCAATTTTTTCTTAATAAAAAACATAATTTCCATAGTATACTACATTTAATTTAAATAAATTTAGACAAATTGGTGAATAACTCCGAAATTATTGGTTTTAGGCATATAGGATACCCTTAATAACATAGAAACATAACATAAAAATCTGGTGTGGCCAACACAATACCTCCCGCCATTTACAGCCCGAGACAAAAAAGATTAATTTTGACAGTTTATTTCTTAAAATATAGTCTAATATAATCCAAGTAACTTCCTTTTTTACAAACCCCTCAAGAATAAATCCCAGTTACAGAGTGGGTTCACATTCACACACATACATGCCTTAGTTGAATTTAAACCCAGAGCCCCGAGGGCACTCTTGACATGAGGCGTTGCTCTAACCATTGAGCCACCGGAGCTATAATAAAATGAGGATTAAATTTTAAATACCGGGATAGAATAGAATTCACTAATCCAAAAATGCGGATTAGCTCTTAAACATTTTTGTGAATCGTTATTTTTTATTAATCTAAATACTTACCTACGTATTTACTTATGCTGGAAACTGTATTGAATTCCTTTTCTATTGTTCTATTTACTTTTTTCTTTTTAAAACGTAACTAATATTATTTTGAAATGATTAATTTCTTTGATAGTAACATTTATCTGTCAGTTACATACAGTTACATACATTTGAATAACTGTGTTTTGTTTGTTTAAAGCGTAGATCTGGGATTTCAATTACAGATAATTTTATAAATTTATCCATAAAATATATAGAAAAGTATTAATGCAAATCTATAGAAAATTTAATAATCTTTAATTTTCACCTCTCGCTAAGAGAGGTATTGTATTCATGCTAAAAATCGCATATCCAGATTTTAATGAATAAGCACGTTTTAAGGTCCCTAGAATCCGATTATAACATTTTTACGATGATGTCCGTGTGTGTGTGTGTGTGTGTGTGTGTGTGTGTGTGTGTGTGTGTGTGTGTGTGTGTGTGGATGTGTGTGTGTGTGTATGTTGGATTCACTATATCTCAAATACTATAAGACTTAAGACAGTTTTAACTACGGATTCCTCAATCTAACAATAATGGGAAGAGTCGAGTTAGTTTTGGTAACAATTGGACAACCGGAAGTAGTAGTTACAAGAAAAAAATCAGCTAAATATTATTTATCGAAAATTTATGTAAATATTTATTAAAGAACGTTAAATTCTTTATTCGATAAATATAAATTCATTATTATATCTTCTATACATTTAGAGATAAAGAAAGGCATATAAAATAATTTGATAAAAAAATCTCAGATCAAACAACTACAAGGCAAGAAATTCAAATGTTTGTAACTGACACATAAATGTCACTGTCAAAAATATTTGTATGCCTCTGTCAAAAATATTTGTACATTATTATGAAGATTATGAAAATAAAAAATGTCAACAACGCAAAAGAATATACGTAAAAAGAATATAAAAGGAAATTACGAAAAAATGACGAACATAAAGAAAAAGAAAGTAGAAAAAGAAAATTTCAGGATATTGAATATAAAGAAAATGTATGTATTGTACATAATTTATATTAAAATATCCCATAGATTTTGCAAATATATATGAGAATTATTTTGTAGTGAGACATGAATATATGTATTTGTATTTAAAAATATTTTTCGTTTTATGCGTACAACCAGGTAAAATATCTGGCGAGAGATTGTGTTGGCCACATCAGATTTTTATAATAACATTAATCTCGAAAAAATAACATTTAATAGTTATTTGTATATCAAGGCCGCGAAATCACTCTTTACCGTACCGAGAGAAAAATTGTCGCCGAGGCCGCTTGCGGCCGAGCCAAGACAATTTCGAGGGCGCTAAAGGATTTTGCGGACAATATTTTTTGTGCAACCGTAAAAAATATGTAATTACAAATTTTATTAATTTTAAACAGTTTCATTGTAAATAGAAAGTTAGCTTTCAAAGTGGCTATGGGACTGATATTTGATAAGTAAAATTCTCAAGTGTCAAAGTGATTGTTTACCTAATTTCGCGGCCGCTACCATGACAACGGTCGCGAAATCCAATTTCGCGGACTGTATTGCGGCTGCGAAATGCTTATTTCGCGTTGGGTTGCACAAAAAGGTATTTCTCGAAGACTATTTTGAGCTTCTAGTAACGTGCCATTCCGGTTATCCGATTTTCACCAAAATCTAATGGGCTCTTTCCATTACAGGAAAAGTTCGAAATACAAGGTTTCCAAATTTTCTGAATGATAGTATTTGAGTTAGAGTGGAGGATCCACACATACATCATCGTGAAAATGTTAAAATTGGATTGTAGGGACCTTAAAACGTGGTCATTTACCTAAATCTCGATATACGACTTTTAGCACGATCCCTATACCTCCCTTACCAAGGGTAGCGGGAGGTAAAAAGAAACCCAACTAAATACTAATATATGGGTGTTCTATTTGAAAATGACGAGTTATAGTTATTTGAAATTGAGTAAATTTGATTGGCTTTATTAAAATGATTATTAAATGTGCTTTTAATTAAAATAAAACAAATTGCCACGAAAATACATAGTAATTTGCGCAAGAACAACACATATAACACATGGTCCGGAAATGGCGTGGCTCAAGTTTCGTCCGCCATTACTGGCCCGTCTGTTATATGTGTTGTTCTTGCGCAAATTATTATGTATTTTCGTAGCTATTTGTTTTACTTTAATGAAAAACATATTTAATTATCATTTTAATATGTATTTAAAGTGTAAGTAAAATATTTTTTGGCCTCCTAAAGTGTAAACATAACAATCACACATCGTTGGCGTCCATGGTAGTTGCGATTTTACACATGCCATGACTTTACCGCACCGAATAAAGTAATACACACCCATATTTTTAAGTTTTAATAGGCCATTAATAAAGAAATCTACTTTGTAATAATAAAGAGTGCCTACAAAAACACTAGCTACCGCAATTTTCGTACAATAATAGTATATAAATAAATAAAACTGAATTTCTTTTAATTTAATCCGCCAGAGCCATCTTTTGGCATGTCTCAGTCGGCAATGTCAAAATTGTCAAATGATAAAATAAGTGGAATGATTGATGAGAATTATTTATTTTATTTCAAATGTTTGAAATTAATTTTAATGAAGAATGTCGAAAAGGGTAGGTAACATTAGAATCATTCATGTAGTCTGTAGGAACTACGTATGTAGGAACTAATCTACCTAACCTTAATTTCCTTCCAGCATAGCAGCATAGACAATAGACATCCCTAATAAATAAAATAATCAAAGTGCAATTCTTGGTCTTGTCCCAACCCAACCTCTCAATTGTTAACTTTTTTTCGTCACATCACCGTATGAAAATTTGATAATATCTCTTGTAACGGGCATTTGATTTTTCAGGGAGTAATTCCGATGAAACATTTTTTGCTTGTTCACGTAACTCTGGCGGAGTAGATGTTATAGATTCGTCACTGTCTGACATTTTTCTCTTTGATAGATATGATTACAAATATAACAAGAAATACAATTTTTTGATTATTTTGACGTTTCGTTGGTTTTCAAAGCGCCTTGACGCTGAGCCTACAATAAATTGTTTTGATAGCAGCTCGCTTGATGACAACAATGGTTTAAGGTTAACAAGCAAAATTTATAGAAAATACATATTTTAGTAGATATCTCGGCCAAAAAATTTAATACATAATGTGTGCGTTAGGTATTTGTACAACGCTCGGTTTTATTGCAGCACTCCGCTGCGCGTCGTGCTTCAATATAAAACCTCGCGTTGTAAAATAACACCTACCGCATGTATAATGTAAATAACTATTTCCTACAACCGTGCGTGAAAAGTACTTTTCACGCACTCATTACAGTGTGTAAAGAACATTACTATTTTTTTGACATGTATTCTAACCTAACCTAATTTTTAATATTAATATTAAATGTACAATTTGTACATTAGAAAAGACTAATCATCGTCTGTCTGAGATTCTTCCAAGTGTTTAAGTTACATTTTGTACATTGTTATGAGAAAGAGAACTAACAGTATTTGAAGCTGCTGGATGCCTGTACACTCAGTATTATGAGAAACATCAATACCATTTCGGTTGTAGGAAAAATGTTGTATGCAACACGTGTGTAAAATAGTATTTTTTGTCTCGTGCTACAATTTCCGTTGCACTCGACCAAAAAAGTACTACTTTACACTTGTTACATAAATAACTATAATGTTAACCACGAAATTTTAACTATGAATACTAGCGCCTCTAGTGAGCAACGTTCAAATTAGACACTGATACTCTACGTGGCCTCAGTGTTGGCCTCTAGTGAGTAATACTCGGACTAGTCAAGACATATCTCTATCTCCAGCCGAAATCAAAACAAACCAAATAAAGTTTTGTCTAGCTATATTTCATCGTTGGTCAGCATTCTAGTCGGGAGTCTAATGCCCGTAAAACATCGCACTCGACCAAAAAAGTACTACTTTACACACTTGTTACATAAATAACTATTATTATTGTGTAGTTTGTTAAGATACCCACCACGATTACTGACATATTGAAAACAACTATAAATTACCAATATAATGCGCAATTATTTAAATTTTTAAAATGTAAGTTTAGAATAAATAAGAACTACAGATATTAAATTAGATGTGATAATAACAACCCATATCATATATTCTACATAACCTGTAAATGTATATCTTAATAATAATTGTGTATCTCTTAAATTAATTAATTTTTATTATCTTTATAAATTCACAGTGTGATAATTTAATATTCTTTTATAATATAATATCACATTTATTACAAATAAATAGGGAAATGAATTACCAATAATGGCGGTGATCTAGGCCCATGGCCATACCCTGGTTATAAAAGTACCCTATGGAAAATAAGATCGTGGAGCCAAAATGGCTTTTAAAGGAACTAACTTTAAAGGAACTTAAGGCTCATTCACAGCTATGAAAATAAAAATAAAATTATACATAGACATAAAAATAACGATATAAACAATAGATTCTTATGAGTGTTCACAGCTATCGAATATATAAATAGACATAGGCACAAGAATTTGCAAATGTTAAATATTTTACACAAGCATAAGCACATACATAAGAGGCTTATGGTTGATGCAACCAATTAAAACCGGTGTAAAAGGAAATGTCATTGTGAACTGTCATTATTTGTACTTCTTACAAACAATGAATTTAATTTTAATCAAAAGGGCAGTAAGATGACACCTGGTAAACGCCCTCAACAGAACAGATATTATATTACGGAAATTTGTGAAAAGAAGCAGACTGACAACTACAACTACATGAAGCTGCGAATTTGTACGTAACTATGGCAACTGCAGTTTTATTTTCGAAGCTGTGAACACCAACCATAAAGTCTTATTTATAATTTTATTTATGTCTTATTTTCGTAGCAATGAATGAGCCTTTACGTGTGAAATATTAAGAGATATTATATACTTAAACGCAAATATTAGAAACATAATAGATAACACTTGTGTTTATACAATCAAACAAATGTCACACGTATAAATTATCCCGTCAAGTATAGTTCCTCAAAATACCACCAAATGTCATATTGCTTATTTCCTATCGCCTATTTCTTAATGAATTTTCATATGTCTCGCTAGATTACAACTTTTTATAAATCGTTTATTGCATATTGTACACTCATGGTCTTTTATTCCACTATGAATTTTCATATGTTGGGTTAGAGTACCACTTTGCGTAAATAGTTTATTGCATATCGTACACTTGTAGTTTTTCACTCCACTATGAATTTTTATATGCCTGGATAGATCATAACTTGTTGTAAATAGCTTATTACATATAGTACACTTATAGTCTTTTATTTCACTATATACTCTTCCACCAGAATGAATTTCCATATGTTTTGACAGACTACCACTTTGTGTAAATCGTTTGTTGCATACCGAACACATGTAGTCTTTTATACCATTATGAATTTTCATATGCCTGGTTAGATCACTACTTCTTATAAATCGCTTAATACATATAGTACAGGCATAATTTTTTATTCCACTGTGAATTTTCATATGGACTTTTAAATGGGAATTTGTGCTAAACAATTTTGTACACGTCGCACATTCAAATAATTCAATTTCTTTGTGCATCTTCATATGTACTATCAAGGTTGACTTATATCGAAAATTCTCATTACACACTGCGCAATATAAACTGTTTGAATTTTCAGTTTTCTGAATATCATTCTTTGTAATAATTTGGTTAATACATGCTTTATCACTCTGGTTATCACTATCAGTTGCACATTCCTCTTTCTTTACACTTTGCAACACATTTTCAAACAATTCACCGTCGTGGGAAGTTTCTTCAAGTGGTTCTTCTTTGATATAAACCTCTTCAAACTTCTGATTAGTTGTTGAATGTACCATGTTCTCTGTGCTGCTCTCCATAAATGCTTCTTAATACTAATTACCGAGTGAAGATTCGTTTCACAAGTGGAACAGATTCACACAAGAATTCCAACAACAATGTTTATCTGCAACATAAATTTTCATTTCTAGAAGACATTTCTTTTGTATTTTATTTGAATGACTATGCTCGATGTTATTTTCATTATTACCTATTATTTTTGTTTAAAATTACTGTAGAGGTTAGAATTTATAATACATTTACAAACACTTCAAAACTAGCGCACCACATACTTCTTCAAAGTCAAGTAAAAAACACTTTGTTTGGTATTTGATGTGTTGGTGACTCTATGAAATATATAAGATATTACAATTTATATAATAGATGGCACTGAAGCATAAAGCATGATATACATATGTAAACTATTATTGGCGACCAAAATTAACGTGAATCCCTCAAGCGGACGATATTTGCAACTCTTGAAAATGGTATTCTGTTATTCTACTTTACAGTAAATATACATAGTGTATTGGATTCCTTGCCAGTTTCTTGTTTGTCTTTTTGTTTTAAAGTACAGAATGTCTCATTTTCGATGTTTTTTTAAGGTATCTCGGGTAATATTAATGATAGAGCAAAACCGTTTGCACAGTCCAGGGTCAACTTTTCGAGAATAGTTTAATAGGCACCACAGGAATTTTCGATCTTCTTTTGTTTCTGAGATACAGGCAAAAACTCGTTTTTCGCTCATTTCGACAATATCTCATATCTTATTTATTATGATAGTTTGAGAAAAAATGTTTTTACAAACAATTTATCGTTTTTTAAATAGAATAAAATGGCGTAATTAGATTTTTTGAAAACTTAAAAATTCTCGAGATATAACACAAACTTATGATTTTTTAAATGGGAACCTATGTTGAAAATAGTCTTGTCTTTTTGCTTATTTTATAAGCTTTTCAAGGATATATAACAAGTCTTTATTCTTTTGTTTTAAACATTAATAAAAGACGAATTATTAATTTATAGGGATGAAAATAATGGAAATTATTAAGAAACAAATGAAAAAATCTATTCCAGATCATCGTTTACATATTTCTAATAGTATTTGTTTCAGTTTTACTCATTTTTTCAATTTATTTACTTCAAAGGCATATTTTAAACCATTTTGTTCGAATCGTGTCAAAGCCAACTGTAATGTTGATAAATAGTAAATTAACTAACCCGAAAATAATTGGTTAAGAATAATTTTGAGAACAAAATTAATAGATATTGAATCAAAATAAACAAATGATGATTTGAAATAAATTTTTTCATTTGTTTCTTAATAATTTCCATTATTTTCACCTCAATATTTAATAATTCGTCTTTTATTAATGTTTAAAACAAAAGAATATAGACTTGTTATATATCATTGAAAAGCTTATAAAATAAGTAAAAAGACGAGACTATTTTCAACATAGGTTCCCATTTAAAAAATCATAAGTTTGTGTTATATCTCGAGAATTATTAAGTTTTCAAAAAATCTAATTACGCCATTTCATTCTATTTGAAAAATGGTAAAATTTTTATAAAAACATTTTTTCTCTAACTATCATAATAAATAATATATGAGATATTTTCAAAATGAGCGAAAAACGAGTTTTTGCCTGTAGCTCCGAAACAAAAAAAGATCGAAAATTCCTGTGGTGACTATTAAACTTTTCACGAAAAGTTGACTATGCAATGTGCAAACGGTTTCGCTCTATCATTAATATTATCCGAGGTACCTTAAAAAAACATCGAAAATGAGACAGCCTGTACACTCAGTATTATGAGAAACATCAACACCATTTCAGTTGTAGGAAAAATGTTGTATGCAACACGTGTGTAAAATAGTATTTTTTGTCTCGTGCTACAATTTCCGCCGCACTCGACCAAAAAAGTACTACTTTACACACTTGTTACATAAATAACTATAATGTTAACTATAAATGTTAACCACGAAATTTTAACTATGAATACTAGCGCCTCTAGTGAGCAACGTACAAACTAGACACTGATATTCTACGTGGCCTCAGTGGTGGCGTCTAGTGAGTAATACTCGGACTAGGCAAGACATATCTCTATCTCCAGCCGAAATCAAAACAAACCAAATAAAGTTTTGTCTAGCTATATTTCATCGTTGGTCAGTATTCTAGTCTGGAGTCTAATGCCCGTACCACACTAGCGGGTCTTGAAACGGTTGGCGGGTGCGTGTGCGTGTGCGGGTGACTCCTCGACCAATAGGAGCGCGGCAGCTAGTGGCTGCGGTTGCTCCTATTAGTCGATAAGTCACCCGCACACGCACCCACCAACCGCTTCAAAACCCGCTAGTGTGATACGGGCATAACATACAGGGTGTAAATGAAATAAGTGCATTAAATTTAACCAGTAATGTAACTCGACGAGAGCAACAATATTTCTTTATAACTCTTTTAGATTTTGAGTTAAAATTCTTTAAAGATTTGCTGCATATTTCGGCGCGCGCCCATGGAGAACAAATGGCAGCTGTCGTATTCAAGTGGAATACAAACAGCTCAAAAAATTTCGATTATCGGTTACACTTGCAGTCACAGTAATTAATAAACGAATCAACGAAAATAACATTTATTATTAATTAATTCGTAATAGTACAATTTTTAAAATAAAGAAATTTAAATTTTGGATAACAAAATCATAAAGCTGTGTATTGAACCAGGCTTTATTCATCTGTGAATAGAGGATGACAAGGAGGAACGAGGGGAGGAAGAGCAAAAGCATAGTTATTAGGTTATGAGATGATTATTTATCGTCGACAAATCATAATAGTTTAAATACGTTATTCAAAAAATGTAAGTACAAACTTTTGTCCATTGAAACGAGGTACATGAGTACCAATAATTAGTCGTCCATTTATTGTTCCCGCTCAAACATTTTTTAATTAAAATTTTTAAAGCATTTTCGACTGTTGAAATGTGTATTGTGCATAATAAATACACGTTCCCAAGTAAATTCAGTCTCATTTATGAACATTATGAGCCATTCCCAAAATCGAAGGCTGCTGAAACCATTGATCTTTTTGCACATGATATGGATACAACTGTTGCTTTATTTAAAATTGTCATATGTGACACTTCGTATTGTGATAAAGATGTACAAGATTAACAAATGTGCGAATATTAGGAACAGTATGATTAGGAAACGCTCCGTCTAAATGCGTTTTCAACTTTATAATACTGTCTTTATATCAACCACAAATTAAAATGTAGTAAAGATATGAATAAATAAATAAACCATAGGTAAGTAATTACAATATATGTGTACTCGCTATTTGTAAACGTAAGCATTTTGACAGAATTTTATCTGATAAACAAGTTTATTACTAATGTCAGAATATAATTGCAACAACTGGCAAAACTGTCAATTGCTAAAACAAAATTTTTCATAGCTATTGCTACTGCATTCAATTATTAGAAAAATACGTGGAACGACTCCTCAATGGACCTTTCCAATTTAAAGAGATAGAAGATATGCGCAATGGGGATCTGCGCATAGTAAGAACAACTGAGATCTATGACGTTTGATTCTAAAAAAATTACACGTAAAATGTAAGATAACTTTAAAAAATCTTATCGAAATAAGTTACAAAAGCTTTTATTGAAGGTAAAATGTCTAACGATGCAAATTTTCACAGCATTTTAATGAGTGCAATATTTTTGACGTTTCGTTTGACAGCCCAACTGGCAGTTGTTCGCGCCATTTTCTTACTATTTGCAGCGATAGAAAGAGATAGCCCTTAAATTGGAAAGGTCCATTTACGGGGTGGTAAAAATACTAAAAAAATATGCGATTTCGAGAAATAGTTATTAAGAAATATTGTTGCTCTCGTCGAGTTACATTACTGGTTAAATTTAATGCACTTATTTCATTTACAGCCTTTTAGCTAAATTTACGTCATTTCTAACTAAATTTGATTAGTATGTAAATAAAGCTTTATGTTACAGTGCCATCTATGATACAAACTGTATGTGAATTCTAACCTTTACAGATTTTTAAAGTAAAACTGATAACTAGCTAGTTTCTTGAAATTATTGCTCTGTTATATTTAAAGTTTGGTAGGTTTCAAATATCATGTGTCTCCCTTTTTGCTAATATTACGTCATATATTTCTAGAAGCGCTTCTATAATAATACGTTAAAAAATACCATCATTCTTAAAAGTGTTCTACTTATTCTGATGTTTCAACATTTGCAAACACCACTTCTTTCATTGCACTGGCGTCAAGTACTGCTAAGTTTAACACATCTTTAAGAAGATTTGTGCAGAATGCACATCATCTAATATTCATTTTAATATTTTCTGGGTGGAAAGGAAGAACGAAACGAACTTTCACTTATTAATTAAACAAGAAATATATAATGGATACTAAACACCACATGGTTAGTACTGGTGCAAAGAACGAATGTTCAACAATAAATAAAGATCAAAACTTTGAAGAAATATTTATTAAAGAAGAACCGCTGGAAGAAAATTCCCAGGAATGTGAATCTTATGGAAATGTTTTGCAAAATATAAAGAAGGAAGGGAATATAACTGATTCTAATGAACAGATTCAGATTGACAAAAAAAATGAGGACCAAATTACGATAAACAATGATATTCCGAAAGTTGAAAATTCAATACGATTTTATTGTGCAGTGTGTAATAGAAATTATATGCGAAAGAAATTCTTAAAACGGCATATGAAAATACATATTAATGGAGAAATAGAATATCCATGTAACATTTGTAATGCATCCTTTACGCAAAAGCGAAGCTTAGAAGGTCATTTAAAAACTCATACCGGATTTTGGTGTACGGTGTGTAATAAAAGTTTTTCACGAAATGCACATTTGACAGACCATATGAAGATACATAATGGGGTAAAAGAGTTTCAATGTGAAATCTGCGATAAATACTTCAGACAAAAGCGAACCTTAGAAGACCATTTGAAATTTCACAAAGGAATTAAAGAATTTGAATGTGTTTTATGTAAAAGAGCATACGTACGCGAAAATGATCTGAAAAGACATTTGATAGAACATAATGGGGTTAAGGAACATCAGTGTTTTGTTTGTTCTAAACAATTTATGTCGAAAAGTGTTCTAAATACACACCTAAAAATACATAGTGGTGAAAAAAATTATAAGTGTAGTGAATGTGAAAAATGTTTCATCACAAATTGTAAGTTGCAACGGCATGTGAAAACTCACACTGGGATTAAAGAACATCAGTGTCCAACGTGTAATAAATTATTTTTAGAAAAAATGGATTTAAAAAATCATATGAAAATTCATACTGGAATAAAAGAATTCCATTGTTCTACGTGTAGTAAATCATTCACACATAGTTCTTATTTAAAAGCTCATTTGAAAATTCATAGTGGTAAAAAAGACTATCAATGTACAATATGTAACAAAGCATTTACACAAAATAGTACGCTATTCCAACATATGAAAATCCATGCTAAAGTAAAAGATTTTAAATGCAATTTGTGCAATAGATTATTTAGACACAGCAGTACTCTAGCCAATCATATGAAAATTCATACTAAACATCATTCCAGTCAAGAAGACAGCGTGGGCTAGCATAGGGCTTGCAGAACTTGGACTCTGATTGGTTAATATCGCGGGCAAGTTTACATTGGCGACTGACTTTAAGCAATATGACATCTGGTGCCATTTTCGGAACTATCGTTGATTGTGTAAGTTAATGTTATGTGTCATTTGTTTGGTTGTATAAACATTAATTTTATCCATTATATATATATATATATATATATATATATATATATATATATATATATATATATATATTACTTACTTTTAGAAATATAGTACTTCTTAATAATACACATTTAAGTACAAAAGAAATTATTAAATGTCAATTTATCTCAACTCCGTGAGTTCAAATTTGGCGCTGCAAGCTTAAAGTCAGTAGGGTACCTTTATAAGCAGGGTATGGCCATGGCGTGGCTCGCGTTTCGTCCGCCATTACCGGCCCATCTGTTAAGGCGATTTCGGGCGACATACCCGTTCACTTCTTCGGATTACTTACGGTTAGTTACGGAATGATATGGTTAATGGTGGCGCCAAAAATCGTTGGTTCACTTGTTGACACCGTGCTTGGTGGTTATGTATATTCTGCGACATTTAAAACTGTCAAAAATAGTGTCTGACAATTAAAATGCATTAACGGAGACAGATAGATTTCCATATTTGTCCAAAAAAGAGTCAACGAAAATAATGTCACCCTGTTTGACACAAGCCCACGACTCCGACTGTTTTGACTTTTGACATTTCAAAAAAAGACATGATAAAAAGAGATAGAAATAGTGAACAGAGAGCTGACCCGACTCGCAAACCCGTTCAGCTGTGAGCACTGATCCAAGCATACCGGGTATGTTGTTCGTAGCGCCCGAATGTGTGAACGTACCTGAACGCAACATACCGCAAGTGAACGGTTGTCGCCCGAAATCGCCTTTACATGTGATGTTCTTGCACAAATTATTATATATTTTGTGGCTATTTGTTTTATTTTAATGAAAAACATTTAATTATCATTTTAATATGTATTTAAAGTGTAAGTAATATTTTTATTTTATTTACTTGTGTAGTTGTTAAGATACCACGATTACTGACATATTTAAAACAACTATAAATTACCAATATTAAGCACAATCATTTAAATTTTTAAACGGTAAGTTTAGTATATACAATTAATATGTAAATAAGAACTACAGATATTAAATTAGATGTGATAATAACAACCCATGTCATATATTCTATATAACCTCTAAATGTATGTCTTAATAATAATTGTGTATCTCTTAAATTAATTATTTTTTATTACCTTTATAAATTCACAGTGATAATTTAATATTCTTTTATAATATAATGTCACATTTATTACAAATAAATAGGGAAATGAATTACCGACAATGGCGGTGATCTTGGACCATGGCCATACCCTGGTTATAAAGGTACCCTAAAAGTCAGTTGCCAATAGAACTATTTTTGCGTGACTATCTAATCATCTCTTTCTCTGGAATTGGATAGACGTACAAATTTATAGCGTACGATAACGTAAATTTACAATTTTTAATAATAATACGGCATAATAACATATGTAAATAGTAATGAAAATTATTAGATTCAGCAAATATTGATATGCAATTAAGCAAAATGTCAAAGTAAAGTTAAAAGAATTTCATCACTTTAAAGTAAATTTTTCTTCGTACGCTTATGTACAAATAAGATATGAGATATTCTTTTGTCAGTTTCGTTTCGTGGTAACCTTAGATTTTGTATTAATTATATTTGTCATTTGATGGTAAATTCCTACTTTATATTAGCCTCTAGAAACGAACATTACTGTGACGATTTTTAATTAAGATGTAGTTTTTGAAAATAATCTAATTCATAAAACTGCTATTTTCAGATATCTATTTTCTTTATTAATAACTATTTTTCTACATTTTTTCAATTGAATTGCATGAAATATTAATATTTATTTGGTAATAATAAAACATATTTATAAAGATAACGTTGTTTTCTTCTATTTATCTCTATTCATAATTAAATATCACTAGAATCAAATTTAGCGCTTAATTTTGTCACTAAAATTTACGTTTTGTACAGGTGTCTCATTTTCGATGTTTTTTTAAGGTATCTCGGGTAATATTAACGACAGAGCAAAACCATTCGCACATTCCAGGGTCAACTTTTCCAGAAATGTTTAATAGTCACCACAGGAATTTTCGATCTTCTTTTGTTTCTAAGCTACAGGCAAAAACTCGTTTTTCGCTCATTTTGAAAATATCTCATATCTTATTTATTATGATAGAGAAAAAATGTTTTTACAAAAATTTTACCGTTTTTTAAGTAGAATAAAATGGCGTAATTAGATTTTTTGAAAACTTAATAATTCTCGAGATATAACACAAACTTATGATTTTTTAAATGGGAACCTATGTTGGAAATAGTCTCATTCTTTTGCTTATTTTATAAGCTATTCAATGATATATAACAAGTCTACATTCTTTTGTTTTAAACATTAATAAAAGACGAATTATTAATTTATTGGGGTGAAAATATTGGAAATTATTAAGAAACAAATGGAAAAATCTATTTTAGATCATCATTCGCATATTTATAATAGTATTTGTTTCAGTTTTACTCATTTTTTCAATTTATTTACTTCAAAAGCATCTATAATACTAAAAGGTCAAGCCCCCCAAAATTCATCACGACGATCGGGAAATTTTTAGACAAAGCTACAACTGAAACGGTTTCAGCGATTTGGATGGAATTTGCTTTAAATAGTAGAGAATAAATCAACTTAGGGCCTTTGATATGTCTCTTATTTTTACTGTGCATAGTTTTTGTGGAAAAAATTATTAACTGGTCAAAATTCTTACATTAAAACAATAGATCAAAGTTCTCTGTACTGATGTCAAATGTACAAAATCAGAGAATACAGGCTAATTATTTGAATTGAGTATGCGTGAAAATTTTTAAGAAGACAGTCTAAAAAGTTATGTGTCATTTTGAATCCATTTTAAATACATTAAATTTATTGTATTTGATTATTTTAAATAAAAATTATTTATTTTTGTACCTCTCTGCTTATTATTATTTATTATTATTATTTATTATTATTATTATTATTTATTATTATTATTTATTATTATTATTATTATTATCATCAGATATAATTTTTTATGTTCTTTTATTATTATTATTATTTTAATAAATATTTACCTATATCTGACTTCATTCATTTCATATTAATTACGTATTTTATAACAAAATTACATTGTTTTAACAATAAAATTAATTTATTATTATTTTTTATCTCTATTTAGTATATTACATAGTTTTAAACAATATTATACAATTTTGTATGAATAAAATTTAAACTGTTCCACACATTTTGGAATATATCGCCAATATGACTTATTATACATCAAAACGGACTGCTTTTTACCTATCTATGACTTGAAACGATTATCATATTTTTTAAATCACGCATTTGTGACTTAAAAAGCCGTTTTACATCTATAATACTAAAAGGTCAAGCCCCCCAAAATTCATCACGACGATCGGGAAATTTTTAGACAAAGCTACAACTGAAACGGTTTCAGCGATTTGGATGGAATTTGCTTTAAATAGTAGAGAATAAATCAACTTAGGGCCTTTGATATGTCTCTTATTTTTACTGTGCATAGTTTTTGTGGAAAAAATTATTAACTGGTCAAAATTCTTACATTAAAACAATAGATCAAAGTTCTCTGTACTGATGTCAAATGTACAAAATCAGAGAATACAGGCTAATTATTTGAATTGAGTATGCGTGAAAATTTTTAAGAAGACAGTCTAAAAAGTTATGTGTCATTTTGAATCCATTTTAAATACATTAAATTTATTGTATTTGATTATTTTAAATAAAAATTATTTATTTTTGTACCTCTCTGCTTATTATTATTTATTATTATTATTTATTATTATTATTATTTATTATTATTATTTATTATTATTATTATTATTATTATCATCAGATATAATTTTTTATGTTCTTTTATTATTATTATTATTATTTTAATAAATATTTACCTATATCTGACTTCATTCATTTCATATTAATTACGTATTTTATAACAAAATTACATTGTTTTAACAATAAAATTAATTTATTATTATTTTTTATCTCTATTTAGTATATTACATAGTTTTAAACAATATTATACAATTTTGTATGAATAAAATTTAAACTGTTCCACACATTTTGGAATATATCGCCAATATGACTTATTATACATCAAAACGGACTGCTTTTTACCTATCTATGACTTGAAACGATTATCATATTTTTTAAATCACGCATTTGTGACTTAAAAAGCCGTTTTACATCTATAATACTAAAAGGTCAAGCCCCCCAAAATTCATCACGACGATCGGGAAATTTTTAGACAAAGCTATACAACTGAAACGGTTTCAGCGATTTGGATGGAATTTGCTTTAAATAGTAGAGAATAAATCAACTTAGGGCCTTTGATATGTCTCTTATTTTTACTGTGCATAGTTTTTGTGGAAAAAATTATTAACTGGTCAAAATTCTTACATTAAAACAATAGATCAAAGTTCTCTGTACTGATGTCAAATGTACAAAATCAGAGAATACAGGCTAATTATTTGAATTGAGTATGCGTGAAAATTTTTAAGAAGACAGTCTAAAAAGTTATGTGTCATTTTGAATCCATTTTAAATACATTAAATTTATTGTATTTGATTATTTTAAATAAAAATTATTTATTTTTGTACCTCTCTGCTTATTATTTATTATTATTATTATTATTATTATTATTATTATCATCAGATATAATTTTTTATGTTCTTTTATTATTATTATTATTTTAATAAATATTTACCTATATCTGACTTCATTCATTTCATATTAATTACGTATTTTATAACAAAATTACATTGTTTTAACAATAAAATTAATTTATTATTATTTTTTATTTCTATTTAGTATATTACATAGTTTTAAACAATATTATACAATTTTGTATGAATAAAATTTAAACTGTTCCACACATTTTGGAATATATCGCCAATATGACTTATTATACATCAAAACGGACTGCTTTTTACCTATCTATGACTTGAAACGATTATCATATTTTTTAAATCACGCATTTGTGACTTAAAAAGCCGTTTTACATCCTATATACTAAACAGTTAGAGGATCTTTCTATATATTCTTTAATCAAAAAGCCGATCGCCAAACTTTAGACAAGGCTACAGCTTAAACGGTGCGACCGATTTTCATGAAATTTGTATTAAATTGTGGGAAATGATTGGCTTCAGGGCCCTTCTAATGGGACGAATTTCTGTAGGATGCATAGTTTTGGAGTAAAAAATTATTAAAGATTGAAAATTGGGACAGAAACAATAGGTCACTGTAATGATCACAGTTCTCTTTGAAAAATTTAAGACGAAGAACGCCATGTTTGTCATGTCATTTTGAACCTTTAAATGGAAATATTTATGAAATGGAGACAATTTGAAAGAAGTTTAATTCATAATTATAAATTTTGAGAATGGGCAATTATATCCGCACAGGTAAAAAAGGCCTAAAACATTTTAATTACAAATTATAAATTTTGACGTTTCATATGTACTTGAACAGTGTTGCCAAATATGTCATAAGTAACTAGATAAAAAACAAATATTCCTAACTAAACAATATTTTTCACAGTAACGATCACAGTTTTCCTTGAAAATTTAAGACGATAAACGCTGTTATGTCAATGTCAATGATGACAAATTATCTGTTTTCTTCCTTTTAAATGCAATAAAATGTTTAAATAATATGTAATAATTAAAGAAAAGATGATGAATTTAACAAGGTAGGTATATGTAATGATTTTAAGCCATGTTTATTATTATGTTACATATTTTATTTTGTAAATAGAATTTTGGAAAATGTGTAAGGAAACACGTCGAAAAGGATCAGAAAGGTAGGAATAATATCACAATCTATGTACAAAATTAAAAAGATAAACATTGTCATGTCATATTTGATATGTTAATGACAAATTATGCATGTCGTATCAACACTAAAAACATAGTCTGGAAGTAAACATGCAAAACAGAATATACGTGTTTAAATGAAACTTAAAAAGATTTGGTGCTCAACACAGGACAAAGGATTAAACACTACAGAATAAAAAATAAAAATAAGAAAGGAGGGCACCATAAAGGAACTCTGTACAAGGCTATACCTATTTTATCTATTTTAAGACGTATGTTTATTGTTAATTTATATATTTTATTTTGTAAATAGATTTAACAAAATGTCAGGCTGAGAAAGACATAATGAATATCAAAATCGATAAATCATGCCTTAATGTTTGGAACAAGTCAATTCAATAATTTTAGATGGTTTGTTTTAATCTGTTCTTTTTTGCAATTCATTTTCTTACATTACGTTTAAAATTACTTCAGATTAAACATAAGTCAATAAATAAATAAATAAATATATCATCACGGCATATTACCCATTGCTGGGTGTGCCAATCTGCTTTGTATGCAGATATCGGTAATGATGATGACATATTTGTACCGTGCGTGCGTTTACCAGGCGTCACCTCACGAGCACTCATTGCTGGCGTGGAGAGTGCACCATAATTCAATATCTATCTTAAAACGGTACAGATTTAAATCTGTATTTCATTTTCTTATATTACTTTTAGAATTATCTATTTTAAAATTCTTTTATTGCCAATTATTAAAAAATCTTGTCAAAGTTAACAATGCGATTAAAGTTAACAATGTTTTATGCAACTGGGCTATAATCCTACAGCATAAGCCACAAAAGTAATCTTGTATACCTATGAGTCTTGCATTTTTCCTCTTTAATAACAATCCAAACTTTATTAATGTAATGTAACTACTTACTTTTTTACAGTTTGTAACTACATAATTGTTTACTTTAAAATTAAAATATTACATTTTTTGAGTTTTGTTTGATTTATTTTTACCTTTAAATTTAGTATTGTGTACTCATATACGTGTTATTAATATTATGTTTATACAGTGTGTTAAAAAAACCTAACTCGGAGTAGGCTATGAACAGAGAAACGTATGTTTGATCAATATTCAATTCAAAAGTTAAGTTGTCAAAGTATACAGTTTACCGTCATTCGCCGTTTTCTAATTTGAAAAGCTTTGATTTCTTTGCAAAACATTTTTGACAATATTTTAAGTCAAATTGACATTTAATTAATTGACATACGTCTCTTTGTACATAGCCTACTCTGAGTTCGGAATTTCTTTGAACACACTGTATTTATCGTGTAATTAAGACATTTTGTCCTGTTTACTCGCATAAAACGCGCAGCATTTGTTCATTTCAATATATGTTTTTATCAGTTCCTACTAATCACTTTGTATAAATAAGCATTAAACATGGTAAAACAAATTATTATAGAAAAAAATTATTCAAATAAAAGTTGTAGAGCATAAAATTCTACTTTCATATTAATAAACAAAATCCATTTCGTATGATTAGTAACACTAGAAATTAAATATGAAAAATTTAGTTTAATAGCACTAGCCATTGAATTAAAACAAACAGACAAACAAATGATTGATGTTTTAACTGTCAAATATTGAGACTTTTTCAATCATATAAAAAAAATCTGATGTGGCCAGCACATAACCTCTCGCCAGATATTTTACCGTGGTTGTACGCATAAAACGAAAAATATTTTTAAATACAAATACATATATTCAGGTGTCACTACAAAATAATTATTTTAATATAAATTATGTACAATACATACATTTTCTTTATATTAAATATTCTGAATTTTTTTCTACTTTCCTTTTCTTTTTCTATTATTCGTCATTTTTTCGCAAATTCCTTTTATATTCTTTTTTGGGTATATTCTTTTGCGTTGTTGACTTTTTATTTATTTTCATAATCTTCATAATGATGTACAAATATTTTTGACAGTGGCTTACAAATATTTTTGACAGTGACATTTATGTGTGAATTACAAACATTTGAATTTCTTGCCTTGAAGTAGTTTGATCTAAGAATTTTTACATCAAAATATTTTATATGCATTTCCTTATCTCTAAATCTATAGAAGATATAATAATGAATTTATATTTATCGAATAAAGAATTTAATGTTATACGGACATCATCGTAAAAATGTCATAATCGGATTCTAGGGACCTTAAAACGTGCTTATTCACTAAAATCTGGATATGTGATTTTTAGCATGAATACAATACCTCTCTTAGCGAGAGGTAATTACATATGTCATGCTGTTTGTTTTAATTTTATGGCTATCACTATTTTTGTCGTGATTTTCGATATTTTCATTTGCAATTTCTGCCGTTACAAAGCATGCACAATTAATTATTTTTTTTTAATCAAATGCAGAATTTCATGATCTACAACTTTTGTTTGAAGTATTTTTTCAAAAATAATTTGGAAAGCAACGCGCAATGTAAAACTGTTTTCCCATGTTAAATGCCTATGTAACGGATTTGGAGTGCCACCTGGTATGTAGGTACGTCCAAAAATTATATTTTAACTGCATTTTTTGATTATACTTCTGAAATATTATTGACAACTTTTTGCAAGAAAACGGTAGCCGACTGAGCTATCGTATTTTTGACATTTCTCCATGATAGCCCTTGACAAAACATTTCTTGTAGTTTGTCAGAAATATATTTTGGTCGGTATTAAATGAAAAGTTTTCTGCCTGGCTAAATTATAGAACTTCCAAAATTTAGACATCAACTCGATTGGCTTTTGTTTTTCGCATAGAGTTGTCTGAACCCTGTCGTGATTGGGATCAACTGAAATTTTTTCTGCTGATATGGAAGTGTTAACAATTAGACATCTCAGTCGGCTTTTGTTTTGTGCATAAAGATGTTCGAAATATGTCGTGTTTGGTATCAAATGAGAGGTCTAATTAAGGACTGTTAGATACATGTGTCAAAATTTCTGACACGTTAAAAGGCTTTTGTTTTATGCATAAAGTTAAATCGTTTGAGAGCATTTGGGTATCTGACAAGACTGTTGGCATTAGCACTTTGGTTTAAAATTGTGCGTAGACAGATTGGATGTATGTATAGTCTATCATAAAACACTATCGGCGGAGCCCTAGGGTAAACTCGGCGAAGCCGAGGTTAGGCTAGTATTAAACTATTTTGTTCGGATCGTGTCAAAGCCAACTGTAACGTCGATAAATAGTAATTTAACTAACCCGAAAATAATTGGTTAAGAATAATTTTGAGAATAAAATTAATAGATATTGAATCAAAATAAACAAATGATGATTTGTAATATTTTTTTTCATTTGTTTCTTAATAATTTCCAATATTTTCACCCCAATAAATTAATAATTCGTCTTTTATTAATGTTTAAAACAAAAGAATGTAGACTTGTTATATATCGTTGAAAAGCTTATAAAATAAGCAAAAAGACGAGACCATTTTCAATAGAGGTTCCCATTTGAAAAATCATAAGTTTGTGTTATATCTCGAGAATTATTAAGTTTTCAAAAAATCTAATTCCGCCATATTATTCTATTTTAAAAACTGTAAAAATTTTATAAAAACATTTTTTTGTAAAAACAATTTTTCTACAACTACCATAATAAAAAAGATATGATATATTTTCAAAATGAGCGAAAAACGAGTTTTTGCCTGTAGCTCAGAAACAAAAGAAGATCGAAAATTCCTGTGGTGATTATTAAATTTTTCTCGAAAAGTTGACCCTGCAATGTGCAAACGGTTTCGCTCTGTCATTAACATTACCCGAGATACCTTAAAAAAACATCGAAAATGAGACATCCTGTACAGCGTAAATAAGTCTTCTAATTAGTGTCTTCTTAACTGGAATACAGTTTAGAATTAGGAGTGATGAATTACAATGTGACGTGTGTAAAAAATAGTTTAAACAAAAAAGTAGTCTCAAAAACCACATAGACATTCATGGTCGTGAAAATATTTCCATATAATAATAGGGTTTAAATATGCTGTGCAGTGAATTTTAACTTATTACTCACGGGCCGTTGGTTATAACACAAGAATACTATTGTTTTTCCCAACAACCAAATATAACTAGACAAAACATTCCCTATCCCTCCTCACTGAATGTTTTGATTTCGACTGGCCAGACAGAGAAACTAAAGATAGAGATATGTCTTCTCTAGTCCGAGAATTACTCCCTAGAGGTCACCACTGAGGCCACGTAGAGTATCAGTATCTAGTTTGAACGTTACTCACTAGAGGCCACGTAGAAACATGTGTATTTTGTCTTTGTTTTGTAGTTGTAGTGATTTTGTGAGTGACACGTTGATTTTTCTTTAATATTAAACCTTATAAATTATTTTATGTTAACCTTAAATGTTATCCACGAAATTTTAACTAAGAACACTTGCGCCTCTGGTGAGCGACGTTCAAACTAGGTACTGATACTCTACGTGGCCTCAGTGGTGACCTCTAGTGAGTAATACTCGGACTAGACAAGACATATCTCTATCTCTAGTTTCTCAGTCTCAGAAATCAAAACAAACCAAATGAAGTTTTGTCTAGTTATGTTTGGTCGTTGGTTTTTCCAGCGTCAAAGTTAAGCAGTTTTTATTAAACTTATCTAGACTGAAAAGTGCAATTTTCTATTGAATAGTCGTAGATAAAGTATAGTAGTCTACTCGCATGTAATGGCTATTACTCACTCGAATGAATTACAACACTACATGCTCATTTAATAATATATTATTTTCATGATTTTAATTTTTTGTTATACCGGGTGTTCTTTTTCAAGGTTTACATAGATTAACATTCGAAATCAGTTTTTTACAGATTGCTGATGTACATATTGAAAAAAAACACCGGTATGTTAATGTATTTATAAATTTATTAAACCCGTATTTTTTTTATTTTGCAAAAACTATTAAAATTACCCCTTAACCTTAAAATTAATTTTAAGGTTAAGGGATAATCATAATAATTTTAGTTATATGTAACCTTAGACTCTATCTATTATTAATTTTTATGTCAAGTGAATTTATCTACAAAACTGTAGCGTGGGACAATTTATTACCCTGTCACTTGGGCTCATACCACGAGCACGGTTTTAACTAAAACGCTGTTTTAAGAAATGTCAAATTTAAATTTCAATATTTAATTTCGCCCTTGTATTTAAAGAACGATATTTTCAAAAATATTTATTTGAATACATACTATATTCTGCTTTAAAATTATATTTTGACTAATTTGATATTATTTATTATTATTAAATAATGAAATTTGACATTTCTTAAAACATCATTTTAGTTACAACCGTGCTCCTGGTACGAGCCACAAACATGTATTTTTCAATTAAAATATTCAATTATAAATACTTTATAATTTACTATTATTTTTATTTTGTATTAATATACTTTATAGTAAAATTTATATGTACCTAATACTTATTTTTTGAAAAGCCACATGCCTTGGAAAACCCTATTAATTATTTATTTATTGACAGCAGTGCGTATTGATGTAGAACCACAGATTACCTATACTACCGTAACGGTAGTATAGGTAATCTGTGGTAGAACTGCGAATATTTGCAAAACTTGTGTGAAACATGAACTTTAAGGAAGAAGGACAAAAAGTACTTGGAAATTTTTGAAATGTAAAGACCGTATTATTTATTGTAGCGCCTCTGCCGGCAGATTTATGAAATGAAAAAAAGTGACAGGATGACAAACTATTTTTTAATTTTTTCAAGAGGGTTATGATTTTGACGTCACACGCAAGAAAGAATGCGACGATGTAGAAGTTGAGATGGAAGATCGGATTACAAACAAACTACGCCATTTTTAAAGCGTCTTCTGGCACTTGTGTATTGACATCTGAGTTTTACATGTGATTCAATGTCTTCGGACGGCTGTGGAAACTTAAAGAATTTCACATTTGTCATGTATTCTTTATAATTATAGCGGGAGTCACTGTTGCAAACACCATACACTCGCTTGATACTTGGCACCTTTGGCACCATCTTACAACTGTCACCATGACAGCGATTTGTTTGTAATCTAACAACGGAGTGAAATGAGTCACAAGTGTAGTACAAGGAAAATACCGATAGATGGCAGCCCGAAAATATACCTCTGTATAACCCTCCATCAAGTTGGCAATACTAACTTTTTTTCTCTTTACTATTCTTAGGAAAAAAAGGAAAAGATTCCTTTTTAATTTTTGGATTCAAATCACAATCCGGAAAGAAACAATAGTAAACAGGCATAATTAAAAAAATATATATTTCGCACTTTACAAAAGAATCACAACAAAGCAACATTAGTTTGGGGTTATCTGTCAGTGACAGAAGAGTAAACAGGCGCTTAAAATTTTAATGTTAATTTTATTGACAATTTGTACAGGGTGTTTCCTTTAAAACAACCAGCGCTTTTTTGGGCGAACAAATGACTTTAGGAAAAATGTTACCTATATACAAGAAATGATCAAGAATAAGGGGCTAATTTATTAATAATAACAAATCAAAAATTAGACCAGTGTTTCTCAAACGGCAGAACAAAGATATTTTTTTAAATGGTATCCTATATAATTTTATATTTAATTAAATTAGATAGAGATTTTTTTTTTTGATTTCAACGATATAAATATGGTAGAGGGCTGTATAACAATTATTTCTACAAAAATGGTATTAAAAATTATGTTGTTTGTTCGTTCCGCTATGCTGCGTTTTACCGCAAAACGCGGCGGTAATTGTCGCTGCGTTTTGCGATTCACTGCCAATCGCCGCGGTAATAATTTAAGTTACTAAAAATTATTTTTCTGTTCGATCCGTTTGCGTTAAATTATTTTCGAAGATACTTCAGACTATTATAGTTATAAAGGATACTCAGTAAAAATACATTATTCCATTTTCCATTATTTTAATTGTTTATTATTGTTATCATTTAAATTTAACTTGTTACAAATCATAATTCATATGACATTGACATTTATATATTTTACAAATGTATTGCAATTTCTAAAACTGAAACATTACATAGCATACTTATTGAAAAATAACAATTTTTTCCTAATATTTATTTGTCAAAAACTGTCATACTAGCACTCCATATGTAGACGCGAACATTACCGCCGATTATTTTTTTACCATCGAGTCATGAGTCACTGTAAAAATTATCACCGCCAGCTGCCGCGGCGTTTTACCGCAAGTTACTAGAAAAACGGAACGAACAGAATCTAGTGACTTTACAGTGAACCGCGAATCGAAAAGAACAGTAAATTTCACCGCCGCGGTTTGCGATAGACGCAGGGTAGCGGAACGAACAAACCTTACATTAGACTATGCAACACAGGTATTGATACGTCTGTTGCCTAGTTACGCTAGTAGTAAACCCACGTTTTATTACATTATCTAGTTTTTATTACCATTTTTCTCGAAATAATTGTTATACAACCCTATGCTGTATTTATATCATTGAAATCAGAACATAATATTCTATTTAAAGGACTAAAAATTATATAGGGTGCCATTTAAAAAATATATAATTTTGTTCTACCGTTTAATAACCACTGGTTAAATATTCGGTTTGTTACTATTGATACATTATCCCCTTATTCTTGATCATTTTTGGTATAAAACATTTTTCTCTAAAGTTGTTAGTTTGCCCAAAAATGCGCTGGTTGTTTTAAAGGAAACACCCTGTATATTATAAGGGCAGAATCCAGTAGTTTAACATGAAATGAAACTTAAAAGAAAAAATTATCGTTCATTTACGTCTACATAAAATAATATTTTGCTTTAAAAGTACAATTTTTCCCATAAGATAACATTGGCCGCGTCAGCATGGCACAGCGCTGAGCACCGAAATTTGCCGAATACAGTTGCTGGACCAATCACATTCCTCCGTTCATTGCGTTCGGCAAACTTCGGCGCTCAACGCTGTACCGTGCTGAACGCCGCCAATGGTTTCATTTCCGCTGTACTCCCAAGTATATGATTGGTGCATTCTGAGCATGCGCATTGAGATAGTAATATGGTCTATTGTGGCGACGGTTTGACAAATTTGGGTGGAACAAGTGTCAGGAATGAAGTGTTGAGAAGAAGACAGAAGAATCTTGAGAGAAATAAGAAAGCAAACTGAGTTGGAAATATTTTAAAGAAAGATTTGTGACGTACTTACCCCGATGTTGGGTTTGCTGTTTCTGATTTCGGGGGCTATTTTATGAACTGTCTGTTTTAGGGGGTAGGTTAGGATTGTGGATAGCTAGTCGGAGGTCCAGGATTATTATTTATAAAACATTGTAATTGTAAAATGTGCAAAACTTAACTTTTATTGACACATAATGTACAAAGCAATAATAAATTTACTTGTGCATTTTACTGTTTTTATTCCGCTGATTGTCCTGTCGGTTGTTTCGGCGTTCGGAATCACAGACCAAAAAACACTATTTGGAATACAGGTGCCCAGGGTATGACCAAGGACGTTCAAGAGAAGGGGATGTGCCTTCATAATGCTATAGTTCATTTTTTTTAAGAATGCAGTACAGGGAAGATAGGGCTTATTTGATCTTGTTCTCTGATTGGTTTAAATCGAGGAGAAGTTTACACCGACGATATTTATTTCTCCATCTCAACCGTTTCTCTACTCATCTCTCTCTTTTCACATACATTTGTAGTCATTAGCGTAGAATTTGTTGATATGTAATTAAATGAATATAATACTACGAATAATTTCTAAATATACAATACTCGTATAATATAATATATTATATTATTTAATATAATACAATAGAATATTAAATTATAATACGGCTAATATTAGTTCGTACGTCAATGCATGTTGAGCTTGAGCTGTCAGTTGTCAATGGCTGCCAACAGATCTGTTGGTATCATTTCCATTTTTTGCGTTTTTCTGCATTTATGTGTTTGCATTTTATTTCTCTTGTTGCCATTAGGTGTATTTAATCTATTTTTCAATACAAACAATAGTAGTATTCATTCTTTCTATTTTTATTGTTTTATCTCATTGAAGAAAGTGAGCACCGTCGTATAAAGAAAAATCCGAAGGGAAAACTTTTAAAAAGTGGACAAAAGGAAATGGCCTACAACAGTTATTTGGCCCATAAAAGTAAGGGTGCAACAAAAACTAAAGCTGTGGCACTCACTGCAGCAGCTGTTGGAATCTCTGAAAGATCTATGTATAAAATTGTTGCGGAAATGGATAAAACAGGACAAGTTTCATCACCAAAGAAGAAAAGAATACGCGAATATTTGTTTTCAAAATTATCGGAAGATTATTATGGAGATTGTGCCACAAGGATGATTTTCATGTAACAAATTGTTAAAAACTCTTGACAAACAATTTACTGTGTTGTTTTAAGCTTTGCTTTTTTACATTCTCGCGATAATTGTAAATTATTTAAAATAACTGATTTACAAACTTTTGTTAATTTCTTGAAATTTTAAATAAATCCATTTTAATTGTATAATTCTTATATTATTATCATCTTTGTAAAACTATTACTTTTTAAATGTAGTTTTATGTAATAAATTTAAATATATGTGTTTTCATTATGTTTTTTAAGTAATTATAATTTATTCAACTTCTCATTTTAAATTACTAATTTAAAAAGTAAATTTGATATTTTTCTTCATTTTCATTTTAAAAATTACCATTCTTAAATTTTATATTCGAATGTAATTACATAACTGTTATTATTTCAAGTAACTATATTTGAATTTAGCGCCAAATTTTATAACTAGATTGACCATTTGTCATTGTGTAAATCAGGTTTCTAGTTACTGCATTCTTAAAAAAAATGAACTATATTATAGTAACATTGGTTGAGCTGAGGCAAGGGTAAGGGAAAGAGATAGCAATAATTTTCTGCACCGTGCTTAGCCAAATCTCTTCTTTCTAATAATGTGATCATTATTATAGTAAAAATCACCTGCTCCATATGCAAAACATTTTTGTACATAAATAATACAGGCAGTATTTTAATTAAATTAAAAAATCGTGGTGGATTGCGTAATCCATCGAAAGATGTCATTTTAATATGTCAAACTGCAGAAAGTATTTTAAGGTCTAAAGTGCATATGTTATGCCGGAATAACATCAAAATTATAATAAAAAATAAGGTCAAGTGTATTGTTTCCGGCCAAGTTTTTAAAGCAATGGACGACCACATTATTTCCCAAGATTTCGCTGTTAATCACAGAACTCAATTAATCGATACAATTTTAAATGTTTATTAGACGTAAAATTAAAATTCTCTGCTACAGTTATAAATAAAAATAAAATAACAAAAAGAAAAACATTAAATAAACTAACACTGTTTAGAAATGAATAAAATAAAAATATACTTTTTAATATAACTATGTTGTTTTTCCTCTCCTTATTTTTAAGTTTAAGGTAGATGCATTGCAAAACATAATTGTTTTATTACAATAGTTTTAATTTATTTCAAAATATGATATTTAAATTTATTATCAAGCTTACTCAGTACAGTATTAATATTATTTTTTTCTTACTAGTAAATATTAAAAACGTTTGTAATTTCAAACAAACCATGATTCGATCTTCAAAACTCGCCCAACATTAGGCTAAGCACGGTGTAGAAAATATATGTCTGTATCTGTTAATCTGCCTTGCCTCACTTTCTCGACGTAAAGCCATATCCCTAATTCGGAATCACATACCAAAAAACACTATTAGGAATACAAGTGTCCAGGGGTATGCCTGTTTTATGTGCGACCTTGAATATAAGTTCTTTTTACTTCCTTGTACGAAGTAAAGGAAGTATTGTAATCGCGAAAAATTTCGGTTTTGAGATTTCAACGGAAATATCCATTTTGACCATCCCTGAATCCATTCTGACCAATTTCGTCGTGACGTCTGTACGTACGTACGTATGTCGCATAACTCAAAAACGGTAAGCCGTAGAAAGTTGAAATTTTGTATTTAGGACTCCTATAACATCTAGTTGTGCACCTCCCTTTTTGGTCATTACATAATTTCCAGAAATGGTACTTTATTTGAAGCCTATAATAGATTTTAATGAAAAACTATATTAAAATATAATCCAAAACATTTCAAATTTGGTATATAAGACTTTTATATCAACTGGAATAACATAGCAGATTTTGGTTAAAACAGGCTAACCGGAAGTGATATATTACCTGAAGTTGTTAACAGTTTTTCTTGAATCTGTTATCAACCAAGATGTCGGATGATTGTCGTACTATCATTTTGAAACGTGCTTGTTTACATGTTATAAACGCAGTTTTCAAGAGTGTTTTATTCTATTAAAATATTTAGGCAGGTTTTATTTTACCGACTGATAAGTTTGAAGATTAAGTTTCAATGTTATTATTTCTATTTTGTGCATGGACGTTTCAAAATTTGTTAAATATGACAATGTTCTTAGGAAATAATCTTCAGCTCTTATAAAGCGAATTATTAAAATTTTTAAATTCCAATCATTCTTCAAGGAATTTTAAGTAGAAAATTGAGTAAATGAAGAAAAAATCAGGAAACTAACAGTCTTTAAATAGGAAAGTGTAAACAAGTTAAGGATGAAACAGATTTAAACTGGAAAGTAATCTTCAAAAAGTCTGATTTTAGTCAATACCTATGTATTGAAGTATTGAATTAGCACGTAAAATAGAAATAATAAAACAAAAGCTTACTGTTCACACACAACAACCAAATAGAATAACACTAGCCCAAATAGCGTTTTCAGTGAAGTACGAAAACAAATAGTTCTTATTTTGCCACTAGATGGCTACGGCTTAATTTTATTCGCGAATAGACACCGCTCATCCTATTTTGCCTGTTACAAAAATGTTTCAAGATAACGGTGCAGAAATATATCTCCATCCTTCAAGAGAACGGAAGTTATGTGTAAATGTATACTGCGCGTGCGTTGTGTACTATCGTATATCTCTTTCTTTCATGCGTAAAGCCGTATATATTTGTCTCTATCACAAAACTGTACATTTTCATGTTTTTGAATCTGACGTTTCGCATCTACGCCATTTTATTTTACGTTTCGTTAGTTTGTACTATAAGAATTTTTGTGCAAGTTGCTAGACGTAAGACGTAATCATGGGAAAATATCGATTTTAATAAATTATCAAAAATCTATGTTAATAAAGGATCAAAACAGCGTTTTTACTTCCTTGTATGAAGTAAAGGAAGTATTGTAATCGCGAAAAATGTCAGTTTTCAGATTTCAACGGAAATATCCATTTTGACCACCCCTGAATCCATTCTGACTAATTTCGTCGTGACGTCTGTACGTACGTATCTCACATAACTCAAAAACGGTAAAACGTAGAAAGTTGAAATTTTGTATTTAAGACTGCTATAACATCTAGTTGTGCACCTCCCTTTTTGGTCATTACATAATTTTCAGAAATGGTACTTTATTTGAAACCTTCAATAGATTTTAATGAAAAACTATTTTAAAATACAATCCAAAACTTTTCCAATTTGGTATATAAGACTTTTATGTCAATTGGAATAACATAGTAGATTTTGGTTAAAACAGGCTAACCAGAAGTGACATATTACTTGAAGTTGTAAACAGTTTTTCTTGAATAAAATGGTTTTATTTCGATTTTAGAAATAAATACTGCAAATAAAAGTTTTAGAGAATTAAATTCTGCGTCTCGCACATCAAGTATTATTAAATTAGCTTTTTGTATAAGCGAGATATGTATATTTAAAACTTATATACTTTTTGGTTTTTGTAATGAAGCATGCTATAGATTAGGACAAAAAATAACAAAATAATAAAAAAATAGATGTTAATGTCAAATACGTGCAATTTTATAATTGAGTCCATACTTCATATTAGTCTTGCGTACATGGACTGCCGTGGAATTGAGGTATTTACGTGACGTATGTGGATATGTAAGACGGGATCGCGTGAGGAATAATTTGGTATATGAAGAATGTATGGTTAGGAAGAATGTTGTTAAGAGAGTAGGAATGAGCCAGTTGAGATGGTTTGGTCATGTGGAGAGAATGAAGAGTGAATGGCTTGTAAAGCGAATATATCTTGGTGAAATTGAGGGTGTTCGATTGCGTGGCCGTCCAGTGTGTAAGTGGATGGATGTGATTGATAAGGTACTAAAAGAGAGAAAGTTTCCGAGTGGGAAGAGAAGAAGAGCGTGTATGAATGCGATTATGAATGTGGCCGAGGCGAAAGAAGTGTGCTTAGACAGGAATGTGTGGCGAAGGATGATTGTTTCGTAACTATTATTGTTGTCCGGTTGCGGTATTTCGCTACCGAAAAGCGGTCACTTTAATATGTTAAGAGTGAGGAATATATGTTGTACCTATGTCAGGTTAGCAAGAATGTTGTTGAAAGAGAGACTGATTATTTTTTGGATGATGTTATTTTAATTCTTTCGGGTTTGTGCTAACCCACTAAGTGGGAAATGCGTGATTTTAGGTATGTATGTATGTACAAGGAAGTCATGTGGTGTCCACATCAGATTTTTTTAATAATAGATAAAAAATCTGAAGATAAATTTTATTGAGATCAATTAGTGATATGAAATTTCTACTACGCATAGACATCAAATTACGAAACAATTCATGAATAACAACTAACACGCATGAAACGCCAAATGCTGGTGAAATCAAAAGATTTCTTCTTGGAATAAATATTTTTTCAGCTAATTAATTAATTAACAAAACTATTCCCTATGCTCTGCAATACTGCATAGCTTAAATGGAATAAGGTATATCTAACATTCTGTATCTCTCATCTTGTTTCATGATCTGCGAACTTATGGAAAATAAATTTATACATTTATTTGCAGATGGTGTAATTAATTTTGAAGAAATTATATTAGGTGTAGACATTTGTGTATTAAGAGCGCAAAAAGGGACATTCTCTCCTCCACAATAACAAAATATAATAAAATATACACTTAATACTTACATTACTACTCAATAAATAACGATTAATATAAAGGAAAAAAACGTCTTTTAATAATATATAATATTTTTATTTACAAATTATAAATTGTGTATATATATATATATTATTATTTGTAGAATTTGTTTCAAGTACATTAAACTAGTGCAGTGAAAAAGTGGATATTCGTGTGTGTTCACACCAAACTTTTGCAGGTGCCACAACTGTTCACACAATTTATATTTATATATTTAATTTTAATTTATCGTTATTTTCCATTCTTCTTGGGCTATTGCTTCAATGTAATCTAAGCATTTTATATTTTCGTTTTCGTAAATGAATACCTTATTTTATTTTCACAGCAGTTATATGTCAGATTGACTTATGAAGGTAGTATATGTGTAACTACAGTGCCATTAGTTTCTGACTAAACGTTTCCATTAAGAATGTAGACAAGTGACATTTCTCAACATTGTATAGTTAGAAATTTGGACAGCGAACGTGTTTTCTACTTCGTCGCGCTTGAGTGGCAAAGTGACATTTTGCGTTGACGAAAGAGAGCGAAAATGGCTACTTTGTACAGGATATCTCATTTTCGATGTTTTGTTTCTGAGCTACAGGCAAAAACTCGTTTTTCGCTCATTTTGAAAATATATATTTATTATCATAGTTCCAATCCTAATTTGTGACTCGGGCTGTAAATGACGGGAGGTATTGTGTTAGCCACACCAGATTTTATATCTGTTGATTCATGTTACCATAATTTTGTATACATGATGTCTTGACTACACGTTCAATAGATATTTACAGGACTAAATCCAAATATTGCCTTATTTATACAATACAAAAACATCAAGTGAAATTATTTTCACGACTATGATTCCTCATAATGTGCACTTTGAGATTACGTTTACGTTTAAATAATTTTTCACATTTAAAACATTGATATTCATTACACCCAGTATGAATTTGCATATGCTCAGATAAATAACTTCTTAGGGCAAATAATTTACTGCATATTGTGCACTGAAAATCTTTTCTTCCAGAATGAGTAATCATATGTTTTTTGAGACTAGAATTTTGTATAAACGACTTTTCACATAGTGAACAATGATATTTCCTAATTTCAGTATGAATTTTCATATGTGTGGATAGCTGACTATTTAGTGTAAATTGTTTATTACATATTATACACTTATATTTGTAGTCATGAGTTTTTATATGAACCTTTAAAACACTACTTTGTGCAAATGATTTTTTACATGTTGGGCAAGGAAATTTTTTTATTTCAGCATGTTCTTCCACGTGTATTTTTAGATAATCCTTTCGTGTAAATGTTTTTTTACATTTATCACATTGGTATTCCTTAATTCCACTATGTATTTTCACATGCCTACTCAAGCCCATCTTCTGTTTAAAACTTTTATTACATACATCACAAGAATATCTTTTTGTCTCACTATTTTCATTATCCCGAATATCATTATTTTTAGTGATTGGATTCTCATATTCATTGTCACTCTGTTCATCATTATCACTTGTACATTCTTCCTTCTTTACATTTTCGTACAATTCACAATCTTGAGAATTTTCTTCCAGCGGTTCTTCTTTAACATAAACTTCTTCAAACTTTTGATAATTTACTGTTGTCGCTGAATGTTCATTTTTCGCATCAGCGTCAATCGGATGTAGTTGAGTGTCCATGGATGCTTTTGGATATTAATTGGCGAGTGGAAATTCGTTCGAAAAATTGATTAGAAGCACACAGAAATATTTCCCAACTTGATGATAATCTGAAACATAAAGTTTCATTCTTGTGATACATTTCTCTTTTATTTTGCTTTCAATGACGATAATTACTTTCTTCCATAGTGAGATTATTATTTATAAGCAATGAGTGCCCGAAGGTGACGCCTGGTAAAGGCCCGTACGGTACAAATATGTCATTTATTTATTACCTTCCGTCACCTTTAGGTAAGGAAGGTATTGTCTTTGGTCAAAAAATTCCGTGGTGAGTGTTTAATGAATAAACACGTTTTAAGGTCCCTAAAATACAATTTTACTATTTTTACGATGATATCTGTATATGTATGTGTGTGTGTGTGTGTGTGTGTGTGTGTGTGTGTGTGTGTGTGTGTGTGTGTGGGTGGATGTGTTTGTGTGTGTGTTTGTGTGTGTGTGTGTGTGGATGTGTTTGTGTGTGGGTGTGTTTGTGTGTGTGTGTGTAACAAAATTTTCGTCTACGATAACTCTAATACTACAATTCCAAAAATTATAATTCTTTCGTATTCCTCTTCGTTGCATCCATATGAAGAGCTGATTAGATTTTGGTTATAATTGGTCAACCGGAAGTACCATCATTTGAAGATTTTAACAGTTTTTCTTGAAAAAACCATGTTAAATATTATTTTTTCACATTTAATGTTATTATAAATATTAAAGAACATTGTATTCTTTATACGATTTGACTGCATTTTATACTTCATATTAAATGGATATAGAGTTATAAAATTGTAAAGAAATTAAATTTCATAAATTAGCCAGCTATGCTAGAAACAGCTACTGTATTAAGAAAATTATGATTGAAAGATGTCAGTGTCAAGTGCAGTTGACATATTCGTAGTATATATGTGATATAATTTTACTCGAAATATAGGATCTTTTTGATCGATACCTTCTGTATGGAATTTGTATAAAATACATACAAATGTCGAAAGGTAATGTACATACAAGAAATTTAAAATCTTTTGCAAGAAACTTTCTGTATGGATTTTATAGAAAATACATACGCATTTACGAAAATTCTACTGGTAGATACCGCATCTACCGACTGTGTTCGAAAACACGAGTGGTAAAAAGTTACCGTGTTCGAAAATTGTACAATATCTACCAGATCCATCTACCGGATTCATGAAGAATTTAATCTCAAAAAAAGGTAGTGATGCAAAGCGAAGTGCGCGCGTTAAAAGTGGAAATGTGTTCAAAGTAGGAATCTGCTCAGTTTGTTAACTACGTCAAGTTTCTAACCTGTTTTAAATTTTTCATAGGTTATGGATCTACCCTGTTTACCACTTGCGTTCTTAAAATATCGATTCCGATAGCTATGAAAAGCTGTTTACCGGTAACAGTTCACCGGTAGAACTTTCGTAAGTACCTCATATAACTGACGGAAGGTAATGTGCTGGCCACATCAGATTTTTTTTATTTAAGTTACAAAAACAAAACATTCACTTTTTTCAGTCAGGGTACTCTAATTCTATGTAATAAATATAACATGTATTCATTTTTTCTATTCGTGGCACTCTTATTATAGCCATATTTTAATCGAACTAATATAAAATTTTACATACATTTGTCTCAAAAAAATCGTTATGTAAGGGTATAAAAATGAATCACTGTGAAATAGAAATTGTTATATCTCTCGAGATAGCAATATATATACAGGATACTATATATCTTTGTAAATAACGACTGTATACAAATATATATATATATATATATATATATATATATATATATATATATATATATATATATATATATATATATATATATATATATATATATATATATATGCAATTTCTTGCTCGCCTAATTATTTTAAGCAAAAACGCGTCAAATAAAAGTTTTAGGGCATAAAATTCTGCATCTAAATCAATAAAAAAAATTACCTTTACATGCTTTGTAACGACAGAAATTAATTATGAAAATCTCAAAAATTACGTTGAAAATATCGACAGCCATGGAATTGAACAAAAAATAAATAAATGCTTGACGTTTTATCTGTCACAACGTAAGTTAACCTATTTGACGTTTCTGACAATTTGATAAAACGTCAAGCATTTATTTATTTTTTGTTCAATTCCATGGCTGTTGATATTTTCAACGTAATTTTCGACATTTTCATATTTAATTTCTGTCGTTACAAAGCATGTAAAGGTAATTCTGTTTATTGATTTAGATGCAGAATTTTATGCCCTAAATTTTTTATTTGACGCGTTTTTATTTAAAATAATTAGGCGAGCAGGAAATTTCAAAAAACTGATTTCCTATGTTAATCTCGTATGTACACCTTTAAGATAGACACACGGTATATATATATATATATATATATATATATATATATATATATATATATATATATATATATATTATTTATTTTATATATTTTATAGTTTTCATGAAAAAATATAACGTAAGAAAGGACAACATAAAATATGGTCCAATTTTATTTTATGAGCATTTTGTACTATAGAATATATCAATAATTATGTTTCACATATTAAATTCAAAATTATATTTATTCCAGACAGAAATTATCTGATCTGCTGCACATGGGGCTCAATTCCTAAAACAAGCCAGCCCTGATTCTGGAAAATACTACATTCACAGAAATGTGTAAAACAATTTTGAAATTAAACTAATTCCAGAAGAGGCAGAAGGTTATACAGGATGTTCATTTTATTTTGTCCATTATTGCTATCTCGAGAACTGTAAGAGCTACAAGGTCGGTTAAATTAATAAACAATTTCTATATCATAAGACTATTAAATAAATAAATAAAAATATGTCGTCACGGCATATTACCCATTGCTGGGTGTGCCAATCTGCTTTGTACGCAGATATCGATAATGATGATGACATATTTGTACCGTGCGGGCGTTAACCAGGCGTCACCTCACGGGCACTCATTGCTGGCGTGGAGAGCACACCACAGGGGTGACATTTAAAATTCGAAATATTTGGCGAAAATTCGGTCGGGATCGAACCCGGTTCCCCAGATTCACGACCAGACATTCAGGTACGCGGCCACGAGACCACATTACTATTAAAATGAGCGAAATAATTTTTTTAAACCAGTGGTTCCTAAAATACAGGATGCTACTTTCTTATTTTAAATGGGACATCTATACAGGGTGAGTCTAGGAAGACACCCCCCCCCTTTAACTTTTTTATTGTAAGTAATAGAAAAAAATGGCTCATATAAAAGTTTTATTATTTTACATATACTATTTGATGGCAGATGTAGATATTTTTTATAAAGTCAGGTTTACAAGATACGACTATCAACTTTTATTTTTCAAATGGCAACCTATAATTATTTTAATCAAATAGAAACCGCTATTTTTTTCTCTTTTCAACGATGTATTATTTTTTATTAATGTATTTGAAAAATTTCGAGAAAAATGAGATAATTAAGAAATATTAGAAATAATTTTTAAACAAATATTATAGGTGGCTTTGTGAAAATAAACAAAACGTAACAGTGCTATACAACTTAGCAAACTAAAACAACAAATTTAGTAACAGAAACAACTTAAAACAAATATTCAAAATTACGACCATGTTCTGTAATACAAAAATTCAAGCGTTGAACGTGATGTGTTCGAACATCTGCCAGCATGTTTCGCGAAATATTTGTTAACAAAATAAGTTAAATTAAGTAACAAACAAATGTATACTTTTTTGACATTAATTTAATTGTTTTACATTGTTACGTTTTGTTTATTTTCACATAGCCACCTATAATATTTATTTAAAAATTATTTCTAATATTTCTAAATTATCTATTTTTTCTCGAAATTTTTCAAATACATTAATAAAAAATAATACATCGTTGAAAAGAGAAAAAAATGGCGGTTTCTATTTTATTAAAATAATTATAGGTTGCCATTTGAAAAATAAAAGTTGATAGTTGTATCTTGTAAAACTGACTTTATAAAAAATATCTACATCTGCCATCAAATAGTATATGTAAAATAATAAAACTTATATGAACGATTTTTTTTCTATTACTTATAATAAAAAAAAGTTAAAGGGGGGGGGCGTCTTCCCAGACTCACCTTGTATATTTTTATATATTTGGAATCTATGTAAAATTACGAATTCAACGATATGCTTGAAGTGAAATTTATTGAAGAAATAAATTACAAAAAAGTAAGAGAAAATTATGAATAATTATCCTGCTAAGCCATGATATCAGGCAGGCTGTGGAAACATTTGAGATAATATTGAGTAATATTGAAGTCAATGGACCTTTTTAATTTAACGGCTATCTCTTTTTATCGCTGCAAATAGTAAGAAAATGGAGCGAACAACTGCCAGTTGGGCTGTGAAACGAAACGTCAAAAATATTGCAGTCATTAAAATACCTGTATTCTCTGAAAATTTGCATCATTTGACATTTTAACTTCAATAAAAGCTTTTGTAACTTATTTCAATAAGATTTTTTAAAGTTATTTGAGATATTCTCTCATTTTAGGTTTAAATTTTTTAGAAACAAACGTCATAGATCTCAGTTGTTCTTACTATGCGCAGATCCCCATTGCGCATATTTTCTATTTCTTTAAATTGAAAAGGTCCATTAAGTTATTTTTGTAAAATGATGTATTTTGTTACAAAAATAATCAGTTTGTTATCACAGCCTACCTGATATAGTAAATTATTCATAATTTTCTCTTACGTTTTTGTAATTTATTTCTTCAATAAAAATTCACTTTACTTTAATCGTTGAGTTCGTAATTTTACGTACATTCCAAATATATAATTTATAGGTGTCTCATTTAAAATAAAAAAGTTGTACCCTGTATTTTGGGAACACTGGTTTCGCTCATTTTAAAAGTCTTATTGTTTGCTAATTTAACCGACCTCGTAGCTCTTAAAGTTCTCGAGATAGCAATAGTGGATAAAACAAAATGAACATCCTGTATTCATCACTTCTAAAGTCGATCATAAAATATCTACTGTTCAATTTTTCATGTAATATGGGCTTTAAATTTCATACCTTTTCTCTCTTCACAATGTGTTTTCTTTGGCAAATATTTTCATAGATCTCTTGAACTTTTTCGATATCATTTACAGGTTATTGCCCAAATTATTCGTTGTTTTGTGTTTATAATTTAATCTACAATAAATATTCAAAGTAATATCTGTTCTACATATAAAAATTTTAAACATACCTGTACACCGTATAAGTTGGGTATTGTTTAAATGAAAAATATTCTTAAATATGTAACACCTGTTGACTGCGTCATATGTTTATATACTTTTAAAGTATATAACCAAATAATGGTCGAACAACACACAGTTAGTAACATAAACACAGTTTATAATTTGTATGTTTTAAATTTGTAAAACTGTAACATTTTAATAACAAACTGTCCTCTGTCATGTTTAGTGCGAAGTTAGTGACAAGCAGCAGAGGACAGAAGGCTGTGTTCCAAGTTCCAAAGTTGTAGCATAGTGTGAGAATAAATTCTTTCCACGAAATATTAGCACGTCATCAATCGTAAGCATGTGTTTCAAATCTATTCTCTGAATTTTTTTATATTACAAATATGTTATAGAGTACCTCTATACAAGGGAGTATGGACATGAGTGGTCCCCGCTCTATAGTGATATAAGGTCGAAAACCGCTTGATAGTTGGAGGACAAATGGCCGACTTCTTAAGTGACAGTTAGGGTATGGCCATATAAAGGTAATAAAAATAGTATATTGTGTTATTAGGAGTAAAAGTGATACTTTATGTGGCGAGCATGGAAGTTTGCACGACGAGCGAAGCGAGTCGGACAATTGCATGCGAGGCACACAAAGACACTTTTATTCCGAATGACACATTACATTTTTTTTCAAACGCACTACTTTTCTTTTATTCGCTAATTCTATGTAGTTTCTATGGATATTTATTTATTTTATTTCTACGCCGGCGGAGTAGAAATTTCCAGCGGCGTAGAAATGAAACTTCTACCTTATGAAACAAGACATAAAAATGCCATTTCTACGCCGTTTGAAAAAAAAATTATTTAAGAGATACACAATTATTATTATGACATACATTTAGAGGTTATGTAGAATATATGATATGTGCTGTTATCACACCTAATTTAATATCACTAGTTCTTATTTACATAATAATTATATATTCTAAACTTACCTTTTAAAAATTTAAATGATTGTGCTTGATACTGGTAATTTATAGTTGTTTTCAATATGTCAGTAATCGTGATGAGATCTTCACAAACTACACAAGTAAATAAATTAAAAATATTACTTACACTTTAAATACATATTAAAATGATATGTAAATGCGTTTTTCATCAAAATAAAACAAAAAGCCAGGAAAATACATAATAATTTGCGCAAGAACAACACATATAACAGACGGGCCGGTAATGGCGGACGAAACGTGAGCCACGCCATGTCCATACCCTGGTTATAAAGGTACCCTAGTGACAGTTGTGTATATTGCGGTAGAGTGTATTTGTGTGTCTGAATCTTCCGAATGGTTTCCACCTGGCTTTCGCCCAGTTTCTGGCAAAATTTGATGCAATAGCGCTGCTCCAGTCGTTCCGTCATCTTACTTGCGATGAAAAACCGACGAGAGCACTACACACAGCCTCACTCAATTGTTGCTTGCCAGCAACAGACGCTATCGACAGGCGGGGAAAAGTTCACGCATGCGCACGAAGGTTCAAGGTCAGCTCATACAAGCGCGCTTGATTCAAATCCATCAGTCGGATACTTTTCTAACAGACCTCGTATATCTTAGTTTCAATAATTTAGAAAAACACATATTTATTGTTATACTGGGTTATATGACCATAATCGAATTTCAATATAGAAATTATAAAATGTAAAACTAATTATACAGGTTAGTCTTTCAAATGACCTTCTTTGATATCTCTTTTGTCGTTATCAGAAAAAGTGTTTTTTATGATAGCGAACCAGAACATGTTTATTTGTATTAATATTTACAAGAAATAGTTATTTATACAACATCAGTAATAAGTATACCCAGTCTTATTTCACGTATAGGTACAGTGACCATATGACCTTTATTTTAAAGGACAGTCCTTTATTTGGAAGTCCTTTATTTGGAAGCACTGATCTTTAGATTTATTTACTTCGTAAAAACTCAATTTTGTCCTTTGTTTCTATATATCATCGATTTGAGGATTGTTATGAGGTTAGAGGTTTGTCCTTTTTTTAAAAAAGGAAAATATGGTCACCAACGTATAGGACACTTTGACCGAACGAGCCGCTGGCGAGTTCGTCAAATCCTATGAAAGAAATAAAACACTTTTTACTCTAGTTACACACAATTTTTACGTCTACAATTTACAATAAAAGTGTGAAAAAAGTGCCATAGTGTTTCATTTATTTCACCCGTTTGCGTTTAAAAAAGTGGACATTTTTTCACACTTGTGTTAAAAAAGACATACTTTATAAACCCCCTTTTTAATGATGAAATATACTTTTTTAACACGTAAATAGTTATTTAACTAAGCACTAAAATACCAGATTTACAACAGAGTTTGTCGAACCTGTAAATCTGTGTTTAGTGCCGTGTTGAACACATTTTTTGCCGATTGAAATTTAGTGATTATTTTCAATATATATTTTGAAAGTTATGACCATCAAATTACATTGCTATACTTACATTTATTGAACGGTCGCTATGCGTTTGTATAGCGATTGCTATGTAATAGGCAGTAAAAATTACATTTTACAGACTGTTAGCTGTCAAAAAATCGCACTTTTAATGTCAATCGAAAAAAAAAATTTTTAAAAATACATTTTGAATGAGGATATCAAAAAACCATTACTTATGTTTATTTGTACCAATATTTAAATGAAGAAACTATTATTAATATCCCTGTTCACTTTTGAGTAGTATAGTTCGGCTGGTTTACACTTTCAAGAAATATATTATAAAACCTAAGCAAATGGTGGGCAATATCCACAAACTTCTTTCGAGTACTTTAATAAATAGATTTTGAATTTTCAAAAAATGATTGTCACTTCACTATTGTGTTACTTCGACTTTATTTTTAATAACAGCTTTAATAACAGATACCATAACTGAATTTTGACTCTACATGTGCTTTATAAAACCATATAATGTACGATATAGGAAGTATTGATTTCAAATGTCTCATTGAAAACAAATCTGACTGGTTTTCTTAATTAAATTCTCAATATGAGTTTGTCCAATATTTGACATGGTTGAATTATTAATTTCTAAATCTACATCTAGAGGATATTTATTGAATTAATTGTGAAATCTAATGTATTCCGTTTTGTTTATAATAAGATGGATACAATTATTAATGAACCAGTCGGACATCGTTTTAAGATTTTCATTACAGATTAGTTGAATATCAGAATTAATGGTACCAGATTTTACGACAGATGTGTCATCTGCATATATTGTAATTGTACAGTTTTCAGGGAGTATGTTTTATATTTGTTAGGTCGTTAGTATAGATAATAAACAAAATTGGTGCGAGAATACTGCCCTGGGGCACGCCTATGTTTACATCCACATACCCGGAATTAGTTGTGTGGTATCCCTCTTCGTCGCTCCACGACACAAAAGTGAATTGTTTTCTGCTACTTAGAAAATTGTTGATCCAGTCCAGTGACCTACCTCATACACCGTATGAAGATAATTTTTCAAGTAGTCGCTTGTGGTTAACGCAGACAAATGCTTTCGTGAGGTCGCAAAATATACCTACGGGTAGAATACCTTGTTCTAAATTTGAAATAGTAGTTTCGTAAGAGTGATTTATTGCAGTAATAGTTCATGAATTCTTGCTAATATTGTGCTTTGTTAAGAAATGACTAAATCTAGACAAAAAAATCTGATGTGGCCAGCACATAACCTCTCGCCAGATATTTTGGTTGTACGCATAAAACGAAACATTTTTAAATACAAATACATATATTCATGTCTCACTAAAAAATAATTCTCACATATATTTGCAAAATCTATGGGATATTTTAATATACTTAAATTATTTACAATACATACATTTTCTTTATATTCAATATCCTGAAATTTTCTTTTTCTACTTTCCTTTTCTTTTTCTTTATATTCGTAATTTTTTCGCAAATTCCTCTTATATTCTTTTTTACGTATATTCTTTTACGATGTTGACTTTTTTATTTTCATAATCTTCATAATAATATACAAATATTTTTGACAGCGGCATACAAATATTTTTGACAGTGACATTTATGTGTCAATTACAAACATTTGAATTTCTTGCCTTGAAGTAGTTTCTTTATCTCTAAATCTATAGAAGATATAATAATGAATTTATATTTATCGAATAAAGAATTTAACATTCTTTAATATAAGTATTTACATAAATTTTCGATAAATAATATTTAGATGATTTTTTTGTTGTAACTACTACTTCCGGTTGTCCAATTGTTACCAAAACTTAATCAACTCTTCCCATTATTGTTAGATTGAGGAATCCGTAGTTAAAAATGTCTTAAGTCTTATAGTATTTGAGATATCGTGAATCCAACATCCACACACACACACGCGCACGCGCACGCACACACACACACACACACACTCACTCACTCACTCACTCACTCACTCACTCACGCACGCACGCACGCCCGCACCCACGCACCCACGCACGCACGCACACACACACACACAGACAGACAGGGCACACACACACGCACGCACACACACAGACACACACACATTCACACACACATAACGGACATCATTTTTAAAAATGTTATAATCGGATTCTAGGCACCTTAAAACGTGCTTATTCACTAAAATACCGAGAGGTAAACAGCGGCAGTGCAGTGTATACATTTTTGTATGTTTTATGTGAGATAATCTGTGATTCACACATATATCTTGCACCTGTCAGCCGTTACATGTCACATCCATCATAAACTATGACAGAATCTTTTTATTATTATTATGTTATTCCCATGACCTTAATAATAACTTCAATTCAATTAGCAATTTTTGGAGATAAGATTAGTATCGTATTTGAATAATTTTATAATCAGGCCCGTACCTACTTATATACATACAGGGTGAGTCACGAATAATGACTGATTTAGCGCCTTTATTCCTGTAACACAAATTACTTTGTCACAGGATGCTTCGCTGTTTTTCAATTTGAATAAAATTTTGTGATCTTAGTAATCCGATTTCAGAAAAATGAAACAAAAGTGTCAATCAAATGTGTCAAAATATTTATGTTTGCGTAACAAAAATAATAAACATAATAATACACAACATGAAAAATGTTATTCTAAAAATCAAAATTTGTCTATATGATATTCAAGATCAATATAGTATATTAAAGAACGTGTTTTATAAGACATGTTTTTTTCGCACGCGTCAAAATTTAGAAAACGAGCGTTAGCGAGTTTTCTAATTGACAAGTGCGAAGGAAAGTCTTATAAAATGAGTTCTTTATACTATTTTTTATACAGGGTGTAAATGAAATAAGTGCATTAAATTTAACCAGTAATATAACTCGTCGAGAGCAACAATATTTCTTAATAACTTTTTCTCGAAATCGCATATTTTTTTAGCATTTTTACCACCCCGTAAATTGACGAGTCGTTCTAAATATTTTTGTGATAATTGAATGCAGTAGCAATACCTATGAATAATTTTGTTTTAGCAATTGACAGTCCTGTCAATTGTTCCAATTAAATTTTGATATTAGTACTAAACTTGTTTATAAGGTAAAATTCTATCAAAATGCGAGTACACAGACATTGTAATTACTTACCTATGGTTTATTTATTTTTTTACTCGTATCTGTACTACATTTTACTTGACATCACAGTTGACATAAAGACAGTGTCATGGAGTTGCCAACGCATTTACACGGATCGTTTCCAAATCATCACCAACTCATTCTGTTCTTAATATTCGCACATTTGTTAAACTTGTACATCTTTATCACATCACAATACGGAGTGTCACATATGACAATTTTAAAAAAAAACAAGTTATATCCATAACATGTGCAAAAAGTTCTATGTTTTCAGCACATAACAGATTTCAATTTTGGGAATGGCTCATAATGTTCATTAATGAGACTGAATTTACTTGGGAAGGTGTATTTATTATGTACTATACACATCTCGACAGACGAAAATGCAGTAAAAATTTTCATTAAAAAATATTTGGCCAGGAACAATAAATGGACAACTATTATTGGTACTCATGTACCTCTTTTAAATGGACACAAGTTTGTACTTACATTTTTTGAATAACGTATTTAAACTATTATGATTTGTCGACGATAAATAATCATCTCATAACCTAACAACTATGCTTTTGCTCTTCCTCGTCCCTCCTTGTCTTCCTCTATTCGCACTATTCACAGGTGATTAAAAACCCTGGTTTAATACACAACTTTATAATTTTGTTATCCAAAATTTAAATTTCTTTATTTTAAAAACTGTACTATTACGTATTAATTAATAATAATGTTATTTCGCTTGATTCGTTTATTAATTACTGTGACTGTAAGTGTAACCGATAACCGACAATTTTTGAGCTGTTAGCATCCGACTTGAATACGGCAGCATTTGTTCTCCATGAGCGGGTAACGAAATATGCAGCAAATCTTTAAAGAATTATAACTCAAAATCTAAAAGACTTAGAAAAAAAAGTTATTAAGAAATATTGTTCCTCTCATCGAGTTACATTACAGGTTAAATTTAATGCACATATTTCATTTACACCCTGTATTTTGCGCCTACTACAATAACATTTACTTACTCAATTTGTGATTATACAGGGTGGGGCAGAAAAACCTATCCGATTTCAAAACGTTATAAAATTAAAACCACTCAACTTGTCAAAAAAAATTTTTATTAACATATCGCAAATTTTATGCCATTTTTAAATTTAAGTTTTGAAAAGCACATCACTCAAATGTCGTCCTTGGGAGCGGATACACTGATTTAGGCGCTCGCGGTAGCTTTCCATGACTTTCACCGTCATTTCCACAGGAATTTCTTCAATTGCCCGAGCAATTTCCCTTCGTAAAGCAAGAAGGGTCCTTGGTCGATGCTGGTAAACCTTCGATTTGAGGTAACCCCAAAGGAAGAAGTCACATGGAGTGAGATCCGGTGAGCGCGGCGGCCAGCCAAGATCACCTCTCAGGGAAATGAGGCGACCGGGAAACAGTTCCCTGAGAATGTCCATTGATCGTCGCGATGTGTGGGCGGTTGCACCATCCTGTTGAAACCACACATTTTCCACGCCATTTTCTTCCATTTTGGGTCTAAGAAAATTTTCCAGCATGAAACAATAGCGCTCGCTGTTGACCGTTACGGTTTGCCCATTTTCTTCAAAAAAGTAAGGCCCCCAGACGCCTAGGCGGGAAAAAGCACACCACACAGTCACTTTTGGGCTATGGAGGGGTTCCTGATGGATTTCTCGAGGATTTTCGTCACTCCTATATCGAAAATTCTGCCTGTTAACGGCACCACAAAGGTGAAAATGGGCTTCGTCCGTGAAGAGCACAACATCGTCGTTTGGGAGTTCTCGGAGATCGCGACACAGGTTCGTACGGGTTTCAAAATCCCTTTCACTTAATTACTGTGCAACAACCATTTTGTAGGGATGCATTTTGAGGTCCCGGTGCAAAATGCGCCGAATACTGCGGTTGGAAATCGCCAAAGCGAGCGAATGTTTTCGCGCCGAACGACGCGGGGAACGTTCAATCGCGGCTCTCACATTGGCCACGTTTTCAGGTCCTGTTGCTGTCCTGGGACGTCCAGGCGACTTCTTTTTCAATGCTGAACTCGTCTGTCTAAAATTTGACACCCACACTTTAATCGTAGCGTGATGTGGAACAGGATCATGACGCCCGAGTCCGAAATGAATTCGAAAAGCACGTTGTGTAGCAATTATCGAACCGCCGCATTCGATAAACCGCTCAATAACAAAAGCACGATGTTCACCAGACCAAGGCATGTTGACTACTGACAAATGGCATAAAACCGGCTTTCTAACGGTTTTTACCCCACTACTCTACCTGCTCCCTCTTCTGGGAAAAAGGGATTTGAAATTGGATAGGTTTTTCTGCCCCACCCTGTATTTGTAACCATTTGTACATTTTCATGTAAATAATCTTCCCTAAATAAAAAAATAATAATTTCGACATTATATTATTAA